>CM057142.1:15137638-15271638 GCA_029964075.1 Patiria pectinifera | reverse complement strand
CTGCTGAAATAATTCTTAGCTTGAAAACTTGTAAATCTGGTGATGGTAATGCACAATTTGTTCTTTGACGTACAATTGTTATGGGTAGTGCACTAGTTATAGCAGTCCAAGTATTTGCTCGACACTAAATAGATTAAGGTATCTAGGGGAGAAACCATTGTACAAAACAGTGCCTCTGAGAGGAGTAAACATTTAACAAACACACACCCTGGCGGTTGTGGAAAACCTTGGTTTTAATTTTAACTCTATTTTTTTAAAAAGAAAGAAAAAAACGTTATTCAGACGTGGTGAAGACAGAATTTTTGGGGGCTAATCGGTGTTTGTGTAAACTTGTGAGCCATGGTTAAAAACAAAATTCGTAATTAAGACGAAGGCTAGCAAATCTAACGTATAAATAGTTGTTGTTTTTAGTGCTTATTTTCAATAACAAAAAGTTGACCACAACTAACTTGCTTTAGCATTGCATGTTTTGTTTTCGATTGCCCTGGTGGTACATGTACGACATGGTGCATTAGTCTGTTGTAGTTTGAAACTTGTGTTTAAAAGTCTTGTGGTCGATTTTTTTGGGAACTTTAATTTGCATAATCCCCAGCATTGTTATTTGTTCTGTCTGTCCCATGTGGGCTTACACCACTCGTAAAAGTAATCCCATGCTGTGCAATGCTACCAAATTTTATAATGTGATCACTTTTTTTTCAAGTCTGAAGTTGACTGAGTGGAGTTCTGAACTCTATGATTTTTTAAGTTTTCAGGACAAACTGACTCTGTTGGTGATTTCTAAACAAAGAATTTGGATCAGCTAAAGAGCTTGAATCTCATGCATGCCAACATTTTCAATATCAAATTTTTTAAAAGGCCAAAACAGGGCTGGATAGCTCGGATTGGTAGAGCACCCGTGCAGTTCTGACCTAGTCGGAGTATCGTCCGTTGTTCAACGGAGCCGGCATGCGCTGCAACAGTGTCTGCTCTATGTGTGCATGAAAATTTTATACCACCCCGCACGTCTGCCAGTCGGAGTCGGCTTGAGAAATTGTGACGTCATTTCAAGCAGAGGTTCTGCCTAAGCTATTGATTGGTCAATTTGCTACCGTGATAGAAGACGCCCGCTGAAGGGTCAGAGTCTTGAGTTCTAAGACGCACTCTTGTGTTGAATGATCTGCACACATATCATAGGTGCTTGCTGACAGGCTTTGCTCAAGCTCCACTCCAGTCAATTTCTTTGTTCAACAGTATAAATCAGTCAAAAAAGAAGAAGTCTAGTTTGGGCTACAGTATTTCAGTTTGGCATCAGATGCATAGTTCATTTTTGTGTGTAAATATAGTCTAACAAAAAAAAAAGTGCTGCTTTGAAATATTGTGTCGTATGGTTATCTCTGTTTCATTACGTTTGTTGATTTCAACGTTATACTATGTAACAAAATGCCCTGGAGGTAAAACAAAGAAATATTAAAAAAAAATTCTCTGGAGAAATATTGTAAAAATAAAACATAAATAAGAGTTAACGATAAAAATAACCCATGATGGATTCATGGCTGGTTTAACATTGATATTATCACTACCAAGCTGGACTTAAAATGAGTTGATTATTTTTGTTTGTTCCTGTATAATTGAATTGACAAAGACGAAGAAATAGTAGCCAACGTTTATATTGATTAGAGAAATACCTTGATATTCACAAGTAATTTGATTAGATAAGATAGAAGTTTGTATACAAAGCTGGTCTTGAAATCCATGGGGACAATGGAAGGTAATCGTAACAAAGATAATGTGACGTTTGTAATACTGTTTGCTAAGTTTGAGTGTCAGCCAGTCTTAGCAAATCTACTAGCAGTAGCTAGGATTATGTATAGAAAATACAAAACAAATTTCGTTTGGGAAATCCTTTAAATCTTTTTAGCCAATAAGCCATTTGCGAGTTCAATTTGAATACAATCTGGAATGCTGACTTCATCCAGTGCTTTGCACGTTTTAACTTTGCTTTCTCCCGACCAAAGAGACTGTTACTATATCAACGTGATTCAGGGCAAGCCTTATGCTAGCAAGCAACCCCCAGCTCTGGCATGGTCTGGTGTCTTTGTGCCATTCTCACCCATTGTGAACCAGGTATTGGTGCTGAGCATCTCTTACGTAACTATGCAAGAGCTTGCCCCGAATCATGTGATTAGCAACAGTGTCTTTGGTCAGGAGAATTCAAAGTTAAAATGTGCCAAGCACTCTGAGCAAGTCAGTGTACCAGATGTTTTTTAAATGTAAATCCCAAAGGGTGTAGGTTACTCGCAAATTGCTTAACAGCCATTAAAGATTTCTTTCTAAACCTTTAACCTACAAACCCTGAAATAATGAAAGACACCTTTTGATATTTGACGCTCCAAATTGATGACAGAAACATTAGTTATTACTCAAAATTGCCCAAAATAATCACCAAGATATCTTATGTAATATCTGTATTCTCATGAGCTAAAAATATGTATTATGAAAAACCAGGGTACTGTGTCATGGATGCTACCACAGGATTCGGCAATTACCATCACCGTTGTGCGATCTAGCACAGAAAATACCAGCATGGGCACATTGCAGAATGTCTTGCTAATCCATGATATATGGAAAGTATTATTGGAAACCTTTGGGTTTTCTTTAGTTGGAAGATATTCTTGGTCTACAGAAGGCAATGCCGCGCATGCCATGAAATATGGCCCAGAATGATCTAGCGATAAGACTTAAACCTTGGCTGTTGAGAGTTTGAAGAAAACAGCAAGATGATTGTTGACACGAAACACATCTGAACTTGCTGTTCAAATAACAATAGTTATCGAACAAAGACCGAAGAATATTAAACTAAAGTCCAAATGTTATGGGTTAACATGTGAAATCAAAAATGTTGAAGATTATTGGATGAAGATCAGGGTGTTCAGTTGGGTCAACTTAATGCTTTGAATTCACGTAATGATTGAAATTTTGGTCGGGGTTCAAACCCACTACACGGAACTTCAACAGCCGTGGCAAGTGCCAAACAAATGCATTCATACTATTGCAATGTGGCAGGATCCACATAAGATGCTTTTTCCAAGATACTTTTCTTACCACGTCTTGTCCCTTTTAATCGTGTGCAGGAGTCAGGGTTGCACCAAGTCTTCAAAGCCACATCACAAGTCCTTTCGTCTCAAGTTATTCAAATAAAATCATTGGCAAAGGCATTCCTTTGTCATTGTTCATCCTGTTACTTTGTGACCTGACGAGTGATTCGACTTGTGATGGACTAGACCAACACTTTCACAAAGAGATGTATTTTTTTTCAGCAATAGGCAATTTGTTTACATGGCCGGGTTGGTTGAAGTTCAAAGATAAGTGAAAGAAATGCATGTTGATTCATCTCATCAAAATAAAGAAATGTCCATATTTAATTGAAAACTGAAGTGTAATTCAAGAAAACTTAAAACTTTTTTGTATTAGCTACAAGACATTTGTATCTCAGCCAGCAAACAGATTCGTTTGCGGAGGCAAAATGGAAGAAATAAGTTCAAACAGCTGCAGGGAGAAAGACAAAAATTTGATGATTTTGTTATCATCAACGTTAACAGTGTCAATAAATATAGCAAATTGTAGAAAACTGCTGCTCTTTTTGTTTGCCAAATCTGAATTGAAATGTTCGTTTTGAAAACATGATTTGTCAGCTTGAACTTAGCAGAGCAGTATAATATTTGCAGTTATTGCAGACATCTTAGTCTCCTCTGGTATTTGGTTTTAATTTTACCATTTTGACACTACCAGCTTGGTGCTTGTTTATACGTGTACTGAAAATGGCAATTACAGATATGTGTTAAGTATAATTATGATGGTTCTGGGAGATTGACCCTGTTTTCCCCAGCAAAAACTTGTGGATAATATTTGAAGTCTGTACTTGGTATTTGGGGATTTTGACACGATTATTTAACTTTTGTTTTGTGTTGTTTTTTGTTGTTGTTTTTTTTTTTCCTTGCTTTGAAATTGTACTATACAAGAGAAAGTCTTCTTCTTTTTTAAGTTGGCTCAGAAACTTGAGAGAACTTTTTATCTTTCTTTTTAACTTCATCCTTTTGCTTTCTTCTAAATGAAAAAAAAATTAAACACTTTTGCATATTGGACATTTAACAGTCAAACAAATTTGAAATCAAGATATTAAAAACAGGGTCTAAAATGTTAAGTCGTTTGGGTTTTTTTTTTGGGGGGGGGGTGGGTTCAGTTGTCCAATAACCAAAACGTTGTTCATGGCCAGATGTTGAACATCTAAAATTTAAGAAGTTAGAAATAATTTTGATTTTTGTTTTGCAGGGTGCACCCAGTGTGCATTACTTTGAAGAAACAAAACAAAACTATTTTTCTGCATCAAGAAAACACTTGATTTTTTGCATGCTGCATATGAAAAGAATATATAATGCCATTACTGTATGATAAAAGACTGTATATGTCAAAACTATTATCCTTGTATAATTATTAACCAAGATTTGGAAGATGTATTACACATATAACCACATCCCAGTGAGGTATACAAACTCAGTTCAGCCAAAGACTTCCTTTTTCTGGATTAGCTGTATTTTTTTCACTGCTTGGAAATTCAACGATTCGAGATATTTTTGTTTGTCCCAAAAGCGTAGTTTAATCATCAAGCATTATAGACCATTTGCATTGGAGCCATCTTTGTGGCGAATGTCAGTTTTGCTGGGATATGTATGAGTGAATGCCATGCGCATTCACTGTTACTGAATGAAAAGAACAAACAGAAACAAGATGGCTGCTGTATGCACAATGTTTTTTTGAAGGGCAACATGAGTTATAATTTGCAATAGATCTCTTGTGTTCTCATTTAATATTTATTCATAAATACCTAAGACAGTTTACGCATTCCTGTTGGTCGAGAGCCCGTCACGTGGCCGGTCTTAAACGGATGATAAAGACATGGCTAGCTGGTCTTAAACACTTTTCCAGTGTCACATTAAAATGTGGACTCCTAAAAATCCAGTGCCTCTTATCGTTTCATTGGTTGAACGTTCACAATCCTCACGTAGGCATGCGCAACACTACCAGGGAGTCAGAATTTTATAGCTCTAAATTCAAAACGCAACATGCCAGGTGCGTTCTGTGAGACATCGCACAGATCGTGCCACGTGCGCGTCAATCTCCATAAAAGGGTTGTTTACATCTTACTCGCCAGCTGAACACTCCATTATTTTGCAAGAGGGATGTTTTACAAAGCATAAAGTGAATTTGTTGAACAAAATCGGGATGTTTTGAACGAATTATATGATTTTTTCTTACCGAAAAGGTATTTATGAATGGGAATAAATATGTGCTCCGTTGGGAATTATCACTCTGTTTAAGACCACTTTGAGTCTGGGTGCTGATAATTACCCTCGCCTCCGGCTCGGGTAATTATCAGCACCCAGACTCTAAGCGGTCTTAAACAGAGTGATAAAACCTCCGAAGCACACATTTATTCCCTTATTCAGATTCTTGTACCCTATACAAACAAAATTTGTTTTTCGGGATCCATGACAACCATGTAATTTAGGCCATCCTACAAATGTAAGTGCTCAATAAAGCCAATTTCAAACCGCAATTAAAAGGATGTTTTAGTAGTCATTGATTTCAGGTTAACAAAAGTAATCTCATCAAATTTGTTCAGTTTGTCTATTCTCACATTGAGAAAATGTATTTATTGTAAAAAAAACTCTAATCCATGAAAACACTGTTTGTTAATCCACATAGATAACCTTGAATATGCTAATTTCACTCATAATTATTTATAAGTTAATTAAATATTCAGTTTTTTTCTCATGGTTCTCTCTGTGATGTCACGGACGTCTCATAATGTTTCTGTCACCGTATGTATTATTGTACCATAACTCTGACTGTACATCTCTACTTCCAGACTTTTTGTTGTTGTCATCTACAGCTAATTGTTAACGGCCTTTGTTCAGCGTTTGGCTAAATAAAAACAAAAACAAAAACATGCTGAAAATCTGAAAATTGTGACACTGTGTGTTATTTGCATCTATGCAGGTTTGTGTAGAATAGAATTTTAGAATTTCAAACTTCAATTTAAAAAACACATAACCGTACGATCGAGGACCGTTATCAACAAAAGACCCAACGCTCGAGGACTGAAAGGATCTTTTGTTCTCCCTTTGTGTGTACGTGTGTCCTCTATTGTAAAGCCATACATGTACATCTCAGTTGTCCAATCCGAGCCATCGGTTGAACCTCTCACAGTAATTGTTAAACTTTGTGGCCCAATCATCATCCTCGTCATCCTGCGCACCGTCAGCTGGGTAATGCATCCGATCCCGTGCCCCATCAATCCCACAGTTCAATGGGAAGAACGAGTCAAAATGGCGGCGGCACATGGGGCATTTACTCAGTAGCGGGAAACAGGAGGAGCAGACGCAAGTGTGTCGGCACGGCAACAGAGCTATACTGACTGGTCCGTTTTGGCAAACCACACACCCATGTAATTCATCATTTGCGTCCACACTGTCATCCCTATGGTCTGCTGAGTTCCTCTCTCCGCTGCCCGCATCACTGTCTGTGTTCACTCTATTTGGAAGGGCGCCCTCTATGTTAGAATTGCCAGCAGCAGGCTCAGTCGAGTAGTGTGATGTTTGAGTTCCATCTGTGGCCATGAAAAGTTTCTGTGAATAAAATCCAAAACAAGTTAAAGGTTATTTCTATACTCTTAAGGCCTATTTTGAGATTGACAGATCTGCCATTTTCTGTCACCAGTAAAAAAAAAAATTAAAAACCAAAACGAAATTGACAAATTGAAATAGAAAACAAACAAAAAACGCAGAGGAAAATGTGCTGGTCTGTACTTAATGGGACATATGGGCCAAAAGGTAATCACCCAGCAAGAATATCTACCTGTACATACAGTCAGCAGCATAGGTTTGTGTGGTGTGGGGGTGCATGCCCCCCCCCCCATAAAAAAAATCATTCCCCCAGTCGCCCCTCCCCCCCCCCTCCCCACTTGAAATTGGGAACCGTAGAAAAACACAGTCCTCAGAGTGATCATAATTAGCGGGTTTCACCGCATGTGATTTTTTGTTTAAAAAGTGCGGTGTATTTTTAACGAAAATCCTTTTTTTTCCTCGAGATTTGCTGCTTATTTAAACGCCTTGTGGATAGCTAATACCGACACCTACCGGTATTGTGTGACACTGACCATTATGTAGGTTTTGAACAGCGCTCCCGTTTTGAACAGATTATGTCTAGCCCCCCCCCCCCTTTCTATATGATTTCACGGCAGCTGGGTGTCCGGTGGAAAACCCTGAGTACCTTTCAGCACAGATACATGAAATTGGGCGCCCAGCCACACCTGAGATTGTTTCCAAATGATGTAAAAGGGCTCTGCGGACATTTTTGAAGGATATTAAAGGTGTGTAAGGAAAGATAAATGCTTTCATGTAAAAAATAGCCCAAAGCCCTGTAATTGCAGGAGGATTTACTTGTATATCCCTCATGTCTAGCAATTGTGTTCCCTGGCTTACAACTTCTTAAGTTTTCCCAACACCACCAAACCCCCCCCCCCCAATAATTAGCCATAATTAGCTGGTTTGACAGACTTCGACAACAGATTGGGCACAGAGCCCTGCAAATTTGAAAGCCACCGCGCGCAGGGGTCTTTGTTCACAAGTATTCATGGTATTTGCCACCTGTACAGGCTGTTAACCAGGAGTTAGATTACATGTAAGTCGTTAATCCTTGTGTGTAGGATCCGTGACGCACAGAAGGACAGCAATAGCAAGTCCGTATGTTTATGGAGTGCTATGGCCTCGTGGTTAAGGGCACTGGATTCGTGGTCTGCAGGTAAAGCTGCGGGTTGTGGGTTCGAGTCCAGCCTGGGGTTATGGTGCGTGTGCCCTTGGGCAAGGCACTTTGTCACGCATTGTTTCTCTCCACCCAGGAGTAAATGGGCACCTTCAAAGGTATGGGCCATATGCGCTGATATTGAGCTGCTGCAGAAGTGGTCTCGTGGCCTAATGAACAGGGGTAATAATTGTAAAGCGCTTTGACACCTTTGGTATAAGGCGCTATATAAGCACCACATTATTATTATTATTATTATAGCTTTTTAACTTATTCTTTTTTTTGCCCCAAGACTGTTTAAGCTAAGTTTATTGGTATTTAAAATTCATAAATTCTGGCTATCCAGAATACGAGACAGATGTTTTAGCTGCGGGATAGCAGCTCAACAGATCATCTAGTCTCTCAGTTACTTAGTCAGTAAGTAACAAACGTTGACATTGTTTAATGCTCCTACATGTTTTGAACGATTTCAACCAAACTTTGTCAAAAGTGTTAGTGTCACATAACCAAACTGGGGTCAAAGGTCATCACGTGGTCACTGGGGTCAAAACCCTGATTTTTTTCGCCAACGAGGGCTATCCCCCTCTCCCCCCCCCCAAAAAAAAACGAACCCAATTATTTTAAGTGACGTTGAAATGAAGGCAGGCACTGCGTACACCACCATCTTTTTCTCCAAAAGATTTGGTTAAAAGTGGTCAAAAATTGCCTCAGATCGCACCACAGAGCATCTAGACTCCAAAAATGTTCCTTACCTGCAGATCACAGACTTGTCCGGAGCTGGATATGACAAGTTGTGAGATCAAACGACATCCGTCCGGGAACGTCTCATCTGGTAGATGGAAGATATGCACTGCTCCTACCTGCAAAAATGGGTTAAAAAGATTATAACAATTGATTTTTTTCATGTAATCTCAATGCTGTTGAGTCAATGAAGTTTAATTTTAAGGTAACTGTGGGTTGCAATGAGAATATTGGCTTCGATTGTTGCAGGAATTCATAAATACTCAGATTTGTAATAGCAAGTAGTTTTTTTTTTTACTTTCAGAGAGTCGTAAACAAGAGCACTAAAACTAAAAAATGTGGTCTGAAGCTTAATTTGCAATTTCACAAGGATTTGTGCAAACTAAAAAAAAAGGAAATTTAATGTCAACGTCTTATTCACACGTTTTCAAAAAGTCCACGACAATAAACTCTGCAAGCTTACTTGCACTGAATTCTGCAGTTTTGTTGCTGAATCATTTCCCGATTCCCCAGAGGAAAAATAGGAAGAAAATGTTGACTTAAATCTACCTCTGTCCAAAACTCAAAAAAAGGGTTATGCCCAGAAACAAGATTTGGCCTGACTTAATACACCCCAGACATGAATCTGGACAACAGAATACTTTAAAAAGTCCTTATGGTCTTATAAGATGTACATCCAGACTTGACAAATTTCAGTTTACGCCTGGTTCATTAAGTCCCGGTCCAGCACCTGATTTCACAAAACTCAGCGTAACTAATACATGTATGATGCATCGCAGCGCTGGGACACGTCGCATCCCTACGATGCATTGCAGCTGTGACGCGTCCTGCGATTCATTTCACGAAACGTGTCGCAAGTGTTAGGCAAAAGGTGAATTTATAGCACAACGCGGTGACTGTTGTATGTACATGTATGTACTCAGCGTACAGTAAATAGTCGTCTGATATTGAACAAAGAGTCGTCGAATCTCCTCAGAAATTTTTAAAACATAACACACAATGGTGGACGTGTGATGCAGTTTGATGCAGGAAAATAAGCTCGCGGTGGACTGCATAGCTACTTTGAAATTGCAACTGCAATATTCCAGGATAATTCATATTTACTTTGATGCATCTTCCATTTACAACTTTAGACAAATTGTTTCGGTATTATAGTCTCGTTATAAGTAGTCGACAAGGAACTTACGATGCGTTCAACACATCGCAAGTTTCGTGAAATGGATCCTACGATGCGTTGCGAGTTACGACCTGTTACACGTTGTAACTCGGGTTGCGACGCATCGCAGCGCTTCGTGAAATTGGGTGCTGGTCCCAGATCATTAAAACATTCAACTGAATGAAGTTTTCAATTCTTGGTTATTGTCCAACATCAGCCTGAGAACTGATCCAATTAGCTTTGGAGTGTCTTTTTTCTTCATGCTTTCAAGTTTGTGAAACTATTACATGAGAGAGAAAATTTGGAACTCATACTTTTTCCCATTGAAAATGAAGAATTCTTCTGATTGTGGGTTTCAAATAAAATGATCCACAAGACAAGAATTAGGGATTCCACCACAACTTGCTCAAGTTTATTGACATAAGATAAAGAAACACAAATGAAGAAACATCCCCAAAAGTCAAATCTTTTTTCAAGTTACAAGCGTCTAACTTCAAACTTCTCTAGTGGGCTGGGCACTTCAGGGGCATATGGTGAAATGGAAACAGAAGGTCATTGCATACAATTTAAAACTACTTTGCAATTGTGAATAAAAACAATTAATTAATAACTCTTATTAATGAGCAGGTCACTGCATATAGTTTATAAAGTAATTTAATTTTATGCATTCCGCCGCGCGTCCGGGAAGTAAAAATGATATGCGCCCAGGTGACGACATCCTTGAATATGTGGTTTTGTACTGAACAAAGATGCAAAATCTACTACTGACCTCAGCCATTCAAAATATGCCTGTTTTTGTAAGGAACCTTTATATATAGACCTACAGCAGCAGAATAAGCACCACAGATCTGTACAATAGTCTATTGACAACAAGCAAAACCACTCCAGACTATTTGAGCGGTACAACTGATATACTGATACTGAACTAAGCTTACAAGCTGACAGGTAAGTTTTGAAATTGACTTTTCTTCTGGTTCTACATCTGACTGACAACAGCTCTTGTCCCAAGATAGGGCCAACGACATTATTGTCAAACAGAAGTTGTCCAAAATAGGAATATAATCTGCCAATGGACACAAACACACAAGCATACATGTAGCTACCGAGTACTGAGAAGTTACGGGAACTTAGCTTATTTGTAGAGTGGATGTTGTCTCCTTCAATTATCGTAAACAACTACCTAAAATTGTTAATTCCTTTCCTGATAGTCTGAGAAATGAATTTACCAGCGTATCCAGGAAGCTTACAGAGTTTTATATGGACACGTATAAAGGTTTTATTTGTACTAATTTAACATGTGATTCATGTTCTAATGCAGCAGGACACTAATACCTTCTTTCCTCTTTAAAAATGATTTTTATTAGTCGACTAGGGGATAACATATTATTTAGTATTATTTATATCAGGCTTCCAGCGGTAAAAGTAAATCAGCGTATTGTATGCTTTCATAAAAAGTACCTGGATGACTGCAATAATAAAGTACCCGGTTGACTGCAATAATACTATTATTGCAGTCATCCGGACATTTTCGCAGGTTCCCGCACGATCAAGAGAATAGAAAGTCACAGTTGTCAACCACTCAACAGAGCGTAGCGCGTGCGTACCATCGAACACAGAAAACGCTGCGCACATACAGCGCGCATGCAGCGCGCACATGAAGGCCAGGTACATGTATATACGCGCACTCTTGTCAACAATTACAGTGGCTGCTTCAAATAGTTTGACGAAAAAGATGAAATGAAGATAGTATCTTGAAATCGTTATCTAACAGTTGTGTAAGACATGGGCTTTGGTGCTCTGAAAACGGTTGTTAGAATATCAATTTCTCTACTTTTCCTCAGTTGCATTCTTTTACAATAACCATGAAGTGCTATACTGGACTTGTTCTGCTGTTGTGCCTCAGCTTGGTCTGTGCTTGGAATGGAGATGGAAATCCTGAAAAACCAGGTATAGTCATTACTAATTGGAGCAAAACTTCACATAATGCATGTAGCGTGTTGGAGTCTGTTTAGCTTCGATACACTATAAACGGGCAGTTCATGTATTCATGTGCTTAAAAACACACACATCACTGCCATGGGCTCTGTGCACAAGTATTCCCTGATTAACGGCTAGAAAAGGAGAGTTGGGCGAACCTAGACTGGTTCCCGGTGACCCGGTCCATTCATTGAGGACTGCAAATGTATTCATATTGATTGATCGGGGGGTGGGGACTAGTACATGAATGAATCGCCGACAACATCTGACACTCATGCGAAGACGCTATGGTTTGGCTTTGGGCACATTCAAGATAATTAAGTTGTGCATACTTCGCACGCGAACACATTCAAGATAAGTAAGTTGTGCATACTTTGCACGCGAACACATTCAAGATACGTAAGTTGTGCATACTTTGCACGCGAACCAGTACAATACGCACACGCGCTGTGTCCCGTCCACGGGCTCTCAAAAGTGGTAAAAAAGCACTCTACCGGTATCTCGTTGGCGCACGGAGGCTGCCCATACCATATGAAGTGCAAAAGGTGTGTGTTTTTACCTTACATGTACATGAGCTACATGTATATGGGGTGACTGCTCTATGTTCTGACACCCTTATGTTCTGACAACCTTATGTTTTCGACTGCTCAACCTATGTTTCTACAAACCTAGGGTTAGGGTGAGGTTGGGATTAGGGTATTATTTTGCAGGCCCGTAGCCCCTAGGGGTGTTGGAACATAGGGGTGTCGGAACATAGAGGTGTCAAAACACAGGGATGTCGGAACATATTCTTTGTTGTCCTCGAGCATTTGTCTTTTGTTGAAACGGTCGTAGATCGTGAGTTTGACTGCTCAGTCTATGGGCGAGTGTTATATTATAGGGACAAAGGGAAAGACAATATGGTAAAGTTATATGAGATATATAAGACAAAGGTAAAGTATATGGGTGTGTGTGTGTGTGTGTTTGTGTTTATGGAACAAAGGGTAACGCTATTTAGTTTGAGATGTCAATAGGAACAAAGGAGAACAAACGTAGGCAAGTAAAGTTGGATATTAGTTGTACCCCATAACTACAGTTGGGTGTGTTCACAAGTTGATCATTCTCGGTTGAGTGCTCCCAAAGCCAGCTTGAGGCAATGAAGCCAGTGTGAGGTGGCGCAGCGTGAGGAAGCGGTGGCCACCCCCGGTAGCCCTTTTGCCGTATTTTTTGCAACTTAATGCAGAAAGGCAAAATTGTGCCTCTGAGTACATCTACAATGTGAGTGTGGATACATGTTTATTACACACAATTGTTTTACTGACAGTAACATTCTTAAACGGCTTTGAAAGACTGAACGACTGATCAGTACAGAAATTCCTTAGCAATCCAGCCATACTCTTTGTTTGACCGAAAACATTGCAATGTGTACAAAATGATGCAATTTATGACAAGTGGTACCGGAAAAAAAAGTTGAACTTTTGTACACTTGCAAGGTGAGTTTGAACTGCAACATGCTCGTACACAAAAGTGCAACTGTTTTCGGTATCATATGTCATAAATTACATAAATTCGTACACATTATTACCGTTTTGAGCCAAATAAAGAGTATGGCTGGATTGCTAATGAATTTCTGTACTGATTAGTCGTTATTTGAGCGAGATGGAGCGGTGCTCAGTAGTTTTTGAGTTAGACAAAAAGTATTGGAGGGGGGGGGACTTTCTTTTTTTGTTGAGTGTACGTTGTACATGTATTACATTGTATTCATTTACTGAAGACCAAAATCCATACAACCATCGAGTGTTCAGGCGGTTTCGGGCACTACAGTGAATAAAGGGCAGAACCGAGACTGTAAAGGGATAATCTGAATGATTTTAATGTTTTGACATACAGAAGGGGATAAAGAATTGACTCTGCGAGAGCTGCTTAACAAGGCACTGAACAAGTTGGAAGCTCCGGCTGAAAAACGTTCCGGTAGGTTTCATGTCGTTTGATCAATTAGTTTCTTTGTTAATTCTTTTTTGGTCAGTTTTCGGGGACAGACAGACAAACTGACCGATCAACCAACAAGCGTAGAAGCCCAAGCTTAAAATGAAAAATTTATATGTGGAAAAAAAACCACCCAAATATATAATTTTGAAATACTTGTAAGTACAATGTATGTGAAAAAGTTCCTCCTTACAAGTATGTCTGCTTGTTGTCTTCCAATATGTAGATATGTATACATGTAATGTGTACAAGTGCAGTGGCTGATCTACCCAGCAGTGATCAAAATGTTCTCAAATAAGGCCACTTTTCATCTGTGAGACCAATACCCACCCCACATTCTTCCATTTGAGAGCTATAATCAGGGTTAATTGGGTTCTGCTGTAGGTACAAGATTCATGATGTTTTTAATTGTCACAATTCGGGGGGGGGGGGGGGGGGGGGGGTGAGGGACATACTATAAGAAGAGCTATGGCATACAAGTTAGCAAGGGAAAATACATTTTGTTGTTTTGTTTCTCCAACAGATGAAATTTGCGTCACTCTGAGCAATGGTGAGAGAGAATGCACAGCAATACCGGAATAGGTAGATAGATGCATCACGCGCACAATTATGTGGGTAAAAGACATTAGCGCGTGATTCAGCCTGTGAACCAACACACGTCTGTACTCCATCCATTTGCACTACATTTCCCGGTGCAAAATGACGTCACACTTTGGTACTCTATAGTAGGATAGGACGTAGGGGAAAATATAAGGAGACATGAGTATTTAAGTAAACATTTATGAATAAACATTCATGTAAAATGTAGTAAAAAGTTAGCAGAAATATTCATTTACCTACATTAAATAACACGTACAAAGAAACAAAAACACTCCGACTTTAACCCTTGTTACAACTGATAATGTAGTAACCCACGGATAATCTATCACCAACCGATAATGTCACAAAAATTAACCGATACTGTATCACTAAGGCCAAACAAAAAAAATGGTGCGTTTACGGTAACGGCCTGAAAAAAATCCAGGTAGGTAGGTTGGGAAATAATTTTATTTTGTAATTTTTTTGTTTCATTTTAGTTCTGCATGCCCATGCGTGTTCTTTCGCAAAAAAAATGTATAAAACCACTATTCAAGCATTGAAGATATTCAATCGATACATTTCAATCCAAATTAATTTGTATCGTCGGCCAGGGTTCTCCCCAGGATTTTTTCAAACATGTGGGGAAGATTTGCTGTGATTCAACATTATCGGTTACGACCGATAATGTAACAACTATTGACCAATAGCGTAGTAAATTGTACTACAGTACCGGTCAATTTTTGTTACATTATCGGTTAGTGATACAGTATCGGTTAAGTTTTGTGACATTATCGGTTGGTGATACATTATCCGTTGGTTACTACATTATCAGTTGTAACAACCCTAACTCCCGAGCATGATATACTAGGAACCATACCCATCCTGGCAAATTCGAACACCGTATGGGAAACTGCACACACATATTTCTGACTTTGATTCTGGATGTGTGCCAACCCAAAGTAAAAGACTGTCAGTTTACTGTACCCATCCTGACAGATTCCAACAAAACATGCCGTCGGGGTTTAATGGGTTGAGTTCTCTCAGGGTTAAGCTCATTTTGTGACATCTCACATAATTGCAAACTCTGTATAATGCAACGGATTTACACTGTTGTTTTTTAGACACAGATTTGGTTTGAGAAGGTCCTCACGATTTCTGGATGCAAATGGTGGAGGGTTCTTTCTTAATCCTTAAATTCAACATTAGTTCCTCTCTTCCAAGTTATTACAAAGGGGAGGCATTTGCACCATGGTTAAAACATTGGTTTATTTGTTGCACTTTATTTGTGTAGAACAATGTACTGTAATTCATTATTGTATCATCTCATATATCTCCATTGAAAAAAATATCCAATAAAATGTTTTGTGATTCATTCTTCGTCAAGGAACACAGGTTTACATTTGATGTGATTGATATGTGTGCCCATGTTAAGAGTACCAGTACCTGAAAATGATTGTGACTATAATTAGTGTGATAAGAAAGTTTATTCAATCATTTTGGAGTTTCTCTGCCTTTACCCCTTCCCCCTCCCTCCCCCACATGGTATCCACGGTCCACTGAACTTAGCATCCACGGTTCACTGAGCTAGCTTAGCATCAACAGTCCATTGAGCTTAGCATCAATGGTCCACTGAGCTTAGTATCAACGGTCCACTGATCTTAGCATCCACGGTCCACTGAGCTAGCTTAGCATCAACAGTCCACTGAGCTTAGCATCAACAGTCCACTGAGCTTAGCATCAATGGTCCACTGAGCTTAGTATCAACGGTCCACTGATCTTAGCATCCACAACTCTGACAAATGGTGCTCATAAATACTTTCAACTTACAATTTGTAGTTGTGAATCTGTCCAACTTTCTCCTTGGAGGGATCTGACGACAAGACACAGGGGATATTTGGCTCGGGGTGGGGGACCCATGCTGGCCTGTATCTGGGTGTCTGTCACACTGTGTGGCAGCGACAGAGATATCTCGGTCTCGGTCTCAGCAGCTAAGCTGCTCAAACAAGTTAAGGATTTACTCTCAAATAAATCTCAAGTAGGCGAAATATTTTACTTTTTTTGTTCAACCAATTTTCAAATGGACTAAAAAATTCACTAACTTAGGATTCGCACCTCTGACCTCCAAAGTACAATACTGGTCACAATTTCATGGCGCTGCTATAAAGCACACAATTTTCTGCTAACAGGGCCTCCATCTGTTTCATGGAGACTGTAAACAGTAAGCACACAAAAGCACGCTTACCTCCAATAGGAATCTCCATGCATACCCAATCATTAGCCATGAAATCCATGCTATGAAATAGTGCTTAAAGGGACACTACATGTAGGTCCTGGAACAGCCCAATTGGGCTACAAAACGCGCTTTGAACAAGATGATGTTAATCGGAAATAACATTTAAAAGTTGGATATAAACATCCACACAACTATCCTTTCAAAACTGGGCGTTTTTGTGTTATTCCTGTATTATGCGTCTGAGAAAAAATTTCCAGGTCGATGTTTGCGAACCCATAAATTCGAGCTGTTTGGACGCTAGTTATGATTTCATTCGTCAAGTGTTTTCCTTTTGCGGGCGTTGCAGTAAAACCTTTTTTTGAATTGGTGATTGGTCACCCTGCGGTGATATCGAGACACACAACGTGTATATCGTACACTGAGAACGACTCGAAAAATGTATTCGTACTCCGTCATGTCCGACGTAAACAAGCAGGGTTTTTTCGTCTTTTGTCGGGAATGGTAAGACATTAGGTTGGTTTCCTTTCAACCAGATGTTTGAAATAGTCTAAGTAAACAATCCAAAACATAAAATTTTCGGGGATTTCAGGACCAAGTGCCCCTTTAAGGTTAGCACAAATTGCTGCTAAAGTAAGCACAACTTTTCTGCTAACTGTTAAGCAGTGCCATGAAATTGGGCCCTGGTTATTTAGTGCTGATTTTAGTCGATTTCCTTGGAAAAAAAAGAAAAGATATTGTTAATATCAGATTTGTAATCTATTAACACAAATCAATCGGAAGTCTATCACAAGTCAAATCAGGAGATGAATAGTGCCATAAGGATATGCCTTGGACATTATTCATTGGAACAGCTCGTCTCAAAACTTGAGATTGGATGACTTGTGATTGACACGCGATGAGCTGACTGCAACTATTGTTAATTACCAACAAACGTTCCTCCTGGCAGCTGCGGAAAATTTGAAAAGGAGGGGCTGGCCTGGGCTGGGCTGGGCTGGGCTGGGCTGGGCTGGCCTGGGCGGAACATTTTTTTTCTCCAAATGACATAAGTAAATGGGGTGTACGCTTTGAGAGTTTGGACTTTACTTCCCTAAAAAAATGTATAAAAGAAAAAAAGAAATGAATTCGAACGTAATGAAATTCAGACTTTATTTCCCTTTTTTTTCAAAAATCCTCCAAAGCCGCAAATCGGAAAAGAAAAAAAAAAAGGAAAAATGTGGTTTTGACCTCACACCCTCCGATCTCAAAACCATGGCTTTATCCAACTGAGCCATCGGAGAGCTCGACAACCAACCATAATTCATGGCATTATATACCTGCGTATGTATAATAAAAGTGTCGTAGAGGGCGCTCAACAACCATTCATACGATGTTGTTTGGGAACAAATTATTTGCGGGCTGGCCTGGGCTGACGCATTATGGGCAAAGGGGTCATGGTGCGTGTGCCCTTGAGCAAGGCACTTAGTCACTCATGGCTTCTCTCCACCCAGAAGTAAATGGGTACCTGTGAGGGCAGAGATGGTTATTGTGATTGAATAAGCTTGCTTGCGCCTAACAGGCAGCATCGAGCTGTATACTCCCCAGGGAGCTGAGATGGTATTAGGAATGTTTAATTGGCCCAATGATCAGGAGTAATAATAATACTGTAAGCGCTGTGATTTAGTTTACTAATAAGAGCGTTCTTAAATGCCGATTATTATTAAAGGAACATTCATAAATACCTAAGACAGTTTATGCATTCCTATTGGTCGAGAGCCCGTCACGTGGCCGGTATTAAACGGATGATAAAGACATGGCTAGCTGGTCTTAAACACTTTTCCAGTGTCACAATAAAATGTGGACACCTAAAAATCCAGTGCCTCTTATCGTTTCATTGGTTAAACGTTCACAATCCTCACGTAGGCATGCGCAACACTACCAGGGAGTCAGAATTTTATAGTTCTAAATTCAAAACGCAACACGCCAGGTGCGTTCTGCGTGACATCGCGCAGAACATGATACGCGCGCGTCAATCTCCATAAAAGGGTTGTTTACATCTTACTCGCCAGCTGAACACTCCATTATTTTGCAAGAGGGATGTTTCAAAAAACATAAAGTGAATTTGTTGAACAAAATCGGATGTTTTGAACGAATTATATGATTTTCTTTTACCGAAAAGGTATTTATGAATGGGAATAAATATGTGCTCCGTCGGTATTTATCACTCTGTTTAAGACCACTTAGAGTCTGGGTGCTGATAATTACCCTCGCCTCCGGCTTGGGTAATTATCAGCACCCAGACTCTAAGTGGTCTTAAACAGAGTGATAAAAACCTCCGGATCACACATTTATTCCCTTAATAATAAGCACTGAACAGCCACCTTTAACGTCCCATCCAAACAGTTTCTACTGTAAGGGAATAACAGTGTGATGGAGCAGTTATAAACGTGTGGTTTAAAACCGGGTAGCGGCTTGGCCACGGGGCCTGGCCACCGATATTGGCCGGAGCCAAAGGCGAGGGCTATTACCAGCGTCCAGGACCATAACTGCTCCATCACACTATTATCCTTTTTTTTGGTTAAAAACCATAAAAAGTCTAAAAAATCGACAAACTTCTGACGAGTTTTGTTCTACCATTTTACTCCATGTGTGGGACTTTCTATGGGGCGTGCAACGCACACGGGTGGACACCTCTCCTTATACGGAAATCATATTAGTCTCAAGCCAGCAGAGCACGTAGCAGGTACTGTGCTCATGTGACACAAAGTGCGGGTGCTCGCGACTGGATTTAGACATCAATGGCCAGTGTTTTACCGGCAGCTTAAAACCACCCACGCGACGGGCTCTCGACCAATAGGAATGGGTAAACTGTCTCAGGTATTTACATACAACTTGCATTATTAACTAGGGGTTAAGGACTTTAACCCCCATAAAAACAAGTCGTTAGCCAAACTTGGGCAGAGATAGCAGACTGGGTGGGGAGGGGAGGATAAAATGTGGGACAAATGCCCCTTCGCCCCAAGGTTGCACCACCATAGCTATGAAAGTTTATATTTCTACCATTTGAGCGCATATTTGGTAAAAAGGATACTTGATTGGGTGACCGTGATGTAAGAAATGACCGTGAAGACTTCCGGCTGGATCTCGGAGAAGGCTGAGGCTAGCATCACGCAGAGTTTCTTGGAGAGAGGAACAGTGTACAGCCCATAAGGATTGGAGCTCACAGCCTACCAAGGACTTCACGAGGAGTTTGACTCCATCTACAAAAATAAACACGATGATGAGGTGTGTATCTAAATTGTCACAAAGGTAATCAATGAATGGACTCTGTATCTTCTCAACAGTTACAAAGAGAAAGTTGGGAGTGATGACAAAGCCTCATTGGTTACTGTCCGTAGACTTTAAGAAGAGCACCAGGCCGAAAATAAGCACTAAGATGGCTGAAGGAAATGCAGACTGCCTACTCCAGGGTAGTCTATGCGTGCAGATTGGGCGATTAATTCTACCAAACTAGACTGCACCTCGAGTCTTGACCTCCTGATTCTGACCATTCAGCGGACGCCTTTTATCGGGTCTTTCGTAACCCGTTGTTGTATAACAAAGACGTGGCAGCAAATTGACCAATCAAGAGCTCAGGTGGAATTTCTACTCTAAATGAGGTGACAGTTTCTAAAGTTGAACCCGATTGGCTGGCGCTGGGGGTCGCATAAAATTTGCATGTACACATATATTAGACGTTGTTGCAGAGCGTGCGGGGTCCGTTGAACATTACGGATGATACCCAGAATAACTCCTGGGGTGAGATTGGATGAAAAAGAAAAATCCATGACAATTGGCAGAGGGTTTGAAGGTCACTGAGGGCCCCAAAGCAACATAGGGTCTATGGTATATGTTTGTATTTGCCTAAGGGGTATCCTATAAAATACCCATCTCTTTTGTCCACTATAAAAACTTATTAACCTGGGGAATTCCCGATTTTAAAAGGGATTCTTTAATATCAATCCTAAAATCATGAAACATCCTCCCCCCCCCCCCAAAAAAATCCTAAAATTCGGAAAAATCAGATTTGGGGATTTGGTGCCAGGTAAGATAACTAAGTACCGGCACTCACCTCTGACTGAAGCAGCATCGGGGTTGAGAATTTTGATAGCAAAAGGATTTCTTGTCCCCACCATAGGCAGCTCAGGTACAATTGGAGCTTGCGCTTGGGTAAAAGGGGAATCGATGATGGTCATTCTAGAAGAGAAAAACACAAAACGTTAAATACTACAAGCAATTAATAATGTTATGCCTGAATTATAGTGGCACAACAAAAACAAAAGGGTTATTTCTAGCTAAAAGGTCACAGTTTCACAGGTCACAAAAGAGATATTTTAATAATTCCACATGTTATAAATATGTACATGTATGCTATATTTGATAAACTTCAAATCCCTAGTCCTCAAGTTGCAATGTAAATCGTAAGCAATTTTATTGCGATGGCGTACTTAAAGTTAAACAATTCCCACAAACTCATCACTTAAAGGGACTGTACATCATTGGCTTTTGCTGTAATTTTCAGAAATGAACTGTTTGAGGGGTTAGTAATAATAGATCAAATATTGTTACACTGACAGGTTTGAAGTTTTGTGTTCGGAAATACTGGAAAAACCAAGAAAAACAAGAATGTTCAAGTAGTCTGGTTCCCTGACTCCACTAAAGATAAAATGGATCAATTTATAGTTGCCCGGAAAATTGTAAGGTGAAAGAACCAGTGTAGCTGGCCTGCACCCATTCATGAACATGTAACCAATAGCAAACAAAATTTGGACTGAAAAAAAGGTAAATTTGGAGCAGTAGTTGAAAAATGGTTAGGTTTTTCCAACGGTGGTCGACCGACCACCGTTGGAAATGTATACAAAAATATAGTTTTCTGGAAAATGACTTCACACCAGGTGCCATAATTTTACAGGATGCTTTAGACTGTCATTTACCAACATCCTTTTTTTTTTCCGATGTCATCACGTGATGCATACATTTACATAATTAGGTAAACAAAATGGACGACAGCTGTTGGAACTGGCGTTTTTTACGGACAAGCCACCGAAACCGTCAAGATTTTTCACATTTTTTTTGTGTGGTCTGTTTCAAGTCGATCATTAGGCTTCATAAATGACTGCTGAATGTATGAGGTGGAAAGATTTCCATATACGAAGTTCACTCAACACCCTGTGTACAAACCCTATGAGATTGGACTGAAAATTTTAAGTGATTCTAAGAAAATGCTTGTATTTTCTCACTGCTCAAATTGACTTTGATGACATGAAATTGCTATCTGGGGGCTTGTTAGTCAATACGGAGGAAAATTAGTGAACTTCGTATATGGAAATCTTTCCGTATGAGGTATGTAAATAAAATCTGGGGTGGGATATTAGAGATGAAAATGAACAATTTTGGAGCTCGGGCCATTTTTTTAGGGTCTCTTGCTACCACATTCTAACGAACAGGTTATGCCTCCAGCGCGCGCTACATGTGAATGAATATTATGAGCATGTCAGCTGGAGTTACTCTAGCCCGACTGCGTCTGGCCGTACAGTACTATCGCAAGCTCTGTAGTACGTACTACAGAGCTTGCGATAGTACTATCGCAAGCTCTGTAGTACGTACTACAGAGCTTGCGATAGTACTATCGCAAGCTCTGTAGTACGTACTACAGAGCTTGCGATAGTACTGTACGGCCAGACAAAGTCGGGCTAGAGTTACTCAAGCTTCATGTAGGCCTACACAACCAACATGGCAAAAGAAGTGGCGTCTGACGTCAGAAATTTTCTTTCCAGTTTTACAACAAACCTTGGAAAAACGAACATCGCCGTCAGCATACAAGCGATTAAAATACAAACACAGAACGATGCTGTAACATCCTCTGCCTCTATAACAAATATTTCTTCGGGCATGTTGAGATTCATGCTGCAGTGCAGGCCTACTTTTGGAATGAAAAAAGAACACCGACATATGTGTTTTGACACTCATCGACATAACTCAGGTTTATTCCTGGTGGCGTTCAGTTTGCGTGTGTAGGAGTCTGGGTACCCGTTGAAGGTAAAATGGGGTCAACGTTCGCAGAGAAAACAATGTGGGGAATCCCCGTGTGATTAATGGCTGGTAAAAATAACGTGATAGAGGGCGCACAATCAACCTCGTCCCCAGTGCTTACTTTATTTCCAACCGCGTTTCCAATAGTAAACCCTGGATAGGAAACTTTCTTCCTGTATCCTGATTGGATACCGCAATCGGCTAGTAATGGATTTTTATCGCGTACTTGGTGCTATATATTCACAACGTGCAGTACGTGTTTTCGCGATCATTCGTCCACGCCTTCTCGAAAATACTAATTTCCTTTCCAATTTGCTCATATTAATATGAAATATGATACTGCATGTTGTCTTGATAAGATCGTTACAGTTTGATTAAAAAAATCGTGTTTTCGAAACTCACGCCGTGCTCGCGCTGCTACAAATTGACTCTGTTTTTACCCCAGACACCGCATGCAAAAACAAACGCTAATGTGTAACGCATATCCAGGCACCAGACTGTTCTCATTTGCATACGTCTGCAAAAATCTTGCACATGCAAATGATCCAATACCAGGGTGAGAGAGCAGGTAGTGGTGGGCGCGTACTGCTCGACACCCTGGGGACGAGGTTGGGCGCACAATGTGCTTTATAGATCACAACCATGATCAAAACATAATTATTAGTATTTGAAATGAAAACTCCACCAAGTTTCCACCGCAAAAAAGAAATGAAGCATTTTTCGCCCCCGAAACGTTCCAACGCTTGGTCTCCGCTGCATTCCTAGTATATCCCCCATAAATAAAACCCTCTTTAACAAAAAGACTATGCAAAGCATAAGAGTCCAACTAGTCCTCAGCAAGTTCATTAAAATTGCTCTCCCCGATGATATTTTGTGTTTTCAAATTACTATTTTTCTAGTTATACAAACGTTATTCACTTTGCATTGAAGCGAGACAACGAGAAAAAACTAATCCGTCCCCGTTTATAGTAATGGAACAATATTACTGTACAAGTTTCAAACTATTTCCTGCTCTCGGATATCGACAATTCACAAGTGTCTTTTGTAATTGACCGTTACGGGCGCAGAAACAAACCGAAACAATAGGACATTTGGAGTATCTGAAAAAAAAACGTCCAGAAATAGACAATAGACACTCCCACCAAAAAAAGGTGGGTTTTTTTTCCTGTTAAATAAAACATGAAAATTGAAAATTTGTCAGGAGAAAACAATCGAATATGCTGAAGAGCACGGGTTGAGCCTACATAATTTATAAGAGCAACTTCAATTAAAGGGTCCGCTATCCGTGAAATGATTTTTTTTCTGAGGAACTGATATATTTGTGCAACTTTCTTCTCCTCTTGAATGTACGAAAACTATTTGCCATCCTGCTTTGGTTAATTTTATTGAAAAATGCACTTCTTTAAACATTTTAAAATTGTCCATGCTTTTCCGGACAACTGTGAGGGCGTTGTTGCTGTGATGTCATTTCAGGAAGACACTGTTCAGTTCAGGGTTTTCTGCATGTTCAAATTGTGAACCCAAAAATTTGCTCATTGAAAACATAATTGTTTATGTGAGAAAGGTCTGCTCATTAGCTTACTGCATGCCATGTGCTGGCACAACAACGAATCACCAAAGAAAAGAAAATGTTGGACATGCAGCAAAATATCCAAAATTCTGGCAACTGTTTGTAAATGACATCACACTTTTGCTCATGAATATGTAAATTTTCATTAGCATAAATACCAACAAAGCACCAAAATACCCTTTAAAATGGCAAAACGAAAATGTAAAAAAAAATTAAATGGGAAACAAAGGTGCAATTTCAAGGAGTGCATTAACAAATTTAAATTGCAGATGAGCCCTTTAAATATTTAGCAATTGCATAATATTATTTAGCCCGTGACTACAGATAAATATATGTAGAGCATTATTGAGAGTTTCTTTGATATTTTATTGTTAATTAGAATCCGACGTGCGGTTGTTTAGAATTTGGATATGACACACAAGGAATGGATGGCATTGAACTTGATTAGTCCGAAACAGCGAGACTATATAAATACTGTCTAATAACAGTCTAACTAGACCTATTATAGCGCGCGAAGTATAGCCTCTCGGTAATTACAGTGCACAGTATTTTTTTTTATGAAGGAAGCAGTCCTGATTATATATGTAAAAGATGCATGGTTTATTTTGTTTCGTCAATTTGCAATTCGTGAAAATACAAGAAGGCGCCTGTATGCATGGTTACAACATTATGGGTTTCTTTAACACTGGTGGTATCTGGTTTTTACCTGATTGGTATAACCTGGACGATGGCACCTTTTCCCCAATGTCGCCAAAACCTATATGAAAACCTGCTACATCAAACCTTTTTTTGAGGGGGCCGGGGGAGGGGCAACTTTTTTTCAACGATAAATTACAGACAGATCGACGCAATGTACCATCAACCGTCTTTCAAGCTTACGATCTTGAAAACTGAGATCTGTGGCTCTTCTACCGCAGGGCGGGTGTTGATCCAGAACGCAAATTTTTTTTGGGGGGGGGGGCCCAAAAAGTGGGTACAAAACATATGGCGTGGGGTTCGGAGCCCGCATGAGGGCCCTGAAATTTGTTTTTGGATTCTATAGATGCTTTGTAGTGCGATCGAAGCAATTTCTGACCACTTTCACCAATGTTTGTTTTTAGTAAAAGATGGTGGTGTACTCATTGCCTGCCTTTATTGCGACGTCACTCGGAAAAAATAAATGGGGTTCGGGTGTTTTTTTGGGGGGGGGGTGGCCCCCTTGCCCCTCCCCCCGGATCCGCCCTTGTTCTACCGGCATAGAAGCGAAATAGTTGGTCTTTTAAATTTACAAAAAACTAAACATTTTTCTATTTACCGGAGTGCAAAACTGTCTCCATTATTCTCAAAGCGAAAATAAATGAACATAATGGGCCTGTCATGTTATACACGGACTGCGTACACCCCTCCTTTTGTTCACCACGTAGGCATTTTTTTTTTGCGCTTAAAGCTATATTGCTCTATGTGCATTTTGAGCAACAAAATTGCTAAAAACATTAAGCAGGATGCAACATTTACATAGCCTGCTGACGTTCAGTAGCTTCTATGCAGTGAAAACATTATGCACAACGGGTCTCATAACTGCCGCCGTTGCTGAAGCGCGTACTTAAAAATATGCCCGCCGGCACACTTTTACAAACCACCTTCAATTATTGCTTGGAAAAAAAAAACATTTCTGGCGAAATATTTTCACGGGGGATCCGCCCTACCTTCACAAGTCCCCCCCCCCCCCAGTAATTGGTATAGGTGGATTTCCGGGTAATCACCAATGTTCCTTTAAAAAGGATTATGCCTAATTGTTCAAGAAAAAACACGGCATCAACAAAAAGGATTTGATTTAGCATTACTTATCTCTGCACTAATACTTTTGATCATAAGTCACCAAGAGAAATGCGGCAAATATTGTGGGACATGACATCATTGACAATTTGAAAATGAAATAGGCCGATGAGACGAGATATAGGTTTATTTCTTAAAAAGGAGAGTCTAATGCATATCATAACGGGCTGCCGACTAGTTTACCCCTCATATACAAACTATAGCATTCCACAGCATACAGTAGTTGACATTACATCCAATCATCTTACTATTACCCCACACCGACGGTATTTCACTTATGCAACTTTTGCACCCGTGCTAACCCAGCAATTATTCGCTGAATTCTTCAAGGAATCTTCTGGAACATTGTTGCTGCATTTCGTCGGAACTTCGCACGGTGTATACTCAGATCTGAACTATTCCACAAATGTAGTTATATTGCTCTTGTACTATTTCACAAATGTGGCGTTTTCTTAATGACATTGGATTGTATATAGGAGTTACAAATGTTTTCGGAATTTCGGATGGAATGTTAAATAAAAAAATGTTTGAACCAGAAATGACAATTTTATGGCGGAGGCTGAACATGACGTTCTAAAAGAACATATCGCCTTCCTCTATTTTTTTCCATATTAAAATCGGATTGTTTTTTTCAACAGAGATTGAAATTGCCGCTTGCATGCCTGCCAGTTTCTGACAAAGAAACGTCCCTGGAACATTAACACACGCAGCATCTGGGTTGAGCAAAAAGGAATATTGGGCTAAATTAGGGAATTGTTTTGAGTTCCCAACTTAAATGAGAGAATGATGTGAGTAGATGAGATTCAAGATTGGGGAAGGCCGGTAAGCCGCACGACCGCGACAGCTGCCCAGTATAAGCTGAAGAATTAAACTTAAAAGACAAATGCTTAGAGAATATTAAATGAAGTGTCGAAGATATGACGTAGAGGTTTTGCCTCGGATGAAAAAAAAATCTTCAGCATGGGCGTCACCTGACTAAAACAAAGTAGCACTTCATTATGCATGATAGGCCTACCTCAAAACTACTGCTGCACATGATATGAGCTCTAAATGCATGAACCCCATTGGTGGAGCTTTGTAAGACATTTTGGCAATGATTTTTTCCTTTAATTTGAAGCCATTCCGAGACAACTTTATTCATACATTTTAAACATTTATCATATTTTCAATGCGCACTTTTCCACGTTCCTCCTGCCCTACATAATTATGTACTAATTTTTCAGACAAAAAAAAACAACATCTCAACCTCATCTGTAATTCCCAGTGAGTTTGTTTGTTTTGTTTGATCCTTTTTGAAAATTTCATTAGAACAGAAAACCTTTAGTTTTATAATAACACAGATAGGTGGTGCTTAATTTGAGATTTGATTAACTTATTTATTACGTACGGTATAAAAATTATGTTTCAGCAGCTACCAGAGGGCGCAATTTTAAACTTATAACTTTTGGTTTTATCAGTAAGAATCCACAGAAAAACGTCAATTCACTCAACGTCAATTTATTACACAAATTTCAATAAAATCATTTAATAAGTAACAATTTGTTTGCTACTGAAGTAAAAGTACATTTCAGATGATATGCGAAAAAGGAAGTCAGAACGGGAAACATTAGGTGAGCGTTTAATAATCCGCGGGTAACATAATGCGTTATGTATACTGTACATGCAGCTCTTCCGCCAAGCCACCCTCACATTGACATTCCGTACACCCCTCTAAGAGAGAATGATACAGCCCAAAATACGGGCGCGGCCATATTTGGTGAATTTACTTCCTTTACAGCAAACAGGGACCAATTTACTGAAGGTGGCATTTAAAATTATTTCGCGATTCATAACCAACAGATATATTTTCTAATTTTAAGCCGTTTTTGTCCACACACATCTCATAAATATATTCCATTATGCTAAAAGAGGGGAAATATTTCCAATTCGACCCAATATCGAGCTGTTGGAGGAAAGTAGTGTCAGTTATTGGATCTATTTTGTTTTGCGAACGCTCACAATTCAGCGTGCTTCGGCATTACCATTTTAAGAGCTAAGGAATCTACATTTGGGCAGTGGATATTCCCGGGAATTCTCAAAACAATTTTGAGCATGAAAAGGGGGATACCGACTTCCTCAGAAGGAGCAATGAACACCGTCAGCTTCCTAGCCCAACAAACCGGGCTGCCGAACAACGGATCAAATGTGCCAGGCTTTGTCAACGGTGACAAGCGGCCACGGGCCGAAATGGAAGGGGTACCGGGTGGATTCACGCAGTTTAACCCCCAACTAGAGATTGACGAAGCCGACCACGAAGATTTGTCGGACGATGACAGTTCCGTCGGAAGTCCCAACGCCAAGAAGTCGAAAAAGACCAAAGGAAGGGTCAAGATCAAGATGGAATTTATTGAAAACAAACTCCGCAGATACACCACATTCAGCAAGAGAAAGACGGGCATCATGAAAAAGGTAATTTCGCTGTTGCTGTTTCATGAATGAGAGGTGACATTGACGGCACGGGCGAAGTTTTTCAAGTTCATATTATGCAAATGTTGTTTACCTTGGTGGAGAAAACATTTAACTTTTTTTTTTATTGTTCATGCAACTCATTACTTAATGCAGGCTTTTTTTTAGACCCGTGAATGAGTTGAGAAGAAAATCAGTTTACATTTTGTTTATCATGAGTTGCTAGCTAGCTGTTTAAAAACATTTTTTTTGGTTATTGTGGTTTTGTGTTACTCCTAGAACTATGAGGCTCCGCGTGAGCGGAGCCTCATAGATCAAGAAGCCCGCAAAATTGCCTGCAGCACAAAACACTAATAAAGTACAAAAACGTCCATCAAAATGCAGCCATTTCACACAGAACCGCTGCACAGTTTGCCCCTATACTCCGTACTTTATCTCTTGACATACTCACGTATCTTGTGCGGAACTAACATAGGTGGATTCTGTCGGTTTTTAGGCCAAAATGATGAAAAATATGCCCTTTCTGCACTGAGCCAACCTGACACTTGAAACGTGCACGCATATGATCGAGCGATGATTTTCGGTTCACTCGGAGCGCGCCGCGGGGGGTACGGTACAAGCGAAATGATAGTATGTGCATGCGTACAAGTGCATGTACTGTACCCCCCGCGGCGCGCTCCGAGCGAACCGAAAATCATCGCTCGATCATATGCGTGCACGTTTCAAGTGTCAGGGTGGCTCAGTGCGGAAAGGGCATATTTTTCATCATTTTGGCCTAAAAACCGACAGAATCCACCTATGTTAGTTCCGCACAAGATACGTGAGTATGTCAAGAGATAAAAATGCGGAGTAGGGCAAACTGTGCAGCGGTTCTGTGTGAAATGGCTGCATTTTGATGGACGTTTTTGTACTTTATTAGTGTTTTGTGCTGCAGACAATTTTGCGGGCTTCTTGATCTATGAGGCTCCGCTCACACGGAGCCTCATAGTTCTAGGAGTAGTTTTGTGTGTGTGGGGGCTGTTTATTGTTTTGATTGATTGATTAATTTATTAAAAAAAAATTGGGGGGGGGGGTTCAGTTTTGCTTCAATTTGAACTTCAACTTATTGCATTTAACCATTGCCAGTAAAAACAATTGGGTTATCGTTTAGCATTAAACTGACTACATCTTTTAACATTTGTATGGTCTGGCGATTTAGTACTAGTTAGTAGTATGGCCCAAGTTCATGAAGTTACGCGGTCTAAATGTACGCCCAATATTGATGCATGGCTGAACAGTTCACGGAAATATTTGAGTTTTGATTAAATACTGTACATCATGTGTAAATTTATAATAATAGGGGGTCTACGTTTTTATAAAGTGTTAAATCTCATGTTACTTCATAATATGACACTGGCGTCCTCTAGGCTCTACCATTTTTGTTTTATTTAGGCGAAGACTTTGTTCCTTAATTCATATGTTAGAATTGGGCTCTACAGTGAATGACTGTCAGACTAAACTAGGATTGGCAATATGGAAAGAAAAAATTTAAAAAAATTATAAATACATGTAAGAGCCCACACACTCATTTTACAATATGCCTGGAATAATAAACTAGCCCCTTTGAAGACATTGTGTTCTTCTTAGCATACATGTATCTGAACATCTACATGTATAGAAATCTGATCGAAATAATCAAACAGAAAATTCCACCTCAACATGTGATTGTGAAAGACACGTTAGTTGTTTTTTCAAAAGGCGAGATTTATGTGATGAAAAGCCTGACAAATGAAAAGCCTGACAAATTGTAAGAGAGGCATTAAGTAATATGTAAATCCTGAACTTCGCTTGAAATGCTTAATTTACTATGGTTCTGGTTAAGACATCATGAGCCAAAAGGAAGTCCGTGTACCGGTACATGTAGTCCCTACCAGTATGTTTTCAGATCTGAATGTTCAGTTCGCATTAATAGTTTTGATTGAATTTACATGTATAGTGCATCACTTTTATTTATGACCAAACTTCGCTGCTGATATTAAAAGTCCTTTTAATTGGTCCTTTATACAGGCTTATGAGCTGTCGACGCTGACCGGTACCCAAGTCATGCTGCTGGTCGCCAGCGAGACGGGCCACGTCTACACGTTTGCCACCCGCAAGCTGCAGCCCATGATCACCAGCGAGAGCGGCAAGGCACTGATCCAGACTTGCCTGAATTCCCCCGATCCGGCCACCGCGGCACATCACAACCACAACCCCGACCAGCGGATGAGCGCTACGGGATTCGAGGAAACCGAGTTGACGTACCAGGTCACTGAGGAAGAACTAGCAAAGGTTGGTGATTGAAAAAAAAAAAAATTAATTAAAAAGTGAGGAAAAAAAAATGTAATAATTGTTTTTCCACTGACATTTACAACTCAGTAACAAAATTCTATGATTTTTTGTATTTAAAAAAAACCTACTCAGATCCATGTTTATTGAGATTTAAATGTTCACATTCACCATTATTAACATATTACAACTGTATGCAAACTTTACCAAATCCAAAAATACATGTGTTTTGCCCTTTGTTTTTAACACTTGCATCATTTGATGATGCTGCAAACACATTGTAGTTTTTGTACATGTACATGTGATCTTGAACAATGAAAAAATGAATAATTTTTTTGTCAACAAATCATGTATCAAAGCAAATGTACATTTTAATTTAGCTTCAAATAAAGACGATTCAACTTCCTAGAAAATAAACTCACAACAAATCTATTTCTTCTTTGTCCCCCATAAATTGATAATTAAAATACAAAAGTGTTACTTGTAAATCACTATACAGGTAGTACATTGTTGTTGTTACAGGCTACTGATGTTTTTTTAAAGAGTGAGTTTGCCCCACGTGCTAGACTGCCAAACAATTGACTACATGTACTGGTACCGTTAAGTACATGTACATGTACATGTACTTGTACATTGTACACAATGTGTGTGTAGTGTGCATGTGTCTGGAGCCTTCATTCAGAAAGTTCATGGGGTTTCCATCTGCCATATAAGGGGTGGCTCACCCTCATGACCTGCCATGTTTAGACCCAGACATTCCATATAAGATTCCTGCGTGTGGGTGCCCTGGGGCCTGGCACGCGCGCACAGCAGTTCTTAAAGGGTAAAACACTTCCATATATGGAAGGTACTTGGCAGCCAGCTTGCTCTTGGTCTGGTATTATGTGACAACACAGCTGTGTGGGCATGTTTTTGTTTGAGGGCAGACTGGCACGTGCCTTTCTTGGATGGGTATTAGACACTATGACAGTAAAAGAGGTCTGGACCAACAATTTCTGAGTGACCAAACTAATTGGATTGTCTGGGTTTTTTTTAATTGATTTTCACAGTTTGGTACATTGCCTCTGATGGTGTTGCAAAAAAATGTTCACTCATGCAGAGTGGTCTACACCTTGACGGAGTATTAAAAAAAAATGTAGACATTTTACAGCTTTTGTTTTTGTCTGGGTGGGATTTTTGTTATTGAGCAAATGTTATCTTTGAGTGGGTGGCTTAAGTGAATTGATTACGTTTGGAGTTGCAAACATTCTGTCGCTAGACGATGCCTACATGTATGCTCATACAGATGGGTGGAATTTGGACTTGACAGATAATTTACATCACCAGTCAGCTATATTTTCATTGTATTAGTGGAAAGGATGTTATAAATATATTTTTTGCACAAAAATTGTTAAAAATAGAAACATTTTTTTTGACATACGCACATTGTACTGTAGGCCTACATGTAGTTGGAAAACTATTCTCACCCTTGTGAATAGAACATATAATCAAATTATTAAGGCAAAATGATATTGATGATTAATATTCCTAAATAAAAAAAATTACATAAATTTATTTAAAAGCAGGATTTGAACGTGCATCCTCTGGTATGCAGACCTCTGGTGTATCTGGTTAATGCCCCTGTGGTTCATGCGACATTTTTTTGTGAAAAAATTTGGACAAGGAAATTAATTTGCACTACAATATATCGCAACCAGGACAAATGACATCACCTTGGATTATTCATGGATTATATGAGTAGTTGTGATGTTGTCGGTGCTATGTTTTTACTCACTGAATATTTCTCACTTCCCACTTCCTTATGAAAATATTTGTCCTGAATGCCACACGGACTTTTGTGCACACGTGGGCAGACGTGCCATATCCGAACAATAGAGCAACAGTGACGAGCAACTTTGTTGTCTAAAACCAGTTCCTGCAAAGTGTTGGCACGACCTATATGGTTATTAGGGTTTACAGTGATTTTTTTTATGACTGGGCATTGTAACCATTGTCAAAGTGCCTTTTAGCCCTTTTTTTGTACCAAATATAAACCAACATCATACTGCAGTTTTCATAATCTATAGATAAATGTTTAATGTTAATTCCTTAATGGGCACATGTAAAAAAAATTAAATGCAGTCCTTGTAAATGAACCATTGTGTCCCATTTTTGTAAAGCTACAGTCCATCATTTGCAGCTATCCAAAAAGTAACTGACGTAATTATTGTTGAAAAACATACTTGGCTGAAAGATAGTAAGGGGACTGAACTCCCTATGACATTATTCTTTCTAGCAAGCTGTCTGTTTAAAGAAATCCACGACAGAAGGCTTTTCCAATGGTGCGTCTTGGAAATTTCCATTAGTATTTTTTTTTAATTCGGCGAAGCGTGCGCAAGCGTTGGCATGACGCACACGCTCGCACGGTTGCTATAATTCGTCGGATCGGTGCGCGACATCGCGTAGCTGCAATCGGCTCAGTGAGAACGTGTCTCGGACGCTGAATTCAGGCCCAATTCAAAACATGACTCAGCAACTTTGATTTGAAATCGAGATCCTAGAATTCAGTTTTTCTCGGAATACACAGCTGAAGCTGAGCTGAAACTTCATCAGGTTAGTTGTTTAGTACCCTTCTTTAGATTTTGAGCACATTTGTTGCTTCAAACGAACAAAATGCACAAATTACAAATGATGGACTACATGTATACCTTTAACCTTATTTTCAATTTTCATTTTTGCCATTTTAAAGGGAATTTTGGTGCCTTCTTGGTTTTAAACATTTTTTTTAAGCTATTGCAAATTTGCATATATATTCATGATCAAAAGTGTGATGTCATTTCAAGTAGACAGTGTAGATGCCACAATGTTACAGCTACACGTATTTCAGCACCAAAATTTGCCAGAATTTTGGATATTTAACTGTCGTAAATTTTCTTTTCTTTGGTGATTCGTCGTCGTTTCAGTACAAGACAGCAGGCCAATGAGCAAAGTTTTCTCACAAATGTTTTCAATGAGCAAATTTGGCGTTCACAATTTTTAGGGCAAAACCCCTAAACTGAACAGTGTCTTTCTGAAATGACATTACAGCAACAGCGCCCTTATTAGTCAGGAAAAGCATGGACAATTTTAAATGTTTAACCTACATTATGTACATGTAGGTAACCTTCCCAACTTTATCAAAATCCATACCCGTTGTGGTGGATTTCTACAGATATACAAGTCCAAGTTTCCTACATACATGTATATTTTCATTTTAGTACAGCCATGGTGCTTTTGTTGTTGAATGTTTTCCGATATTTTGTAATCCATGTATATGGAGCATGTTTGTTTATGGCATGTTTTAAATTTTGGCATGGCACCCTTGGAAGAGCTTTCGACGTCCAGGAAGCACATCAAGGGGAAATGACTGGGACTGGTAGGAGTCCCAACTTCCGATTGAATCATAGTTGGGGTACGTGCATAGAATTTGTCACGTACTGTACATCGTAAGTTGGGAGTTTGCTTTGAATTTCATTCAGTGTTTTGTCCATAAATTTGTTAAATAATTTAATTTTTTTAACCTTTTTTTACTCTGTTTTACTACATAATACGTTTCGCCCTTTCTTGCTATTTTCTTTTCCTTTCTTTAAATTTGCTGGTTCTCTGTACTTTGAGGCATCAATTAATTCAACTTTTCTAGTTTGTGTAATTCATGTACAGATACCGGTATGTATTCGTTCTGGAGTTGATGATGGAATCGAAATCCATTCCCAGGTCACTGGAGTTGCTAAGAAAAGTGTACTGCGATAAACTTTGCTTTGAATGCTACCTGTAAAAGTGTGATGCATATAGAGCAGCTTTGTGACATTTTGCTCAGTTATAGTGCCAATTGATACAAAACAAAACAAATAATAGAACAAACACACAGGAAGTACATGTAGGGCAATTGGGAATGCATTGTTTAGTTTGGGCTTTTATCCAATGTTTAAAACTAAAGTTATCAACAATACTGCATGTGCCCTGCATCAGGTGGACTGTTCCATTGTACTTGGAGGGAATATCCATTTCAGTCTTTAACCATGTGTAGCTGCACTGAAGTAAAGAGCCATGAGATTTTTTTTAAGCCACAAGGGCATAAGATGTACCGGTATGTACAGTGTACAAACCGGAAAACCAAAAATATGATGTCATGCACTATAAATAGCTCCAACCTCAAGTGTAAACTGGCCAGCTGAGACAGGCATGTGTGGTATTCTAGTGTGACCGAACTGTTGCCATTGACGTCAAGCGGTCGGCCAATCACGTTCAGCGTGAGGCATTGGCGGCATAACTAGCGCGGTACAGGACCAGGCCGGGGCTAAAAACAGCCAGTCCGACTCCCGAATCTTCCCGGGCTTTGCTGAGTTATGCTGATGAGCCTTGGCCATTTATGCCGGCGACGTCTCCAAATATGCCAGATATTCCTAACGCCGTGTCCAAGTATGGCCGGGCCTTGCCATAAATGGGATGGGACGGAAGCATTCCAGCGAGGTGGACTGGACGCACATTGTTGTCTGCGGACCGTCATGCGTATTCCATTCTTTGGAACGAGACGAGATTCCGACGGGCTCCGTTAAGCCAATATTTTACGTATGTGTATACACGTGTGTTTGTAAGGAATTTTGAATAGTCTTATTGAACTCTTCAATTGGAGACTAATTTACAGTCAACGTTTCTGGTATTTCAGTTTTGGCTTACCTCCAAGGAAAAACAATGTAAACATTTCAAATATTTGGCCGGTGGTTTATGTCCTAATTATTTCCATAATTTTATTTTCAAATAGTTGCAATATTTTGATGTCAGATTAAGCTTATTTAGTTATTGCATTCTAAATTCCTGTGCGATAAGTTCTTACAAAAAAATGTTTCAAACCGTGAGTATCACTTCAGATCCATGGACCAATTGGTATTAATTTTACATTTGAGGGTTATCCTCAATTTTTTTTTTCAGGCGGTTGTCAACACTTTAGGTTAAAATGCAAAAGTTGTCATCGTCTGTGATTAGTTTGAGATGAGACGAGGTGCAGGAAAATTTTAATCAATTTAATTCTTTTCTACATGTATATGGAACAAAAATGGCTTAGAAGGGGAAAGTTAATTTTATTTGCCAAAATCACTTCAACATTGCTCAGAGCAGAATGCACCAGAGAGCATCTGAGATCAAGAATTTCCCCTGTCCAGTTTTGTGCCCTTTTAGTTTCTCAAAATGTCTCCTCTCCTCAAGTGACCCACAGAAAGGAGGACCCTGGAAAATATGAAACCCTAGAGAAAAACTACAGCTGTTGGCTACAAATGTAGTACATGTGTGTCATTGACATTTGGCCAGTGGACGCCTTGCAAGCCCAGTAGATTGGAAGTAAGACATCTGCACTATTGAGCAGGAGATGACTTGTGAATTTTGTTTGTTTCACAAGCTCCCAGAAAACATTGAGCATAAAGGTGCCTCACAGGGCAAAACACAGCATTAAAGATCAGGAAATCTACTAGTCCTAGGGGCTAGACTTTGTTATTGTTTGATACGCGATAACCCGCCGTCACGTTAACCCGCCGTCGCGATAACCCGCCGCTGTGAGAGGGCGCTATCACGACCAACCAATATCATCCACGAAACTGTCAGAACAACGTCTAGGCCAATTCCTATTGGTTGTGTAATGCACGCGCACCTGTTTGGCCTAATATATGCAGCGCGCAATTCAAAAAATTCATAGTAGTTCCGAAGCAAACTCTCAAATTTCTTTCAGTACTATTAAAGATGCAGCAAGACTTTTGTGCAATTTCACTGGTCAGCTCTTTTATTGTATGTAATGTGGGACTGAAAATGGACCGTAATTGCCTGTAGAAGTCGAGCATGCGCACTTGTTTCCCCCATTTTTCAGGGGGAGACTTTAGGAAATGTCGATGTTGTTCGGACGGGTTCGTGGGTGATATTGGTTGGTATGGCGGTGGTCATGGCGGCGGGTTATCGCGTATCAAACAATAACAACGTCTAGCCCCTAGACTAGAAAGCTACATGTATGGGAGACAGAATTTTGAGGGGACAAAAAGAGCATTCAGCCACGGTTCACACAGTGAAGCTTAATTATTACAAAGTTTTATTTTCTTCCATGAAATTTGACAGCCAATTGATTTGAATATTATTGATCTTGACAGCAAGAGGGCAAGACGCCGATGTTCACAGTCACCAATGTGCCGGGCGCGGGGGTGGATGTATCGTCAACGGGTGTTGCATCCACACAGTCAGGTAACCAGACATCAGATGCAGGGCCGTTCTCGGCATTTTCATGCACAACTCTTATAGACTGGGTCTGAAACTCAACCGAAGCCATGGCATGACAAAAATGGCACATTTAGACACTGTCTGATGCATATAAACCTCATGCTTAGACTGTTACCCTTCGTCATTCATCTTACACTCTTCTGTGTTACACCTATTAGATTCCGGCTTGAGTATTAACCTTAGCCCTCTGACATCGTTCAAAATGACTCCGTGCACAAGTGCACAAAGTTTTGGATTCTAGATGCTCTGTGGTGCGATCTGAGGCAATTTCTGACCACTTTAACCAATGTTTTTTGAGGAAAAGATGGTGGTGTACTCATTGCCTGCCTTTATTGCGACGTCTCATAAAAAAAAAGAAGGTTTTTTTGGGGGGGGGGGGGCAATAACCCACTTTGCCCCCCCCCCCTGGATCCGCCCTTGACCGGGTAGTAGTAGTATCATGCAGACCTTTATGAACAATGTGGACAGCAACTTCCAAGTTTTAAATTTTCGGGTTGGGTTTCTTTAACGGGTACCCGGGTACCCATGTTTTTTTTTTCACTCTGCCGGGTACTCGCTTCACGTACTACTCATAAATGCACACCCCTGTTCTTGAATAGAGCCCATAGTCTGCACTATATCCATCTAATTTGAAAACTGTTTTGTTGATCTCCACCAATCAGAATCTATTTGCCTTTCATATGTGCAGGGTTGTCCATCTCCGGAGCGGGCCACACCTATCCCATGACCACCTACCTGCCAACAGGCTCCAGCACTGCGTCCGCCGCAGGCCCTAGCAAGCCCCTCGGTATGTCAGCCAGTGAAATGCTAGCACAGGGCTTCACAACCATACTACCACAAGGTACAAGACGTTCCAGTTTTTGAAATATAAGGCCGTATAGTAAGGTATACATTGTAGCTACAGTTAGATAGCTTAGCAGTCTTGTACTACTCATACTTGAGGGTTCCTTTGGAAAGTAGTTTTTTAAAACTGAAAATGGACTTGTTGTTGGCCGCGTACGATCCATGAGGATCATGCCACCGCGCCTTGGTCTGCTTGTTTCCGGCGTGTCCGTCCCTCCTTGCGACACTTTGCCGCAACTGCCCCCTCGTGGACCGCTTTCCGCCACGCTCCTCTCTCAGCAGTAAGCTCCTCCACACCGCGTTTTCTCTATCTGGCCGTGTCGCAAGTCGTCCCGCACGCGGTCTTGGAAACGGAGTAGTGGTCTTCCTCGAGCTCGGGCTCCAGTACTGACTTCGCTGAAGAGGGTTCTCTTGGGATGACAGTCCTGTGGCATCCTATAAACCCTCATATAAAAAGACAACAATAAATAAATGAAAAGCTCAATTTTTCATACTAGCAGTAGTTAGTACTTGTACTCATGAGAATGTAATCATACCCACAAGAAAAAGAATTGCCTGTACTCATACTCGCACTTGCACTCATGGCAAAATAAGCATATTTTTTTTTCAGATGGCATTTTGGGTTTTTACCGAATTGTTATAACAGGTGAAATTAAGCCACAAACAATGTTGTCTAAATGGTTTGGATTTGGGACAAGGATCACAGTACATGTATCTACTTGGTCAAGGGGTATGCTGAAAAGAATAAGGTTTCTGACTTAAGTCTGAGTCTGACTAATTTTGTAAATATTTTACATTTCTTGCATCCCTGCGTCAGCTGCCCATCCAAATACTCATACTCCTACTCAGACATAAGTTGTGTTTGCATTGGACTATTTTGGTGAAACTAACAGACTGTTGTCAACTTAACCAAATTAAGTCCAGTGTGGACAGCTGGTAAACTTCCCAAAATGTCATGTGTCGACTGTCGATTGTAAGTTTTACAGTCCGCAGTGGTAAGTTATACAGGGTCAACTGGGTCACGGGAGAATCACATTGTTGGTTTTAAGTAAGGAATGATTTTCCATGGGCCAAAGTTAATCCAAGTACCGAGGAACGGTAGAGTAACCACATTGGAATGTTAACAATCACTCGCGGTAACCTTTTTACAACATTAAGTCCACTGCGAGTGAAGATAAAGTGTTGAGTGCAGATAAAGTGTTGAGTCAATTTTTTCCAACTTTCACTCGGGAGGTAACACACTGAGTATACAGTGTTTAAACGTCGGTGAAGGGCAAAACCTATAATTTGAGTCAATCAAGCTTTACATTCTAATTGCAAAGCCTTGTATTTCTTATGTGGAGACACAGAAGTGGATTCCACTGCAACACGTGGGTGTAAGATCTGTACAGCCCCAGTCAAGAAATGATCAAAGTTGTAGTAATATCAGGAGGATCAATTATTTTGCTGATTTGTGTTCATGTATCCAGGCACCAGCCTACCTGCTGGGACCTCCATACCAGCCGGAGTACTGCAGTTACATCAGGGTCAAGGTCAAGGGTCACCGTCACCCAACCAGCCAATCCACCCACCGCATTTCTTGTACAGGTAAGATATAGGAAAGCTTCCTTCAAAATCCACCGGGAGGTTTGTGGAGGAGTTTGTGGCGTCGGCAAAAGTGGAACGCAGTCGCTTTGTGATCACTTTTGAGAACTCAAGTGGGGCAGACGCATCAAGTGTGCCACTCATATGCTCGCGTAGTGCGTGAAGTAAGCCAGTTTAATTTTGAAAGATCATGTAGGGTTTATTTGAAGTCATTGTTCAAGTATGCTTCAAATGTTTCTTTTTTTGTCCACAAACTAACTTTGATGGATTTTAATGTAATTTGGATGGAGTGTACTTGTGAGGAGTGGTCCTTGTGTGGAGTGATAACTTGGATGGGCAGGGGTTTATGACAACTCTTCCAAAATTGGAGGTCAAAGGTCATTGTTGAAAACATATATGCTCAAAATTTGACTTTTTAAGAACACAAAATATATAGGGATCGACTGCCAAAGAAAGCGACAAGTGCGATCCACTTACCACCTGTTTTAAAAAGGAATTATCAATTCAATTAATTAATTAAAATTTGTAAAGGCTACTTAACTTTAAACGGACTGAAAAGTCCCACAGACTTCAGATTTGTTTTTGTTGGAATTTTTTGGGAAAAAATCAATCAATTTTATGAGATTGAGCTGAGCAGTGTTTAATTCCCTTGCTCAAGTTGAGAAAAATGTCCATTTTACAATTATACATTTTGTTACCGATTTAGAAGTACACCATAATTTATTCTTTCAGGCCTTGAAACTCAAAACTTGTTTTTCATGAATTTCAGCTTCATTTCTTCTCTGATTCAGTTACATCTTGTTGTCGTGTCCGTGGTAATCGGTTTTCTTGAAATCCATCCCTCCACTCGATACCTCCTGGAACCCTCGAGCACCGAATTTTTTTTTTTTGTCTGAGACTTTGCGAACAAATATTAGTCTCGTTCCTTTGTGCCAAGAGCAGGGCATCCGACGTCTCGGGATTTGCTTTTTACCTTATGGGAATATCTGTTATCTAAGAGTAACAGCTTTTTTTTCACTCTCTCTGTGCCATCTTGTCTAATCCTGTAGATGTGAAGGCATGACAAACAAAATGGCATTTGCGAGAGGTCACAGCATGGTCAGCCTGGATGCTGTTGGCAAAATCTTGCTTGTGACATCTCTTCGTTTCGTGATGCTTTCATTTGTGTTTTCCAAGGCATTTGCCGTGAACTTTCAAACAGATCCCCTGAGGGGGGCACTTACCGGGTACATGAATACCCCACATTTCAATAACACCAGTACAAGTAAGGTCTTAAAGAATGCTAAGAAAGTGTGGAAAAAACTGTTTAGTCTGTCACATCCAAGTGCATGTACCAAAAGGCCCCTCCTTATGGTGTTCTTCAATGAAACTTCAGAGTTTGTTGTGAGAGTTAAGCAGTGCATGTTGTTTTCTCTCTGCATCAAGAGGACAAACATGTCCTTCCCTCTAGCGGAATATATCAGCACCACAAACATTTCCTTAAATGACTGATTTCAATTGCAGCTAAAGTGAAAATGCAACCGAGTGTTCATCGGATTAAATTATCAATAATGTAGACATCGCAAATTTTTACAAATACAAACCATCTACACTTTGAAAAACAAAAACATCTCAGGCCAAAAAAAAATAGTTCTGCTTCCGATTACATGGCATTTGAAAATAGGGTAGGTAGGTAGGAAAATAATTTTTTTTGGCTAATTTTTTTTGTGTACGATCATATGGAGGCAGTAAAAGGTAGAAATTGATGGTTTCGGGTGTTTTTTCTCTCATTTTTCCAATAAAAAATTAGGGTATGGGCTGTCAGAATAGGGTAGGTAGGGAAACCGGAAGCAGAACTATTATTTTTTTTTGGCCTCACCACCATCTACGTGGTGAAAAAAGAAGCCGACATATATTACCATCTTACAAGGTGAAAAACAAAAACACCTTACCATCTACGTGGTGAAAAACAAAAAAATCACTTACCATCCCCTTAATGGAAAACAAAACCAACATATCACCATCTACATGGTGGAAAAAATGAACATCATATCACTGTCTACACATTGAAAATGAAAAATAACATCACCATCTACATGGTGAAAAACAACAAACATCAATTGATGTGACTGATTTTTGCTACGCTGATGAATTTACTAATCATTACTTTCTGCTTATTAAACACAATGAAATTACGCCCTTATTTGGGCTAAGCCTAGTCTATGTAATAGACCATGGTGAATGCCATGGTCTATGATACATGTATGTGAGCAAATTCGCTGATTAATTAGGCAAGACAATCACCTCTTGACCTCTAGATTTTGACCAATCAGTGGGCGCTTTCTATATCAGGTCTTCGGTCATTCACCCGTTGCGTGTTATAGACAATGAATAAAAAATAACCTGTGTCACGCACTCTGTATCATGTAACGCGATATGCACCCAGCTGTTGTTGTATTACAATTACAAGTTAGCATTCGAATTGACCAATCAAACCATTTAGTCCTGATTTGGGAATGAAATGACATCACGATGTAGTTAAGTCTACTCCGATTGGCTGGTGTGCGGCTTGCATATATCTGCATGTTTAGACATATCAGACATTATACAGGAGACTTGCTCCGTGGATAACGGGTGATACTCAGACTTGGCTAGGCCTTGGTCATACTGTATTTTACCTGTGACAAATGAAAGTGCATGTGAGTGGTTCCCTGACTCCTTACAATGACATGTGAACCTGTTGCAGGTTGCAGCAGTCGGGCGGGCCCACGAGTCCCTTGGTGCTCTCCCCTACTGTGACGTCAGCAGCTGCCTCCTCTGCAACCTCCACCGCCAGCCAGACCATCACATCGTCGTCGTCAACTCATGAGGCATCCATAGGTAAGTTCAACTCGAGGCTTATAAGTCCAAGTCAAGGACTTGATTTGGATTGTTGTTCCGCTTAATGTAACTGGGCAAGTGTGGTCAAGCTGCTGTGGGCCGTAGAGGGTGCTACCGGGTATGTGTATCAACAAGTTCTGAGCTTACGTACCTCACGCGACTTATTTTCAAGCAAATGCATCAGGTACGCTTGGAGTTTTTGGGGGGGGGGGGGGGGTTCTAGTGCCGAAGTTCCCAAGACTGGATTTGATTCATCTTGTTATTAATAGCGCCCTCTTCTGCTGTGAAGGCTTGAATGCACTTATATTATACCCATTGGCGGATCAAGGAGGCGCAGAGCCATGCCTCCTCCTCCCAAAAAAAAAGGAAGGGGGAAATTTTTTTTTTTTTAATTTTCAATGTTCAGGAAATGAATTTAATCGTTGCATATCTCCCTCACAAGCCATCAGCTGCACATACCTTTTAGTTTGAATATGTGGAAATACCGCACGATACTCTATACTTAACCCCTTCCCCTTTAAAAAGAAAAAAACATACTTGAGCCCATCTGGGCCCCCCCCCCCCCTTCCTGAAAATTTGGTTCTGGATCTGCCCTTGATTATACCATGCCTTCCAGGTTTTCTTCCAAACGTTAAAATTTCAGGCCTTTCTTCATTTTGAGCAAGGTTTCTGTCATTAATTCAGTCAGTACTTTTCGTTGTAATTGCAAACGATCCTACATGACTTTTAAATGTAACTCCTGAATACCTACATGTAGCCCAACCAGCTACTTGTACACAGGGTGAGTAAAACAAAACAAAAACGAAACCCAGATGTTGGGACCATATTTTAGTGAAGTTCTACATGAAAAGTGCATAAGTGATTTGAATGATTCTTGTACTAAAAGAAAGCTTATTAATTGGGCTTTCATATCCTCGAATTTAAAAGTTCTACATGCAGAACTTTCAAATCGCACTGTTCATTGTAAGTGGTCATAGGTGATAATATCTTCAATCGTTGCAAAAATGCATGTATTTTTGTATTGCCTATTGCAGTCCACAGTCCTCCCAGGAATACCAGCTGACCTTAACCAAGCCTAGTTGTTAATCACACAGGGAGGTCTAACTATAAATATCTTGCAACTCAACAGCGTCTCCGAGCGCTTCCTCGCCCCTGATGTACCACACCGCCCAAGGTATCGTCTACGCCACCTCCCCTGGAACCATCCCAGAGAGCCTCCTACTACCCACCTATCAAGCAACAACCTCCGGCAGTCAAGCTCAAGATAGAAGTAAGCTGGGTTTTTTTTTCCTTCAATATTTTACATTAACTCTGATCAATAAGGTCCTCTTGGTGAAGCCGCATCCTTGCAATCTTTCATATCATCTTAAAAAAAAAAAAATTAGAATGTTCCTGAGTGCTTAGGTGTGCCTTTTCTTTCTTATCTGATATGGGTGTCCCTTTTTATTTCAATGCATCTCATATTTTTTTGCCTCTGAAATGGGAATGGTCAGTCAGCAAAAAACACAAATCTGGAGAAAAGATTGCAGTTGCACCTGTTACATATTGGCTATTAATGCATAATGTCTCTAGATGTGTTTATTGCAATGAGATTATCATTGATATCATTGAACAAATAATAAAGCCATCTTTGGCAAGATGTAGTTGGTTTACATTGTATCTGCTCAAATACCGGTAGTAACGTTTTGGCGGTAGTCATAAAAGATATATTCAGACATGCAACTTTTCCTCGGATCCGCAGATTTCCTCATTTGTTTACCTCGCATGAATGCCATTACAAATTGAAAAATACTGTACAAAGCCTTGTGTGTTTTGGAGTTTTGGAGTATTTCCTAAATTCCCAGTGGCATGCATTTATATTATGATGACTTCCCATAATAGTTATTCGGGCTTAAACTAAACATAGCAAAATTAAACAGAATACTGTTATTAGAAAATAATAAAATGATTGTTTTTTTCTTCACTACTTACGTTGCAGGAACATGCAATTTATTTTACCTAATCATGCTGACAGTAAGCCAGTTCGGTATCTCGATGAAGTAGTCGAGGTCAAAGGTTATGTGGGATTAAAACGCTGAAATACCGAACTGGCTTATAACTCTGGGAGCAAGATCATTGTCTATTAAGATTATTTTTAAAACTGATAAAGAACTTTTTGTTTTCAGCTGTTGCACTTAGTTGAATTGTGCTACTTGGTATTATTCCAATGATCAGCTGGCTGAAACAATTCGGCATGATTTCAGTCACAAACTGAATAGATTTCCCATATCAAAGTCAACCAGAGAGCCAGCCTACATGTAGTGTCCTTTTTGTAGCTGTCTCACTGACCGACTCACTGACTGACTCCTTGACTGCTCGTCACTTGTGAGCCGGGCAGTGCTATCATAAAGGTTTACCCAAATAAGACCAATAAGTTTGTTTTTAAATTTTAACTGGTTCATTTATATTTCTGTGAAGCGCCTTGAGCGTTAATTTTGACGGATTTGGCGCTACACAAGAATTAGTTATTATTATTTATTATTATAAATGGGCTCAGTGTGGCCCATTGTGCAGACCAGATGCATGAATCGACTTCCAGTAAATAGCCATTCTGAATCAATTGAATAGAATGTTGTGCACTCTGGTACCAGCATTACTAGGCTGGCCTTGTCTCGTTTCCCAAGTACACCTACAGTCCTTGTGTAACATATCTGTGTTGTTTTCTTCAGGTAATTTGAATGTTGGACTGCTGCCAGTATCGACCGGTCAAGCAACCACGAATGCCTCTGTACCTATATCCATCTCAAAAACCACCCTGGAAAGCTTACAGGTAGGAGATGGTTATCTAAAAGGTCATTTGAAGGAGTGCGATACGCATCAGTTTGAAACTCATCCTAAATTGTCGATTTTTCAGCCTCTTTTCAGATAAGATATTTTATCATGTATGATTTGATTGAAAGAAAATGAATTGCTGAACATATAAGAGCCATTGCTGTGTATTTCAAATCAAGATTTGCAGCAGATGCAATGCTTTAGATTGCTGCTTATATCCACTATTGAAGTATTACGTAATTAACCTATCGCGGTAGAATCGCGTCAACGCAGCTTGCAAAATATTGTCCAATTACATTATATACAAATGGACGCAGAACGCGCCAAATCTAAAATGAAATAAATAACAGCTATTCCTGTAGATTTTTTTCCAACTTCTAGTAAACAAAACAAAAATGCTCAGAAACTACACGAGTCCGTAGAGAGTGGTGGCCATGTTTGCATCAGCGGGATCCCATTGCTATGACAGATCTTACGTAATCACTCCGATAGTGAATTGGTAATGGATCCGATAACTAAGCATCTATGCGTACGCATACACAATGCAAAACAAAGGAATGTACACATATCCGTCCGGAAGTGAAACCTCTCTGTTGTCATAATGCGCTACATTGAATATCCAAAGCCGAAGACAACATTGTCCGTTCCTCCCATAGCCTTATACCTCTGAATGGGTATCTAACCAGCCCTTGATATTCATTTTGTGTTTTGCAGACCGTGAGTCCAGCAGGGGAGAGGAAGCAGAGCTCATCAAGCGAAGGGAAAGGCCATCACAACAGGTCCTACCTGCTGCCTCCACTGACTAAACACCGATAACAAACATGTAACCCAACGTAGGAAAGTCTCCCATGTTTGCTCTCGTGGGACAGCAGACCACCACAGAAGGCCCTACCTATTCATTTATGAATGGATCCTCTCTTAATAGTGGATGACTTGCCTTACAATTGAAATAATCATTGGTACCGGTACTTAGAATTAACAGCTTCATGTGTATGTATACATGTAGATGAATCCGGGCAATGTGATCACTGTACACGCAGGAGGCCCCCTCCAATGGATGAAACCATTGTGCACGCTACGGTACAAAGCAGCTGTGGCCCAGGACAGATTATCCGAACAATAGCTAGCACAATGCTTTCGCCATTGAAGGGGGCCTTTGTGATAGAATTGATGCCTGGATTGGTCCATGAGTGTACTTGTGTGTATACTTTAATAGCATTTATATTGCATTGTTCCGGTTTTGCCAAAAATATTTCCTTTTTTTTTCAGCAATAATTCAAAGTTAAGCTGTTTACATGTATATCAAAAAGAACAACAAATAAAGTGCTTCCAATCGCTATAACTTAAAAAAAATTAAAAAAAATTAAAAAGTCTCTATTTGCTTTAATGATATGAAATACTATAAAGCCTTTATTTATACAGATTTCACGGGTTAATATAATTACCAAAATATAGTGGGTATAGTTTTTGTACAAATAAATATTCATTTTTGATGGAATATATAAATTGTACACGGAAACCACCTGCAAATACATAAAATATGTGAAGTGTTCAGGCAAAATTACGGGGAACTCGGCCTGGATCGAAGTTAAGTTATTGCAACATGTAGATTCTGGAAGTACAGTTAATTCGCTTGAGAAATGCTGTTTCTTTTTATAGTATTTGGACATTCCATTGTGAAGTTATGAATTTACAAAATAGGCATTATTGTTGAGCAAAGTAGGCCAGGGGCATTGACCACATTTAAGGGGTAGAAACAGTCAGGAATTTTAGTTTGACGCAATTATACACATTGCTACAGCTCAGAAATTATATTTTTACAGTCTTCAATCTTTTAAATTTCTTCCATATAGTAGTAAAGTCTGTCACAAGCCTGAATGTGGCCCATCAGGCCGGCGTTTATCTCCGGTTTCAGTAGCTTGAAACGACTGAGAATATTTCAACTTCCCCTGGATGGGATGCTAGTCCATCGCAGGCTACTCCCGAGCTTATGCCGGTACCCATTTATACTCCTGGGTAGAGAGAGGCAAGTGGGGTGAAATGGCTTGCCCAAGGACACAACATATGACCAGCAGCTGGAATCAAACCCCTGACTCTCTGATCATGAGTCATGAACCCTAGGCCACACTCCCCCCTAATTTCTTCCAAATACAGCTCTTTTTTAGTGTTGATTTCGCGAAAATGGCATTGTTATGGGTTCCGTGCATGAACAAGAGAGGGCGTTTTTTTTTACCACTTTTGAAAGACCCATGGGCTGGACACATACAGCGCACAGTACGCACTACTAACTTTATTCTGACACTGCGCAAAGCCACAGCATCTTTGCGTGAACATCGGACTCGTCAGCAATGCGTCCGAATGTCTCTCACATTGGTTGCCCCCAACTCTCATTTTCTTACCGTTGAGGGGGTACTTGTGCACGGACCCCATATAGAAGCCCATCATTCGCTTATAAACATGGCCTATTGTTAACACTTATGGCCTAGTCCCATGTGATTTGCAAGAATGCGAAATGTATGTCCCAAACAGCTCATTGTTCCCATAACCTAGAATTTACAAATGTGCTCTTCACCCTAGTTCTTTATTTTAATTCATTTTCTTGGGGGGAGTGCGCTGCTCACATTTGAGATAAAATCAGACAAAAGTCAATACTTTTTCAAGATAAATGTACTTTATGTATATGAAATTGTAAAAAGAAAAAAAAATGTACATTTGTATGGATATTTCTTGAATCGGTCATAGAATATATTTAGGAGAATATATTTTAGGAGAATTGTACAGGACACTTTTTTTTCTAAAAAAAAATGCAGGGGACATCCGAATTCATCACGCATCAAAATATCTGCATGAATTGAAAACAAAAATGGTACCAGATGTTTACAATTTGTTTTCAGTCTTCACAACTTGTTTACTTTTTTGCAGAAATGTTGGGTAGTGTATGTCTGGTAACCCGTGTTCACAGGTGTTGAAGTGATCAGGACTAATGCTGTGTGTTCCAATCACTTGTCCAAAGCTAAGTTTTGGGTGTTGTGAGGTAAAAACTTTTCTGCCAGGCATACACTGCACAACTTCTTTGCAATGCTGTTAAAAAAAAAGTTGTGGCAATTGAAAACACTGTGTAAAACAAGATGCGGCATTAGGGTCACACCTAACTAGAGGAAGTCCCGTTTTCAAAATTTTGGGAACAAGAACTGCTTTTTTTTGTAAGGCAAAAATAATATTTCTTGTCCCAACTCTTACAAATCATCAGTTTTATCTTTCCTAGACTGGTACCTAGTTCCCCAATTTAAAGTTAATTGGGTAGGAACCTGTCTACATTTTGCTTGAAACTATTTTTTGGTTTGTTTTTAAAACTAAAAAAAAAACAAAGAAAAAAGTGTCTTAAGCTTCTTTCCTTTGAATGTATTCTGCCTGCATTTTCGTATTGTTTAGAAATTTTATGCAACTTTGTAAAAAAATATGTAAATATAATGCATAAATTATTCCTTGCCATTTGCTATAAGCCACAACAGCTGGATATACTGTTGTATACTAGATTTTTGCAAACCAAAGGATTTTATTTCAGATTTTGGTGGTTGTTTTTTTATAGATATGCTCTTCCCTTCAAACTCTGTCAGGTTTTCAAAATTAAAAACAGCATTCAAAATTAAAAAACAGCGCACCTTGTTGATTGTCCAAAAAAATATGAATTTATAAATATGAAGTTTACTGTTATAAATTACAATTTGTCTTAAAAATTAATGATGTAACACTTCGGGCTGTGAAACGTTTTGATTTAAGACTGCATTTCTTTTGCTGCTGCTTCTGAACTTGGAAAGTCAGCTGTTTTGTCTCCTCGGGCTTGGAATAAAATACAAGATGTATAAACTTAAATCCATAAAAGAAATCTAATTCAATTACTGTGTGTGTTTTTGCCAAATGTTTTCAGGGGTGTGAAATCTCAGCTTTTTAGCTGATTTCAGCTTTTTTTGTTTTGGATTTCAGCTTTTTCCCCTCACTTGCTGTGTACAAAAGTATAGGAGATTTCCAAAATTCAGCTTTTTTACACCTTTTTCAGCTGTTTTCAGCTATTTTTATCGGTGGTCACTCACACCCCTGTGTTTTCTTCCAGCGCATTGGAAAAGGTAACAACAGATTCAGATGCGTGTTCTGGAACAAGTTTAATTTGGAAATGACAGAAACTCATTTTCATAAATCAATTATTTTCTTTGCATTCATCCAATTAAAAAACTCATTATGGACTGGATCAGTATGTTACGCTGTGCGACCTATCAGAACAGCTGTTGTTAGGGACACTTGTGCCATGCACTCCTCTACAGAGGGCTGCACACACGACCAATATACACAAAACTGTTGGCACTATTGACGTATCGCGTTAGAATCGCATCAACGCAGCTTGTAGTATTGTCCAATTACATGATATACAAATGGACGCAGAACGCGCAACATCCGAGACAAACAAAGCTTAGCGTACAAAAACTCCATAGGGTTGTCTAAGGGCCTTGGCTTACTCGCAAACGGCGATAGGTCAATTACTGCAGCAATGGCATTCATCTAATTGGCCTTATTCTCGAGTGTTGAGGGCACTCTAACACCAAATTTTTGGGGGTTATTGACACGTTTACATATTGCTACACCTCAAAATTTACATTTTACAAGCTGTAATTTGTATATTCATCTAAAATTACTAAAATGATTAAAAAAAACGGGATTATTCAGTCTTGGAAGCACCCTCAAAAGTATGCTGAATTCCTTCATTGTAGGGTAGATTGGTAGATGGTATTAAAAAAACCAAAACAGCGCCCTCTATTTGTCCACTATTTCTCTGAATGGCTTATTGGAGTGGGTACTTGTGCAGAGAGTCCACCAATCTTAGCCTGTGTCCAAAGCGCTTGGCTACGGCTGTGTATAACATATGCTTCTATGGAAGCAACTGGCTAGCGGCTGCAGCCACTTGCCATAGACTTGTGCGTCAATGCCGATCATAGCCAATTGATGCGGACACAGCCACATCTCCATCAACACTCACTGCGATGTTCCACACGTTCTAGTCACACTGGACTTGTCACAGAAATACAAACAAATCAGTCAATTCTTTGCCAAAACTTTGTTTTATTGTTTTCCAGATTTTTCTTGGACGTAAAATATATTTGACCTTTGATAAACCATGCAAATCCTCTATTTTTACAACATGGTGTTGGGAACGTCTCATAACTAGTATTATTTAAAAAGGTTCTATGGATGAGAGGCTGACAAAGTCAATGTGCTCAATGGATTTGGTCGGGGAAGAATGGGTAGCTGGCTTATTGCTATTCACAACTTAACAAGAACTTAATAGCAAAAACTTTACTTAATGCTCCAATTAATCATAAAACCAAAAAAATTGTGGGGTTTTTAAAAAAAGTTATGCATCATAAATATGTTAATAAAATATAAATAATTTCCCAATTTACATGATGTTATAGATGTTTTATATAATGCTGTATGATACAAGTTTGCTCGGTTCAACCTATTTTATACATGGGGAATGTTTTAAGGCTAGTAGCAAAACGTAGCAAATGTCTCATTTGAATATTTGATTTTTATGAAAGCAGCTCGTATGAACACTTGTAAAACATTTATCAATTTACATCTAAAACAGGCGAACAAGCACATCTACACATACGTTAGAAATAAACCCTCAAGTAAATAAAAACTTTCAAATAACAGTAAAAAAATCGATAATTTTTTTCTCAATTTATAGATCATGACACTATCTTGAGCTTCAATGAGGAGGATGAAATATTTGAATTCAGATTTGTTGTTCGCTCGGCTATTCAAAAGAATTTTGAAGAAATATTTTGAAGAAAACGCGACATAAATTTGGCACAATTTCCGTTTGTTGCAATTTATTTACTTCTGTACTTGCGGCAGTTTGAGTAGGTCTAGGCCTTAAGATAATGTTTTTATTTTTTGTCTGCTGTAGTTAGCATAACTTGACGACTAATCATTAAGCGGCGTCATGAAATTCGGTTGAGAACAAACCCCGGAAATTCTATGTTACGTTTTAAATTCTGGATGCCTGTTTTCTTTTAACTCTTTAACACACAAACTTTTTCATCATGACAAATGCTGATAGCTGCTCTATATACTCCTGTAATGCAAGACGTCCAAACAGCACACACTGTATTGATATAATGTATCACAAAAATAAACTGCGTTAAAACACATTCTCTTTCATTATTTGTAAAATGGCAGATTGTAGCGTACAAACCGAACTTGGCTTTTCAAATACCTTGCACTTTGGGGGCCAAAAAAGGCAGCCCTCAATTTCATGGAGCGGATAAGCAAGAAAAAAGGTACAACTAAAAACAAATATCCAGCGAATGAATTTTTGCTTAGTAAATATTGATAAACACTTTCTGTGATGAATTTTCTGCTTAACAGATGGCTCCATGAAATTTGCGTAGAATCATGAGGTAGTATTTGTTCTACCACTTGCTCATTATTACTCTCAAAAATAAAAATAAAAAATGTAATTATTACTAAAACATTGAATAACATATTGGTTACCCGCCCAAAATTTGCAATAAGAATCACACCCTTATTCTGATTACGATAAATCCGTGCAATGTAACCTGGATAAGTCGATCACGTGACATGCAATCCCATCATGCACTTTGAGTAAATAGTGAGACTGTATCTCACGGGCAGTTGCTGTGGTGATTTTTCTTTATTAATTTAAAACTTGGTAAAATTGCTTATGTTTAAAGATTGCTTAATTTGACTAGTGGTTTTGAATGTGGATAAGCCAACCCTTAAACCATCCTAGAGTCTTCAAACTCTACCGGGAGGTTTTGAAGACGTTTGAAGGATATCTGAATGCAGATCACAGTCCCCAAATTCTTTTTTGCACATTGGACTTGGAACCACTTGAAATTTGACAAATTGAAAAAATATGCCATTAGCTTATTGAGCTGGGCCCAATTTCAACACGCTGCCTAACTTGTGCTTAGCATAGCGGAAAAATACGCCAACCTTAAGCACTATTTCACGCGTGGATGTGCTACAGTCATGCGCATGTGGAGAGATTTCTTTTGTTACGTCACTAAGTTTAGCAAATTTTTCCTTTGAAGTAAAGCGTGCCTTTTGCTGTGCTTATGCTTACGGTCTCCATGAAATAGGCGGAGGCTCTGTTAGCAGAAAATTTTGCGCTTAGCAGCGCCGTGAAATTGGGCCCAGGAGTGTGTTCAACTCAAGCAAATGTAGCCAACGTTAGCAAACTTTTTTTTGCTAACAGCCAATGGGAATTATTCAAAACGTTTGCATTGTTCGCGCAAATATTAAATTAAGTGGAACGCACCCCAGACGTTAAGTTCGGAAGTTTTCTGGCAAAAAATGCCCAAGAAATAAAGAATGTATTGACATTTTGTTCCCAGCGTTTCTGAAAGTTCAAAGGTGTTTGAGTGATTTACTGAATATAAGCTTAAAAAGTTCTTAAAAACTTTTCAACTTGATGGCAATCAAGGCAGATATTTAATTTCACCATAGCAACTGTCCTCCAAATGCGATTTTTGTTTTCTCTTATTACTCAGTTTGGGCCGGTAACCCTAGCCAACTGCAAAACCTAGGCACAAAAGTGGACAAGCGACAACGAACACAAGACAAAAGCGCTGTGCGTCGGTTTGAGCAGCGGCGGCGTGCCGGAGTGCAGCTGGTGCGGGCTAGGGTTGACCGGCGTTGTATGTCATTCAGGGGGCTTCAGGTGCAGGAACTCCACCACGAAGACGTGGAAAATCTTGTTGAGGTTGGAGATGGTGTTGCGGTTGAGGTTGGACTTGTTGTCGTTGGGTTGGTGCCAGACGGGCGGGAATGGTGAGGCGATAACATGCACGACGTCCACACCTGCGAAGTAGGAACGGAAATTGTTACCACGTCAGAAACTGATTCTGGTGTTTTCTCAAACCTTTAAACTTGAAAATGACTTCATCGTCTTAAGTTGCCATGGATTTCCTTAGCTTTCTGAGCTGCAGTGTCATGGGGCATTTGAGGAATCCATGCGTTCATTGCCGGGAAGAATTTAAAAAAAGAAAAGACAAGGAAAGCCTAGTAAAAATGATTCAAGAGTGCACAAAATTTAATTCCATGGCTAACAAAGTTTGTGGAAATAGTCTGTAGTGGTAACATGATGGAGTGTCATGGCCTAGCGGTTAAGAGAACCGCACCGGACTCATGCCCCAGCAGAATATGGATCCAAGCCTGGGTCTGGACACTTGTGCCCTTAAACAAGGCACTTTACCATTATTGCTTCGTCCTTTGGATGGAACGTAACGCCGGAGGTCCCATGTGTTGTGTAATGCACTGCACGTAAGAACCCAGTAACACTTATCGCTAAGAGAAGGGTTTTGCCCCGGTGTTTCTGGCCTCCTGTTAAAACTCCCCTGCCAAGTACTTAGGAGAAGAACCAACCAAGTACCAGGTATTAAATTGAAAAGTCCACTTTTTCTGTTCACACGGAGAGTTAACTTATCGCCGACACAGGTATCATGAAGGTACATGAAACAGCAAGCACCAAACTAATACACACCACATACATGAATTGGCAAGCCTCATCAAGCCGGGGTCCAGACTAGTGTAAGTCACATATTGACAGGCAGAGAAATGGGTAACAAATGACAGTCAGTCAGTCAGTCAGGCAATCACTTACAAAGAGGATACTTGGATGGCTCTCTTGGAGCAGCAAGAAGAGTCTTACCTCGATTGAGGAATGGCTTATGATCGTCTTCAATCATCCCTCGGTAGGTAGCCCCATTGAAATAAGGACCGTCGTTAGAGTAAGAAATCAGCTCATTGTTCTGAGCTAAACGGCGTTCTGGGGAAAAAAGTTACATAAGAAGGTGGGTCATTAAAATATATAGGATCTGAATTATTTGGTCTGATGGGAACATTTGCATAGACTCTTGACATCATTTATTGGTCATTCGCCAGGCTTTTTAAATTTTTACCAGGAACCAAATTAATGCCACATTATGATCATTCAGAGGACATTAAGACCCATGTATAGATAAGGGTTCTCACAGAAATTATGAACAGAAATTCCACGACTTTTCCATAAATTTTCCAGGACAAAATTAGGGCTTTCCATGACCAACTCTACGCTCTTTTGGTGTCTTAGGTGCCTACAGCTCTGGAGGCAAGGGACACCAGTCCCTTTCAGCCTTCCAGTTTGACGCAAGACCATGCACTGACCACTACAAAAGTACCAAAATGGTGTATTAATGAGGAGCAAGTATACAGAATACGTGTATAAAGTGAAAGTATAGACTACTTATTCGGTGACAGCCATTTTCTGAGGAGGCACCGCAGTGGCACCAGGCCCACACGAGTCTAGTGCTGCAACTGATACTCAAAGTTCGGTTCGGTTTGGTTGCGGTTCAATTTTTTTCCCCCGAACTTCGGTTCGGTTCGGCTTCGGAAGTGCATACATAATGTACATGTCCATAGTAAAATGTATAGCCTAGGGCTACAATGAAAAGCATAGTCTAGGCTGTTTCCCTGTTCAAACAAACATGTGTGTACCGCACACGTCTGACAGAAATAGTCACACAATTTCCACATGCTATACAACACAAGTTGAACGATGAATCTTACTTTTGTTATGTAAATACCGTTATAATTTGACTTGATGATGTTGAGAAATGAACATCGTAAATTGCTACCATGTTACCTATCGCGGCCCTATCTGGCCCGGCGAACTATGATAAAATTTTCCCACACCTGCTGACGGTTTTCCTGACAAGTTCTGTCCCGTCCGAGCATGCCCTGATGAGCACTAACAACTTGCTTCGTGGCAATAACTGCTGATAAGTTTTGTTCTACGAACAAACAGGTCCTTTCACTGTGCCAAACTTACGAAATCATAATTATTTTTAGCAACAAGCTGACTAGTAGCTACCGTAAAATAATAATAACTTTTCGATTCGCGGCGTGACTTTCATCAAAATCACACACTCCGGGCTCCTTCGACCAACCGGGTAACCAAAATGCACCTGCGCCCCGTCTTTAACCCCATGCGTTTGGGAAGCGGTCATGGCCGCGGCCGCTAATCCTCATTGGAATGCAGTTGCCAGCTGTGGTATGCCGTGGCACACGGCTAGTGGGTAGTTCCACAGCTGCTGCTTTTGTGCAGTCCCGCTACCACACAAAGGCTGTGCAGTCATGCGGGCCACTTGCTCTACATGTATGTGTGGAGGAATGTCCCCATTACACCCCGTCCTTAAGGGGTTAAGAAGGATTGCTGCGTGCGCGCGAGTGTGGCACCGAGAATTGCTTCTAATTCTGTTCGCTGGATTATATAGTAAACTGGAATGCAAACTATAAGACTGCCACAGCCGAATATTAGGCATCATCACGGATGGGTTGGGCAGGATTCCATGACTTTTCCTATAGAATTTTTTCTAAGAATATCAACTTTCCATGACTCCTTGTAAAATAACACAATTCTGAGATTTTTCCAAGACTTTCTTAGCTAACTTTAAATTCCAGGATTTTGCAGGATTTTCCAAGATTTTTCCATGACTGAGGGAACACTGAATAGTAGCTTGGCTCTAACTTCAAAAACCATACAAAAACCTACAAAACCTGGTGGATTTTGAGGGATGTGGGAGAGTTACCGATTACACTATCAGATAGATTATTTTATTACTACAACAGCGTGATTGCTTACCTATATTCTGAAGGTGCTTGTACATTCGGTCACTCTGGGGATTTCCCGAGAAAAAATTATTGAATTTCGGAGAGGGTGCCCCCAGAAGGTCCAACAGAACAAAAAGACCCTGCCAAGAACAAAGGAAAACAATTGATGTGAATGGATGAAAAGAATTAAATTGGGACAGAAAATTGCTTATGATTTTTGCAAATCCTTACACATCACCAGTGCATCACAGGGGGAAAAGCCATCATTTGTAAACAATGTAAAATCATATTTTTTAATGTTTTTATTAAGAGCATTTGTGATGCGATCAAGCTACATGAGTCGTTTGTCGACTCTGGTCAAAATGTTTTTATTACAGATTTCAAAAGAGCACAATCGCAGCATTACTACTATGAAAACCGCATGCTGATACCATCTTTAGTTCAAAAATTATGGAAGTCAGAACACCAAGAGATGTGATAAAATGATGTGATGAAGTGGCCCTATTTTGGCCTGTATCTCCACATCAAAATTCCCGACAAACAACTCAGTTTATAGCTTGATCGCATCACATTTTTATTTCTTGATGCAAAAACTGATTAAATGGAACCAAAAAAATGTCTTGGGTAATTATAAGTGATTTTGAATTGTTTCATCTTTTTTGTGAGAAATTTTAAGATGGTTTCAAACAATATTATGCCGAAATATCCTGGGAGATAGCCCCTGAGTTATAGCCAATTGTGTAGTATCAATGGCCATAACGTGACTATAATGAAGGGACCGAAACACATGGTACATGGGCTCACTGTTAATGCAACTTCGGGTCACATTGCAGCCACTGATGCCATTAATACTAATGTGTGGAGTGCCTATCTTACAATATTACGATATGGATGGTTTACCAGGAATTCCGTAATGAATCTGTTTACGGTAATCATGACCAGTTTCGCCCTGAGGGCATAATGAGCACATTGTTGAGTGCACATGAAGAATGGAATGGACAATAAAGTAATCAGAGTCGTGACATCAGAGTGCACACCCACACATCAGTGATCATCAGTGTCTGTGCTAGACAGCATTGATAACCGCAAATGTGTTGAATGGCTCCTCTCAAGTACTGACGAATTACGTTTTGAACCAGCTTACCGGTACATGTAATAGTAAAGTAGAACCAATACAGTAAACAGTGCATCTACATGTAACCCTCCCATTAAACCCTAACTACCCCAACCCTTCAAAATCCAACTACATGTTTTGTTGGAATCCGATGGAGTGAGCACTGTATAATAATAATAATAATTTGGGAGGCTAATCATCCTTACTCGCAGCTGGTATGGTGAATTGCAAAGAACGCGGCTACAACGTGGTGGATCTACTATAAACTGATTATGCTTTACATGAGGTACGTTGAGTATATACCACCATAATCAGAGTCCAACAGTTTGATTGTAGAGTTTACCATTTGCTGTTGGATTTTGCAAGAGTGCGGAAGATTCCTAGTAAATCACAAAGGGGGTTAGGGTTCATGGGTATTTTACTTCTGAGAACTTTCTTTTGAGAGATGTGCAGTAGTTCAAGCATTACGGGTCAAAATCATCAATTCACAATAAAAAATCATCCAGAGTTACAGAAAAAAATGGATGCAAGAGGGCGCACTAATGAAACTCACAATTCCATCGATGATTTTCTTGTTGTTGACCGAGTGGTGGGGTAGATCAGCCCATCTCTGGGCAAGGTGTCGAGAGCCGTAGATGGAGTCGGTGCTGGTCCATCGAATGAACGCTTCCTCCCCGTCAAAGAAGATGAGCTGGAGTGTGTACGGCTGCAAAAACAAACACAATAATTCTGTTGGTCAATCATACTCCTCAGCTCATGGGGGGTGTGGGGGGGGGGGAGGGGGAGAGACAAGCTGCTTAGCTCATTAATTTTAAACACAACCGCCGTTTTAAAGTTCTGTCCATGGATCACTAAAAAGTTGAGTGTTCTTTCAGCAAAATGAAAACAAATCACATATGGATGTGTGTGCATTGTTTTCGTTTTGCTGAAAGAACGCACACCTTTTTAGTGATCCGTGGACAGAACTTTAAAACGGTGGTTGAGTTTAAAACTCCGTAATTTGAAAAGTACATGAGTGATGTAGGTGATTCTTGTACTAAAAGCAAGCTTATGAATTGGGCTTTCATATCCTAGATTTTGAAAGTGCTACATGCAGAACTTCACTATAAAACAATGGTCCCGACATGTGGGTTTCATTTTTTTTACTCACCCTGTACAGCACTCACAATTTGCATCTATGTATTATTAACAGCACCCAAGTGTCAAATGATATCTCCCCCCCCCCCAAAAATAAAATAAAATAAAGTGACTATTAAAGGGGCCTGTAGTACTGTGTAGTAAACGCAAGGGTTGACAAAAAATTAAGACGGCACAAACCATGTATGTCTTGGCATCTAGTGAAGCCTTCAAGTTGTGTGCCAGGTCTAGCAGCATGGCGCAAGGCACGGCCGAGTCAGTGGCACCGACGAAGGTGTGATCGGGGTAGTACTTGCTGTCATAGTGACAGGCAAGGACCAGCTTCAGGTCCGACTCCGGCTGGGCGTTGGCATTGCGCAACGTGGCGATGACGTTCACGAATTCCGTGTTGGCCCTGGTGTGAGGCGTCCAATCCGAGAACCTGTTCTCCTCAATGTCCCAACTCTGCAGGCCCTGAAGGCTGGAGACGATGTACTGTAAGGAAAGACACAAGACTTCAATTATACCCTGACGGTGTCTTTAAGTTATTTAATGCCACTTTGCCATTCAATTTATTCAAACCAAGGTGGATGTTTTTTTTAAGTGAAATGTTTGATAGAGATAGACGTTACAGCAGTGTTCATCTGTACTGTTTATTTTTTTTTTACATCTCCACAACAAAATCAGGGTTTTTTCTTTCTCTTTTCTTTCTTTTATTAAAAATAACATTCCACTTTTCGACTGATGTGGACTATCCAACAAAGACTTAGGGGGACGTGAATTTGGGGCAGACATTTTGTTAATTTCTGTGAAAAATATGACTTTTTTTTCAATTCCATCATGTATTTTCCTAGCACAATAAAAGTTATTTACTTTTGAATGAGACATCCAATGAAAAAATCCACCAACGTTTACTTTAGCGAATTATTTCTTTAGAGAAATTTAATTATTTGCGGCCCGACAACAGACAACAATTCAGCTCACAAAGGGTGGGTTCATTTGTGTAAAAAATGAAAGTCATTTTTCCAGAGGGTAGCTGATGCTCAAAATAAAAATCTTCCTTTTAATAGATCAAATGTTTTTATTTTTTAAGAGCACGGGGCAGACCTCTTTAAATATTTATCAAGCTAGTTAACCGTTTTGTGTGTGTTTTTTTTCTCTCAAAAACCACTAAATTTCAAAGATCACAACCCAAGTTTCTTGCCATTACCTGTCTGACTTCAGCATTTCCTGGCGTTCCTGGAACCCTCTCTCTCAGGATAGGATCTAGCCTTTCAGGGCCCATAAACCGATCGATGTCAGTCAACGATGCAATCTCACGGAGTTTGGACTGGGTCAACTTTTTAGGCTTGTGCTCCAACTGCAAGACAAAAATGAAAACAATAAATTTATGATTAAAAAACTTGGCATTTGGCAAACATTCTGTCTTACACTTTGATTTTTGCACTAAATTCAATTGTTTTGGGGGTTGTTTTTCTTCAAAGTTGAACAAAGTAATTGACTGGAGCTGGGTTTGAACCTGCGACCTTCAGATTCTCCGTTCCTGTGCTCTACCAATTGAGCTATCCAGCCCTACATGTACATGTATATGTACGTTGGCTGTTCCTGATTTGTCAATGGCTTTGCTCAAGGGCTGCTAGTCAGAAGATACAAGTATAAACACATAAATGCCATGTAGCCAGGGATCAGGCCCGGGGATCAGGCCCGGGGATCAGGCCCGGGGATCAGGCCCGGGGATCAGGCCCGGGGATCAGGCCCGGGGATCAGGCCCGGGGATCAGGCCCGGGGATCAGGCCCGGGGATCAGGCCCGGGGATCAGGCCCGGGGATCAGGCCCGGGGATCAGGCCCGGGGATCAGGCCCGGGGATCAGGCCCGGGGATCAGGCCCGGGGATCAGGCCCGGGGATCAGGCCCGGGGATCAGGCCCGGGGATCACGCCCGGGGATCACGCCCGGGGATCAGGCCCGGGGATCAGGCCCGGGGATCAGGCCCGGGGATCAGGCCCGGGGATCAGGCCCGGGGATCAGGCCCGGGGATCACGCCCGGGGATCACGCCCGGGGATCACGCCCGGGGATCACGCCCGGGGATCACGCCCGGGGATCACGCCCGGGGATCACGCCCGGGGATCACGCCCAGGGATCACTTGGAGAGGATGCGACTTGTTATTGGGTTGAACAAAGAAAACTGGACTGAAAGTGGATTTGAACTGTGAACCCTAGACTGGCGTAGTGGTGCTCCACACTCATCTACATTTATTCAGCGCCTCCAAGGGGAAGGGAAATTAATTTTGGTTCAGAACAAAAACGGACAGAAAAAGCTATCTTGCCTATAGGCTAAAGTGTTTGTGTCCCCTGCTACTTGTACGTATGTGTACATTTGTGAGCTTTTCTATATATTTTGAATGTTTTGAGAGTCCCACGTTTTTTGGATGAATAAAAGTCTGCGAAACGGAGTATAAAGTACTTGGTCTCCTTCTTCACAATAGCTCTAACTCCTGTTGAATACTGCATGTACATGTACTAGGATACAATAAATAATAAGGTTATTCAGTGCTCAGCGTTACAAATGTAAGTTGGTGGTGCCTAACGATGAGCACTGTATAACCTACCGTAGTCTAGGGGCTAGACGTTGTTATTGTTTGATACGGGATAACCGGCCATCGCCAGAGGGCGCTATCACGACCAACCAATATCGCCCACGGACATATACATAGCAACCTCTAGGCCAATTCCTATTGCTTGTGTAGTGCCCGTGCACCTGTTTGGCCCAATATATGCAGCGCGCAATTCAAAAAATATCACAGTAGCTCCGAAACAAATTCTCAAATTTCTTCCAGTGCTATAAAAGATGCAGCAAGACATTTGTGCAACTTCACTGGTCAGCTCTTTTGTTGTGTGTAGTACGTGTATGTGTGGGACTGAAAATGGACCGTAATTGCTAGAAGTCGCGCATGCGCACTAGTTTCCCCCATTTTTCGGGGGGAGATTTTAGGAGACGTCCTGGAGGTTGCTACTCTCCGTGGGCGATATTGGTTGGTCGTGATAGCGCCCTCTTGCGGCGGCCGGTTATCGCGGCGGCGGGTTATATCAAATTTACCATAACAAAATCTAGCCCCTAGACTATGTATAACCTTATACTTATTGTCTACTCCAGTTCCAGTGCTATGCAGCAACCTCTTTTTCAATGTACCAGGATACGTGTTCATGTAATGGGGGATATCCTATCAAGGAGTTTAACACATTGTATTTTACAGATATATGATACCGTAGCTACGGTATATACATGTATAGCCTTGGTCAAGGCGCTCGTCATTATTCATCCGTACCGTGATACCTACAATCTAGCAGTAGCACTACTACCGGCAGACTATGCGTGCAGCGCACAGATGCAGCGCATTAAAAATACAGCGCGAACAGCGACCTCTCGCGGCCACTATTTTTATGCAAATCAGTCTCGATCGTCCCCAACTGATTTGCATAAAAAATAGTGGCCGCATGAGGTCGCTGTTCACGCTGTATTTTTACATGCACTGCATAGCGCGCGAGGATATGCCGCCGATTGATTACTGCGTACGGGACAAATAACGACGAGAGCATTGACCAAGGCTACGGTATATACATGTACAGGTAAATGAAGTTGTTGCATAAACCATACAGGCAAATTCATGTTTACTCATGTTACCTTTTAAACACCAATTTGTTGCCATTTGTCGTGGTTTTTAAAACACAATTATTAGGCCTATTGCTGTGTCATTCATTGTTTTTTTTGGTTTTTGGTTGTTGTTTTTTACAGAAACACACCCTATAGAACAGGCGTCAATCTAATGATACTGCGAACAAATAAACAACTCAAAGTTGAACACAATGTTGTTGAAAACTGGTTACTGGAATTATGCAAATTGAACAGGCTGAAAATATATGGCATACATGTACTTCAATTCAGAAGATACTGGTAAGCCAAAAATATCGATCTCCGTTCAAATGTTTTTAATAATCTATTACACTTATCGTTTTGAAGTATAGATTATTAATATTATTAATGTATAACCGTTATTAAGAGTAATAAAAATTAATTACTGGCAATAAAAAAAAACAATTATAATATACATTAAAAGCAACGTATTAAAGGACAACTGGGAAAAGATTGGTCATATACTCGCATAATTACTTGCATTACAAGCTGAAAAGCTACCGGAAATGTACTTACACATTTAGATCTTTTATGAACTTGTTCTTTTCCAACAATTATAAAAACAGAGAGATGTAACACAAAGCACAGGGTCTCACGACCAGTTAAAAACACCACCAAAACACTGAGCAGCGTTTTTTCCAACTAATTTTCATTGTTGTATCGTGTGCTTGGATACTTCATTGGTCGAGAATGGCGTACGTGTCCAGTCAGAAAAAATGTTTACATGTACATACAATGGTTAACCTTACATGTATATAGCCTACAATGTACGGAAAGATTTCCATATAAGAATTAAGTTCACTAATTTTCCTCTGTATTGACTAACACGCCCCCAGATAGCAATTTCATGTCATCAAAGTCAATTTGAGCAGTGAGAAAATACAAGCATTTTCTTAGAAAACACTTAGAATTTTTCAGTCCAATCTCATAGGGTTTGAACCAGTACACAGGGTGTTGAGTGAACTTCGTATATGGAAATCTTTCCCAATGCTCGTTGCTCGGGCGTGTAGAACCTGCATGAGCGCTCGCGACTGAGAACCCATGGGATGGGCATTGCAACCACCCAGTCTCATGTCTTGCAGGAAAGCCAGCAGTTACCAAAGCTTAGTTACATCACACTGATTTAATTTATTTCTTGCATTGTAAGTAAACAACCTTATCGTTTTGACTATTGGCACGATGTAACGAAACAGTTGTTGACTGCTGTGATGTGAGATTATGCCTCGGGGCACATACCGGTACATGTAGCACCCCTGGCTTCACCTCGGGTGCCATATGCACCCCTCCGGTATCCCACATCACAGCAGTCAACATTTAAGCCAGTTCGGTATTTCAACTGCGCATGTGCACAATGATATGGGTTGATCATGGGTCATTTGGGATAATCGAACGTTTAGAAGGCGCATGAATGCGGGCGCACGACGCTTGCGTGTAAATTACCAGCAGAATGGGCGTGCGCGTAACACGGCGTAACATCACGTCAGGGATATTATCCCAAATGACATTCAAATACCGAACTGGCTTATTGTTAAATGACTGACCATCAACAAATATATACGTGTATATGGTGAGAAAATACATGTAGCAATAGGGTGCTGCATTTTACCCTAGTTTTTGTGCCCAATTTCGGAAAGATTTCCATATACGAAGTTCACTCAACACCCTGTGTACAAACCCTATGAGATTGGACTGAAAAATTCTAAGTGTTTTAGAAGAAAATGCTTGTATTTTCTCACTACTCAAATTGACTTTGATGACATGAAATTGCTATCTGGGGGCTTGTTAGTCAATACAGAGGAAAATTAGTGAACTTCTTATATGGAAATCTTTCCCTAATTTCACCTTTGTCTGCAAAACTCTGTAAAATTGTAATACCTTTTGCTCATCTAAACTTAGCACTGGGGCCGCGGTGGAGACTTGAAGCATATCATCTAAGGCATCAATTTCCTTGAGGATGTCACCATCGCAACCTTCCTGCTCCCCATGACCTGCCGGGATGACCCCTAGCAGGAGCAGTGTCACCACCACCATGGAAGACATGGTGAGGACCACCACTAAACTAAAACTGCAGTAAATAAGTCGTCTCTTCCTACACAGCGGGTTTCTGAGTTGGTTCGGAGTCGTCGCTTCACTCACATGTACTCCCATAGCACTCTATCTCTGCATTTATAGCTGTATTCAACAACTTGTTGGCTCTGTACACACGTATAGATTTGTGGTGCAACATTACACAGTGTACTAACGTTGTTTGCAACTCTCACTTTACAAAAAAATTGTGAGTTGTGTACATACGTGTACATGTATCACTATATCAAGCGCACATATGTAGCAAGCATTTACAATTTTGGGTGTTTTTTTTGGATAGCACTAGCAGCAAAAAGCAACAGGCTCCAACAGCTAAATATGTAGCATATACCCGGTACTCTATCAGATGTCAGTGAAGTTACCACTGACAAATTGTGTCTGCAACAGGAAGCCTTCTTAGATTGCAAATATAACCAATTGGCTAACCATTGGCTAATTTGTGTAGTTCTGAAGTAAGTTGTATCCAGATGAATGTACATTAACAGCTGTTCTAAAAACGCAGTGAAAATATCACTCAGCACCAGTTTGTCATGGTTGATTTCACATCAGATGGGCATATTCCACTATTACACTTTCATATGATACATGTCCTCCAGTGCGCCACTGCTGACATCACATATTGTTGGTTGGTATGCAAAGTTTAGAAGCACGTACATCAGCACAATCTGTTACTGTGTCGTTGGCATGATACAATCCATTTTGCAAAAAGTGTACAATCCAGATTCAACCAAGGTACATCCCACAAGATTTATGCTGTGGTGTGGCCTCAATACCAGTATGACAACAGTCCTCCATCCTGGGTTGATATAAAATGGGGACAGACACTCCCTGTCACACTCTGCACAATCAACAATGACAAGCAGAAATTTTAAGTGCAATTGATCTGTACAGGACGAACACTCCAGCAAACTTTGACTATGTGTACACATGTACAATGTATTACACGTAATACTATTATGTTTGATTATTGAAGCTTGGCTGAGCAAGGTGTGTTGGTTCATCCAAAACGCTTTTGTTGACCCACTAGGGTTAGTTGTGTGTATGAACTTTAAAGGGGCACTTGAGTTCCTCTCTTCCGTTAAAGGTGCACACCTGATCCATAATTGTGGTTGTTCTGCTTTTGTAATAGTATTTTTTTACAGAGGTGTAAACAGGGAGGGGGGGGGGGTGTGCAGAGTGGCATATTGCAAAAATTCTTGGAAGCAATGAAATAAAGTTAATTATAAATTAATACCATTCTGCTCTGGTGAATATTATTAAACATACCCTAATGTGAATATGCAACATTTAATAACAAATTTAAATCGAGGCTTGAAACGCGAGCCAATTATAAAATCAGGCACCATCCCATTCAACAGTTTACAATTTATAAAATAGATTCAGGGAACACGATCGAATATTCCTATAATTAACGTCATTTCCTGAGTACAAACACTAGAAAAATCCCATTTAATAAAGCATTTTGGCAACTGTACCTAAATCTAATAAAAAAATTAAGACTGAAAAATACGGTATATATTTTTGAAATGTGGAAACATGAAAAGTTGTATAACTTTAAATGTACGTTTCTTTATCCCCCTCCCCCGCGAAAAGGCAAGTTTTTACAAATCCTTCATTCCCTGAAAACATGGCCTTTACCCCAGCATGTCGGCTATCATCAAGCAGTGGCATTATCACTCAATCATTATTGCTGGTTACTGGTTAGGAATGACTCACTAAAAGTAGTCCTGCTGCTGGATCAGCCTTTATCCCCATGAAGGCAATTATCGATCGGACGAGGCTGGTAATGTACCCGCACTTATCCAACATCAAGTCCATTACGGATGACAGCACAAGCGAGAGGATTCAACCAAGAAAACAGGCCTGTATAACTGGGATGTCACGAGTGAAAAAAAAAGGAACTGCCTAACTTGACAAGACTCTCTGCAGGGTTTTTTTAATCATAAATGGCATACAAGCGCAGTACAGGCACAGAAGAAGCAGCTTAACCAGGGAAAAGTTGCATTCTTGCTGAAAATTGCTATTTTTTTGAGGAGCCGGGGGGGGGGGGAGAGGTTTTTATTTTTTTTTATTTTGGGGTGTTTTTTTGTGTGGTTACATCAAGGGTAGGGGATCTTTCTTTATGTCTTGCAGATCGCAGTAGGCCATGAAGTTACTGATTAAAGATGAAGAAAAAAAAAAAGGAGATACAACATTTGCAAACATCACAAAACGAAATTATCAAATTATCACAAAATATCTTACTGGATTGTTAGTGAATGACAGTATAAAGCATCCTGTAAAATCGTGGCTCCTGGTGTGCTGTAATTTTCAAGAAAAATGGGATTTTTCCAACGCTGGTCGGCCGACCAGCGTTGGAGAAAACTGGCCTTTTTCAAAAACTGCTCCTAATTTTTCATAATTAGTTATTCCCTGTTTTCTTTGCAATCGATCACACACCTGTGAAGGGGTACAAGCCTGCTGGACTGATTCTCTGACCTTACAATTCCCCAAGTCTATAAATTGCTCTGTTTCATCTTAAGTGAGGTTAGGGAACCAGACTACAAGAACATGATGGGTTTTCTTGGGGTTTTTTTTTTGGGGGGGGGGGGGTTCCAGCATCTACAAGCCCAAAACGTGAAACAAGTCAGTTTAACAATATTTTCTATAACAGACTAATCCTCCAAGTCCACTTATTTCTGAAAATTGCAGCAAAAGCATATGTTGTATATTCCCTTTAAACTGAAATTATGTGATGGTTTGGTTGTTTAAAAGTAATCAATTGTAAAATTACATTTGTCAAATTAGGGTTAATAAGAACAAAGCAATTTTCAAGTATTGTAACTGAACATTTACTGCTTTAAATCACAGCCAACAAATAAGCATTATTCTTTTCAATGAAAAATTAACAATGGAACTGAAAAATTTCATATCTTTGCAAATTGTTCCCGCTTTTATTAAATGTGTGTCAAAATGTGCCCAACGAGACTTGGCATATAATATCAAGTCTGAAGTTGTGATATCTGACCAAAAAATGTCAGAGAATTCACACACCCCTCCCAGATCTTGTAAGGTAACAGATCTTCTTTCCACGGTATGTACATTCTAGTTTTATTTAATAATGAGGCATCTTCAATTGATCGTTGCTTGCAATTTTTTTTTTTTTAGAAAATAATAAAAAAATTTTCCTTTACGTGAATTCCATGAATTCTATGAATTCCATTTTTTAAAGGGAAATATTCTTTTTCTTCAACTTAATAATAACAAATTATTTTAAAATAAAAAAACCTTGACTGCTCTTTTAGATTTTTGTCATGAACACTGTGTGAACACTCATGCTTTTTGCATGTCTGAAAATATTGGGATGTGTTGAAAAGTTGTTTACAAAAATTAGTCCTTGCTTGTAAACGCAAACCATGGTTTTGTACTCTGAGCCACATTGGCTGATCATGTAGATTTTATTTGGGTGAGAATCCTGTTAATCTTTTCATTTCAAAGTGAAAGCACATTGAATTGAACATCTGTGTAACTTAGCCATCCGAGTACATGTCTTTCTATTTCACTTTGTTGTTTACAGACACGTACAATGTAAGCACTGTATCCATCTCTGTTCTCTTCACACATACATGTATCAGTCCTGTTTTGAGGCGTGCGATCACACCCCCACGCCATCACACGCCTTAATGCTTCATGAGAAGTGCAAATAATCGCACGCCTGAATCCCTCAGTACCGCACGCCTCGGCATACATTTACAACATAATTATACTTCATAATTTGTGAAAAAATAAAGTACGTCGGTGAAGAGATTATGGCTTTATTGTAAACCAAGATGAATATTTTGAAAAACAAAGTACCAGATTGTACAGTCCCAGCTTGGACCACAGAATCACTCACCTAGAAAAATCACACGCCTAGAAATCACACGCCTAGAAAAATCACACGCCTAGAAAAATCACACGCCTAGAAAAATCACACGCCTAGAATCACACGCCTAGAAAAATCAAGGTGTGCATTTTTCCACATTTTTCTTATTCCACAGTATAAAATGAAATCATTGAACATCAGATTCTTCACCTTTTACCCCTAACAATATTTTCTTGTTTCTTCTTCCTTCTGTGCTAATTATCATCACTTCCATATTGATCAATTGCAGTGCGAAATAACTGGCCATTAGGTTGCCTATGGCAACCAAAAATCCATCCCGGAAGCATCCGAAGGGTCAACAAAATCAGTTGATGAAATACATCGGTACATGTACCATATATCACGCAGATTTAACAGCATCTGTTTCACAAATAATTTAATTCAACTTGTGAAAAAATGGAGTTAGTCAATCCATTCTGAAATGATAAGATTTCTGATTTGACTCATGGTTGTTGGTAATTGTGGCAAAAACAGAAATAGTGAGGGGGAGATAAACATCTTGACAACCTACCGGTATTAATTTGGACATTTACATTGTAGCTGTGTTTGACAGATTAATTGCATACTTTAAATCCCTAACCCCATAATAGTTCCCCAGGACTATGTAACTGCTAAATCCAACGGAGTCTGATGATTACTCATATGAGGTTCCTGCTCAATCAAACTTCCCACACAGTCCAACTTGCCAAGTTGTTGGGTACCTGAAAATTGACTGACCTGTGTTCCTCCATGGTTCAATCCAACAGAATATATGGTAACTGTGCCTTATTTTTCTGTTTACTGCTGGATCAACAGAGTCCAACTTGGCGTTATTTACCAGTACCCAACAGAATCCGACTCTGAATGTTTTCAGTTGCCTGCTGAATCCAACAGATCTAAACAGGAATACATACATGTACAAGGAGTCTACTGCTCAATCCAACAGGATCCAATGGAAATGTAAAATAGTTGGGATCCTGTTGGATTGAATCGGGTAAGGGTTTTAAATAAATAGTAGCAAACACCCAATTTCACTGACTGAAGTGTGTTTTTTTTCTGCTTCTGGTTCCGTTTGATAATTGTTGTAATTTACGACAAGATTCTAGAAAACTAGCAAGTCACTACAGTATATAGTGCCAGCCTAGTACATGTACCGGTACTCCCTGTAGTGTCTGAAGCCGCCCAAGCACTCTATGGATTTATGATTCACCGGTGACTTACTGTGTAATTCTTATTCCTCCATGCTGGAATGCAATACTTTGTAGTACAAGTACTAATGGTTAATTGTATCTATATCTCTGCTATCTTGTGCACGGAGCAACTTGCATGCTCCCACAAAACCCTTGGCGACCAAGTTGACAAATGTGGGGGTTTTGTAGGTTTTAATCTAAGCATTTGCAAAGTTCCTGAGGTCTCAGGAATTTGAAAATGGCAAAACCTAACAAACAAACAAAACACGCCCCCTCCCCCGTCCCCCACTTGGACCATTGTTCTGCTACCAGCACTGATCATGTTTTATTTTAGGCATGATTCATTAGTACAAATCCTAATTATCCCAGCACTTCAATTCATGCACAGTAATGAGCTGCACAATCAGGCGGGTATTCGCACCTGTGCCCAGGCTGTGAGCTGATTAATGATGCAATGAACTCACACTGACTGCCTGGCCATCAAGTCAGATTAGAACGACCCTCAAGCATTACAACCTACCAGTACGCTATGGCCTCCCTCATCATTAAAGGGAATATACAACATTTGCAAACATCAAAAAACAAAACTACCAAATCTTTTTGAAATACCTTGCTGGACTGTTAGTGAATGACAGTGTAAAGCATCCTGTAAAATCATGGCACCTGGTATACTGTCATTGTCAAGAAAAGTGGTATTTTTATATCAATTTCCAACGCTGGTCGGCCGACCAGCGTTGGAAAAAACTGGCTTTTTTTTCCAAATACTGGCCCCAGTTGACCATCGCACTTGTTTGCAATCGATTACACACCTGTGAACGGGTACAAGCCAGCTAGACTGGTTCCCTGACCTTACAATTCCCCAATGTATGTAAACTGCTCTGTTTCTTCTTAAATGGAGTCAGGGAACCAGACTACAGGAAAATGATTGTTTTTCTTGGTTTTTATAGCATTTTCGAACCCAAAACCTCAAAAAAGTCAGTGTTACTATATTTGCTTTATATTTCCAACCCTCCAATTCCATCCATTTCTGAAAATTACAGCAAAAGCAAATGATGTATAGGCCTATTCCCTTTAAAGGGAATGTACAACATTTGCTTTTGCTGTAATTTTCAGAAATAAATGGGTTTGGAGGGTTGGAAATATATAGCAAATATAGTTACACTGACTTTTTTCACGTTTTGGGTTCGTAGATGCTGGAAAAACCAAGAAAACCAATCATGTTCTTGTAGTCTGGTTCCCTGACCCCACTTAAAATGAAACATGAAGCAATTTATAGATGTTGGGGGGAATTATTCTAAGGTCAGAGAATCAGTCTGGCTGGCTTGTGTGCAATCAATTGCAAAGTAAATGCGGACTAACTAAATATGAAAAATAAAGAGAAATTTTTTTAAAAATCCAGTCTTCTCCAACGCTGGTCGGCCGACCAGCATTGGAAATTGATACAAAAATACCACTTTACTTACAAATGTCAGCATACCAGGAGCCATGATTGTACGGGAAGCTGTAGACTGTCATTCCCTAACAGTCCAGTAAAGAATTTCATGGTAATTTTATCATTTTTTTTTTTTTTTATGTTTGCAAATGTTGTATCTCCCCTTTAAAGATACAGCTACCTATATTCATTAAAAGATTAGGGAAACTGCAGTCAAGTGTAAAATTTGACATGAAATATAGATTCACATGTACATGTATAATGCATGTTTCAGATCAACGAGGGATAGTTTCTGTTGTGTTTTTCTTAAAAAAAAAAAAACCTAGCCTCCCCAACTCCATCGAAATTCATCCCCCCACTGGTGGATTTTGGGGGACTTTGTCCTGGTTTGACTAAATATTGATGGAGTACTATGGACTTGGGCCTGGAGGCCTAAAGCAAAGCATGCATTGGAAGTAGTGTGATTGATGGATTTTGCCGGCTCGTCCAGTACTTATAGTAAAAGACAGTAGGGAGTTAGGGTTAACAGACAACACACTATCCATTCATTTACTTCAGTATGTACAATGTGCATTGTAAACGACTAATTCTGGATAAGAGTTGCAAACTCATGAATTTCCAAAGAACATTTTCTACATGCAAATTATTTTTTCTTGGAAAGTAGACAAGCCAAGCTTTCAGAAACAGTTTTTGCTGCTCTTTTACCAGTGTTGTAGTCAAGACCGGATAGTTGGAGACCGAGACCAAGACCACAGCTCCCGAGACCAGCAAAAAGTGGTCTCGAGATCAGTCTTGAGACTGAGACCGGTCTCTGGACTTAAACTACCTACATGTACATGTACCCTATTTTCAAATGGCATTTAATCGGAAGCAGAAGTGTTTTGTTTTTGCCCTAGCCTACTGCGTACACCAGATGAATGACAAGACTTCCTGTGAATATCTATTCAGAAATCAATTGAATTTTTATAAATATGTGCTTGGCCTGCGTTTTAAATAAGTATGTACATGTAGTAAAACTGGCTTGGGGCCTGGAAGCTGATAATGGCCAGAGCCAAATGCTCATCAATACCTTTCGGTCAAAAAGTCACAAATTATAAATTTCCAATGATTTTGTTCAACTATTTTATTTCATGTTTTTTTAAACACCCCTCTAGCTATATTTATGATATGTGCCTCCTTGCGAGTACGTGGAGCACTAAAACTCTTCTTGGTGAGCGCATGGCACGTACATGTACTGCGCGATATGGCACAGAATGCAGCTGTGCTGGTGTAGTGTGAATTACACTACACAGGCCCTTTTAAGGTCAAGAGTCTGCAAATCTTCCCAAAATGAAAGTGGAATTGTTTCGGGATTCTTTAACAACACTTGTAAGCACCATAAAATAGACAATGGCAAAACTATTTATTCAAATATAACTTATTCTTAAACAGAAATTTACGCAAATGGTTTGAACAAAATGAACTAATAACACAGTCAATTTGGGACAGTCAAATTCTATATCAAGTGTCAAATTCTATATCAAGTGTCAAATTCCTTTACTTAGAATCAATCCATTATGACATAAAATTTGACTGAAACATCCTTTGTGTTCGAAACTTCGAAAAAATACATAAAAGGTAAATGTTAAAAAAATTATGTCAAATGTCTGACCAAAATTTCAGCATGGTCTCTCTGTTTGTACAACGTAGGCCTATAGAACCAAAGTGTACAAACAGTACGACTTCAACGGCAAATATCGATTGAAGTGTGAGGTCTCAGGGACCGTCAGTGCTTTCACAGCTAAAAATACAATAAAAGGCGGTTTAGAAGCCAAATTGATTTTTGGAGATCGTCATCGCCATGGAAACACAGTGATTGGATTAAGTGGAACATATGACGCATACACAAACTAAATCACCGGTATCTAACCCATTTATGAGCACACTAATCTTTTTTCAAGTATTTTATTTGGTATGTACATGTATGTACCGGTATACTATGGTATTTTCTATAGATTTTTGAGATGTACATGTACGGTACATGTCATTATATTTTCCTCATTGTACATATTGCTCATTGTATTTTATAGAGTACTATTCAAGACCGTTTTGATTCAGGTGTGTTTTCTAACCTGTGTAGATCTTGCAAAAATACTGCTAAAAACTTGTCTTAAAATTAGAAGAAGAAACAATTTATTTCAAGATTTGTTTTCTTGATTCACACGCTTTGCTCCCTCGAAGAATTTCCTTGGGAGTGAGACAAGACACTGTATAATTTCTTGAAACAGCATTTATTTCCTTATATTAGGATTTGTAGGAGTTTTTTTTAGCAGTGGGCACAAACTCTTCTTTTCATATCAAAATGAAATGTGGAGGCAACTCCATCATCAGTGTTTAATTTGGCGAGCACTTGTGGCAGGGAACATTTCCAAATACCTGAGGCATTCTTCAGCTTATTAAAACTGAGAAAAGCCCTCCTTAGCAGCACTTCATACTTGTTCTCCTGCTAATAAATTGGAATTCCTTTACCCTAACTCCCTAGGCAGTTTTGCTAGGATGTATCATGTAACCTCGATTGTGCGAAATCTTCCAACTGCCTCCATGTAAAAATTGTATACAGTCTCAATCCTCCACAATTCTTGACAGCTGTCTTTTATGTAAAAGATAAAAAAGGCTAAATATTTTGGATTGTTTTCGAGCACAAACAGAACTGCCCTGCAAGTGCAGTGGTTCCCAGTGGCTGCATTATATCGATTCTTAAGGGGGGAAGGGGGGGGGGGGAGTGTGAAACCAGTCTACACTGCGAGGCTGAAAAGTATCTGAAATTCATAAGTAATTACATACACGTACATGTACCTGTATTTGATGACCATTATTGACAGATTATATTTTTTCATCCAATGTCTTATTAAAAGCTTGGTGACTGTTGTAATGCTGGATAAATCTTAACAATCAATTTTCAGGATGACATTCTAAAATTGCACTGAGGGTACATGTACGTACATCTTTAAAATAGTTACAACGCCTTTCAATCAATTTTGACAACTTAGCTACGTGCGCATAGCAGCCCAAGTATCAAAACAAACAAACCAAGGCGAGGATTGCAATATTGTGAAATCAGCAAATGGCACTTCTCAGGTTCTCTCCTCTACTCCTCGTCCGTGGGGGGGAGAAATGCCGGAAGATTGTTGGAAAGAAAAAATTTGCCCGCAGTGACGTCAATCTCCATTCAGACTGCCGTCTCCTCTCAGATTGGTTGCCGGGGAAGCTTTCAATAAGACAGGAAGGCAGGCTTACACAGTTGCCAGGGAAACACGACAATAGTGTGTCACGGTGGCTGTTTTTTCGCCGGGGCAACTCCGTGCGCTTCCTGTCCATGGACTGTCGTTAGCGAGAGTGGATTGGTCACGGGGTCGCGCGGAAACGACGAAGCAAACAGACCGGCACATTTATTGTTGCTAATGAATATCAGCATTCTTCACTTGCACCATTAGTACAATTTATGGAGATTTCAATGAGTACTGTACAAATATGCACACAAACCAGGGCATGTTGAGAAAAATTTAGCTTAAATAGGTTTTACATGCCCACAGGATATGTACATGATATGGGCACGTTCATCTATTCAAACCTTGGACGAAATATACCAGAGAACAAAAGAGAACAATATCGTCCATGATTCCCAGCATACGTCCGCGATTTGGGTCGTGTACAAAAGATATATACATGTAGGAGTCTTCCTTAAAAGTTAGAGTACAAACAAAAGAGGGACAATGGACGTTCACGATCGACGGTGTGAACAAGACTGCGTGTACATGCATCATGTACATAAGCATTTGTTTATGGTGTAAATCGAGGACACACATGTGAACTTCATCGATGAATCGAGGACAGGAACCAAAATCGAGGACTCCTTGGTTTATAAAACGTGTACAAACCAATGAGAGCTGTTGCAAAAAAGTATACATACATGTAAACAAAGGAAAAGGGAAGAGGAACAATAGAAAATCCTTGATTTACACCATAAACAACTTGTCTGTACACATCTACTGGTATGTGAGTAAACAGGCAAAACTATTTACACGTGTAATTCCTGTTGTGCCTACCGGTACTTTACCGATATATTACATTAAACATATCAAGTTGTCGCTTTTATGCATGTCATATTCTGCTTTTTTTATCAAGTGGTTTTTAATATAATTATATGAGGCTTCCAATGGTAAAAATAAATCAGCCTATTGTATGCTTCCGTAAAGAGTACCCGGATGACTGCAACATTAGGTCAGGACAATACTATTTTGATATTGTCTTTATCCGGACATTTTAACCAATTTTGCTGGTTCCTGCACAATCAATAGAGTAGAAACTCACATGTCACCCAGTCAACTCTGCGTAGCGCACGGTACGGTACATATAGAATAGAATAGAATAGAATTTTTTATTGTCATTTGTATATACGTGTAAAAAACATACATTGAAATTCATTATGGCATTGCGAGTATAAAAAAAAAAAGTATAAATACATACATACATAAATCAATGAGTAAAATGTGTTAATAACGACTTATTACTGATAAACCACCTTATACAATTACTATTTAAAAAATGCATTGATACTCAAAACCGAATATACTAAAACGTTAAAACTATATTAACACTTGTTCATTTACTAGACGTACTGCACTGGGATAAAAACTGTTGCGAGTTTTTAACACTGAAGCTGTAAATAGGGTGTTCGTGCAAAGTGTCATCATTATGTGCTCAATGTTGTCAGCAACCACAATGGCAACTTTGAGTGGCGCAAAATTTGCTTCGGTGAGCGACGAATATTTGACGAAATTTGAGAATTTGTTTCTCAAGAGAAATAAAGACAGTGTCCTGAAATTTATTGCGGATCAAATCAGCCTGTATGTAGTTTGGGATGGCTTGAAGGGGGAAACGGGAATTTATTGCACAAGTCGAAGACGACTGCAATATTGTTATATAGCAATATTATATAACTATCACGCACTATCATGTGATGTTTGCAAATATGAGTCTGCAATGAATAAATGAAGTATGGCATTTTATCTTTTCAAGCTCTGGCAGGAGCTTCTATATGTCACTTTGAATTCATGGGCAGTCGGTCGGTCGGTCGGTCAGTCTGTCCCCGGAAAATGGACCCAAAAATGGCCCCCCTAAGTTTCCCATAAAATATGACTACCAATTGACCAAAAATTAGTCAAATTATGCAATGCCGTCATCAGTAAATGCACTCTTGGCAAAAGTTTTCCGAACACGCCCCTTTGTCTCGATCGATGCGTATGCGCGTCTATTTTGCATATGAAGTGAGACATTCGGGAACCGGGGCCAGAGTTTATTGTGCACTCGCTCTTGTTTTTCAGTAAGCCACGGTTTCTGTTAGAGATTGATATTCACAGAGTTTTTCTGCGAACGACATTGTACAATGTATCTAAGGGCTTCCCTTTTTATTTCTTTGGTTCTCATTTCCGACCGGCCCTATTTTAGGCTCCCGACCCAAGAAAAAACAACCCCGTTTTATTACCGCCGACCTTGTCTGGAACCCCCAACTAACAAAAAAAATCAACAAATGAAAAATGAAAAAATGAATACAAAGTTCAGGCAATCAGGGGCTGTGTTATTTGAAAAGCTGTGGAAATTAATATCAGATTTTTATACGAAGTACAGCATATATACACGCAGCAACCAGTGCAATCCCAGAAGATAAATGTATTGAGATGGTGTTGCCTCTCATCATATTAGGGGTCTGGATATTTACCTTTTACTGGAATACATGTATGTCATGCTGCCAAAGCGCCAATACAGCCAAAACGTTAGTGAGCTGCATGCTGCAGATAAAATGTAAGTCAACTACATGTGCATCTTGCCATTTAAAGATGGCTTTATTATTTTGTTCAATGATATCAACTCATGATACACTAAATGCAATAAACAATACAAAGTGACAATACGAACTATCTATACGGGTGCAACTCCAATAAATGTTTTCCTTCACATTTTCATTTTTTTGCTGACTGACAGACCTTACTTTAGAAGCAACAAAATTGTGAGAGCCATAGAAATATAAAAGGGTCCCCCTAGGTTCAAATAAATGCATCGTCTTGTGCCAAACTCTGCAGGGTACCGGCCACAATTGCAATTCAAATTACATGAAAATATCTCTTTTTTGATTACCTTTTTTTTCTCTGCTAAGATAATATAGAAAGATTTTCACCCTAAAGCCAATTTCATATTGCTACATTGTACGTTCAATAACTGCCTTTGGTTAAATTGGGGAACTTTTTTCCTTCATGGAGAACTCGGAACCTATTCATTGCTTTTTAAGCTGGTGTACCTAATTGCAATCTGTTACCTTGGCAGCGAGCCCGAGTCAATTTTGATTGGCAGTTTGTTGTTATCTCTAGCTTGCAAAATTCTGTACAAGTGTACATGTACAATATATTTTAGCAATGATTTAACTACAAAAATTTACATGTCAAATACATGTATGAAGAAAACTTTAAAGTGTACATATTTGTTGTGTTTTTTAAACAAACAACATGTAAATTCTTTCAAGACTGTAATAATGCAGGTAGGAATATTTAAAATCACACCTACATGTACATGTACCGGTAATATGCAATGTGTAAAGGGAACTGACATTATGACACATCTGGACGTCAGCATCAGAACGTCATAAATTTCATAAAGATGACGCTAGCAGGACAATGCTCTCGCCCACGTTCTGTTTACGGGCAAGCATCTTCCGCAAAATTGCCTACTGGGGCTGACTCCAGGAGGATTCATTCACTTATCCCTCTCCTCGAGGCACAGCAAGATTCAATTATCTCGGAGGTAATTGCAAGATTATCTAATCAAGGAAGGATTGCCCGTAATGCTGGTAGGGAAGTTAAGGACATTATGGATAAAAGAAGAAAACGTCAGTCACTAGAGGAAAGAATCCAGAACAATTGGCAAGATTTTTAGACACTTAAGGCAATTACTATATAATTGTATTTTCCAATTCTCTTACCCTGTGGGAGATTTTGAAGAACAAAAAGTCTGGATTTTTTTAAGCAGAGGTACAATGTAGGGTAAAAAAAGACTCACAAATTTAAGAAATTTGATTTCATCCTTTACCTTGATTTTATGGTTATTTTGATTTGGGAGAACGCTAAAGCTACATGTATGTTGCAAGAATCAAAAAATTAATAAGAGCATCATTTAAAAATAAATTAAAATTGCTTAGAATTTTAAAATAGGTTTTACGTTAAAGGTGAAGTATATGCATTTTGTTTTTTCAGTTGAAGCAGTTAAAGTGCTCAAAATCTAAAAAAAACTTGCTGAAAATTTATCTCAGTGAATGCTGTACATATATTCTGAGAAAACAATATTCTAGGATCTCGATTTCAAATCATGTTTTGAATTGCGCCCGAAATCAGAGTCTAGGACACATTCCATTCAGCCAAATGCTACATTGTACGCGATGTCACGCACTGAATTGATGATTTATACATGCAGCAACCGCGCACACGTTGTGTCAATGCTTGCGTGCACCAATTCATGGCTTTGCCAAATTAAAAGCAAACTATTAACGGAAATTTCAAAAAAAATTGTCTTCAGATCCATCTTTGGAAATGACCTTTTTTATCGTTTACTTCAAAATTACAGCAGATCAGAAAGAATAATTTCACAGCGAAATTAGTGCCATTACTATCTTTAAACCAAGTATGCTTTTCAACAATAATTCGTCAGTTACCGGTTTCTTTTTCGATAGCTGCAAATGATATATTCTACCTTTAAAAACAATGCAATCATCTTATTTCATAATGGGGACATACATGTATTGGACTCCGTGCAGAGCACTGAAGTCTTGCCATCTGCGTTAAACAAACAAAATCTCTGCGCCTCCTAAAACATTTTGCTTCAAGCATTCAGACCTCCTGTACAATTGAAATAAAAAAACCTATTCTGAATCCGTACCGGCGGCCAAAAAAACACAGGAGCTGGCCAAACGAAAAAAATTCGGTAAGTCAATTGATTGGAGACTCGTATGGGGAGAGACTGTTCTTAAGTGGGAAAGGTATACCCCAGCTCTCCGGGAACCGTGGCCCGTGGCCGGGAATAGACAAGACTGATGAAGATCGCCTAGCTCGGAGAAGACTGTTGATTCTGCTCTGTTAGGAAAACCTGAATCAATAAGTTCAATGAGAAAATGAGCTGCCTTATTTGACAGTTTGGAAAACAGATTCGGGTGAACCTAGAATCCACTTTATTTTTGTTACATTAACATCTGCTACAAAAATTCCATTGCAGTGTTTTAGTTTGAGAATGCGTGTCTTATTGAAATTTTAATTTAATAATAGTAACATTTGATATTTAATAGTATATAATATTGAATAGTGTTTAATATTTGATATTAATTAGTAATTTATGGCTAAAAAATAAATTGTGTGTTTACACATGGAGGAATAAAAACACAGCCTGACCGACATGTGCCTGTAAATTTTCATTGCCACAATTAGGCCTAAAAAAATAGTTTTGCTTTCAGTTACCCTACCGTACCAACACTATTCTGACAGCCCCTACCCTAATTTTTTTTATTGGAAAAATGAGAAAAAAACACCCAAAACCATCAATTACTACATGTACCCTTTTACCTACACGCAGACGTCTCCATGTGATTGTACACGAAAACAATTGCAAAAAAAATTGCCCAAACAAATCCCTACAAATTTTTTTTGGGGCATTAGCAACATAATTACATACATAGTATAGTTTGAAAAATAACAAGTTTTCCCCATGAGAATTTTGTTGTTGCTAGTGGTTTCATTAGGGGGGAATAACATTTGCTTTTGCTGTACATAAATTTGTAATTTTCAGAAAGGGATGAATCCGGGGGATTTCTATATAGCAAATTTTGTTACACTGACTTGTTTAAAGTTTTGTGTTCCTAGATGCTGGAAAAACCAAGAAAACAATCGTGATCTTGTAGTCTGGTTCTGTGACCCCACTTACGTACAGTATGTACGATGAAATGGAGCGATAAACATTGAGGTAATTTGCCTGTGGAAAATTGATGATGAAAGTTTAAAATTTCAAAATGATTCAGTTGATATCTTAAATGTAAACTGATCCATTTCTCAGACACTGTAACGTGAAAGACAACTCTACGCTGGAAATAAATATGTGCATACCGGTACGTACGTACCGGTAGGTATGTGTATGTCAATGTACGTAAATGTTCAGAACCACACATACTCACAAAAGAGATTTTATTCACATGGTGCTACCGCAAACTTATCTTGTCTTACATTGTACATGTACACAAGATACATGTGGGTAATTCCACAAAGTTGGGTACAGAATGTGTGACATGAGGGTGAGTTTTTCAAAATAATGTGAAGAGCACTAAAATAACTTTTTTAGGTGCTGCCATATATGTAGTGTCTAAAATAATAAACCATTTTGAGACATCTTGTCAAACGTTTTATTTTTAACAGTGTTGTTTATTAACAGATGCAAAGCAAGTTTCACCTGTAACATGGACACCAAACATGAGGAATCACCTTTCCCATTGCTATTTTATAGAATTGATATGCTCCAAGTATAGAATGTATTTAAAAGGGCTTGATAAGTACATTAATTAAATTCATACATTTTTCGGCTAATCGTTATGAGATTATTGAAATCAGCTGTGTTCATTCACATGAAATGGGCAAATTATATAAATTTGGCCCTTCATACACATTTTTTCTTGTATTGTCTGTTCCAAAAATGTTTGTCTACACCAAACATGTGTAAAACACAAGGAAGCAAACCCACATTCAACTTATTTTGCCATGTTACCATTTCTTTTACACAAGACAGTATCCATGCAAAATAATTTTGTGGTTTCACTTGTAACAATGACACCAAAATATTGGTGTCCTGTTACACGTGAAACCGATATATGGATTATAAGGTAATAAACTTTAAACTTGATAAAAAATGAGTAAAACTTCATTTGTATTAATTAAAAATGAACAAATTTGAAACAACAGCTAAAGATGTGAGAGAGTTTAGCTTTGAGACTCCCATATTGGACAGGGTTGGGTTTCACATGTAACATGGATGCCAAATTATCGAACGTTCTGATTACATCTCAAGATGTGATGCCTAAACCATTTTGCCATCCCCATCCTTCCCGTATCCCGTCCCCACCCTCCCCTACCCCACCCCACACCCTCCCCCACTCCATTCCCACCCTTCTAGTACCCATTACATATTGGACAGGGTTGGTTTCACATGTAACATGGATGCCAAATTATCGAACGTTCTGATTACATCTCAAGATGTGATGCCTAAACTATTTTGCCATCCCCATCCTTCCCGTATCCCGTCCCTACCCTCCCCTACCCCACCCCACCCTCCCCCACTCCATTCCCACCCTTCTAGTACCCATTACATAACAGTGTTGTAGTCGAGTCCATCACAAGTTCCTGCAAGTCCATCATAAGTCCATCACAAACAATTCAGTCTTAAATCAGGTAATAAACTTTAAACTTGATAAAAAAATGAGTAAAACTTCATTTACCGGTATATAAATTAAAAATGAACAAATTTGAAACATCAGCTAAATATGTGAGAGAGTTTAGCTTTGAAACTCCCATATTGGACAGGGTTGGGTTTCACATGTAACATGGATGCCAAATTATCGAACGTTCTGATTACATCTCAAGATGTGATGCCTAAACCATTTTGCCGTCCCCATCCTTCCTGTATCCTGTCCCTACCCTCCCCTACCCCACCCCCCCCCTTCCCCACTCCAGTACCCTCCCCTTCCCCACTCCATTCCCACCCTCTAGTACCCATTACATAACAGTGTTGTTGGATGCATTGTTCTATGGATATACCATTCCCAAATGGATGAATTTACTGAACATGCTGAAGCCTAAATCAAAGCAAATTATGAATTTATTTCTTAGGGGAAGATTTTTTTTAGTTTTGTACTATTTATTCTTATGTGTTTTGTTTCTTTTGTCTGAAAAAATGTTGAAATATCTTAATTCAAACCAGAAAAAGAAAATCACATGATGCTCCACCCCCATTATGAGAATGGAATGGTCTGGCGGTATCCTGGCCTGTGACCAATCAATTTTGACACTTGCCATGTTCCCCTCTTATTTTAGACTAACTTCAGTAAAAATCACCAACTTTCGAACCCCCTTCAAATAGATAAATGAAAAGGACCCCATTTTTAATAGTTCAGACGTTGACCATCCAACGCAGGCAAAAGCACAGGCCAAAACACATAATCGTACCACACCGTCACATGGAAACCACGTCGTGATATTTCCATTACGATGTGCAATTTCAGTTAGGGTTTCTGGACACATATTTAGCGTCATTTGTGAAAGCTTCGCCTCTTCCATGTTAAAAAAAAACAATCAGGTCTTTCCATGCAGAACCTGGAGTATTTGACCGTGCATGAGCATGTTTTATGCCAAATCACGGAAATGGAATATCACATCGTCAGGCGGTTACCATTTTGTTTCGTATCCATTCCGTAGCTAAAGTGCAGGTTTCAGCGCGTCAACTATACTGCAACAATTGTTTGAGATGTTATTCATGTTTCAGCATACACAGGGAGTATTTCTTCGGGATTACCAGGCACCGTGTTGGTAAATCTGTAATCTAACCCTTGTGTCCTCCTCGAATGTGGTATACTTCGTAACTGACATCACACCGTAACAAAATGACGCCAAAACTATTGGCACCCACGATGGAAAAGTCGCCGAAAGCACGCGGGTTTCTTCTTGCAACAAAGCAAGGGTTGCATCCGGGTACTTTGATCGCAAGACGTTCATCCAGAAAATCAATAGAGGGCGCACGCGCGATCGCATTTAATTATCACATCGTCACGTTTTTCAGTGGATGCGAAGTCAACTCCCAGTGAATAACCACGGTTGTTTTTAAAAAATCGTGTAGTTTTTTTCATGATTTCTGGTTGGATACGAATGGAATGCTACTGTTTCTCGTGGAAATCGTTATTTGGGTCTTCTAAATGACACTGACATTTTACAATATGTCGGTAAATTTCGGTCTCACCTCGTAACATTGCTGACACGAAATGTTACGATGTGCGCTGAGACTTCCGTGATCGATACTCCAGAAATGCAAGACGCATGGAATAAATAACAATCAGGGAATCGTAAACGGTCTGTTGGTTCAACTTTATTTGCAAAACATTATTTAAAATATACTCTTGGGAACACAGAATCGTACATTGAAGACAGAGTATGTTTCATGTCACAAAATATTCTTAAAATAAACTTGGATACCATGATATTTTGGTGACGTAGTTTGGGTTTCGACCAATTGGAGGTCCCAAAAAATATTTTTTTCTTGTTCGCCCATTCATCCTCAATAAATCAGGATCGATAAAAAATGTGATTAATTTGTCAAAAAAGAAATAACGGCACTTTGTTTTCACTGGACCACTAGTCACTGATGCATTGATTGTGTACCCAACTTCGTGGAATGACCCACGTACATGTACATGTAGAACAAGTGAATGTACATATACGTACATGTACATATATATGTGGGTTGGAAAACACCAAATTCCAAGAAAGATCAGTTACAATGTGGTGCCAACCATCTGCCACTTATTCATGAAATAAAATACGAAAGTGAGACTTCCGTACATGTACACATGTTTAAGTACACAATGAGAAAAACAGATCGATATAAATATCATATTTCAAGACCATGGACAAACCACGGCATATGGGGCTTGATAATGGATTACAATCTTCTATTCCTTGGCTCACAATCGATGAAATTTTTAGGAGAGGTTGCAAAGTGCTGACATATGACAAACTGAAGTAGACATCCAAGAACACAAACAGTACACTGTACCTGGTACTATACACCTTGGGCACTGGTTAAGTGCATTCCATGCTGTATTGGTTCAGTATTCAAAGTCATACACAGGCTGCACAAGACATTTTCCGACTGTTTTCCACATTGGTTCGAACAAATTACACGGATGATTTTAGTCAAATTGATCAGTTTCATCAGTTAGTGGAATATTTCAACGTGGCCCGTGATTTATTTAAAATAAATGTTATTGAAACAAGTTTGGCGTCTTATTGTGGTCTAAATTGTAAACACCATGTAGGGTCAAACTTGGAAACACCTGGGGTGCATACATTTTCAAGGGGGGCACTAAAGGCAAATGTCTCAAAAGGTTTAATTTCGACAGTGTACTGTACAATGTAGTTTCATTTTATTTAAATTCAAGATTTCACTGGGGGTCCCCGGGGAGGCACGGACATCTGCTGAGAGGGGGGGGGGCACTGAACTTTTATTTCAGTAGATTCAATGACAATTGACAGTATACATTGTACATTTGTAATAAATACAGATGGTGCCTGGATTCATCTTGAAATGAACACATCATATAATGTGGTTAACTCATTAAATTAACCCTCCTGCTGTTTGAACAGTCACAGACTGTCAAAAAATCAATCCTCTTCCCCTGCCATGCCTTTGACATATACATGTACTGGTAGGCTAATTGCCAGCAGTCAGATCATATTTCCAGCAAGTACTGTGGCTAGTCAAATTCAGTCAACCGACAAAAGCAGGCAAGTGGTACCGGTTGGGACAGCTGGCTTATCAATCACCTACGTCAAAGCATAGCTGTATCAAGTTACAAACAGTCACAGCCAGTCAATCCTGCTATACATGTACCATGTGGGCTAAGAGCTCTTAACTGTTAAAAACAGTCACTTGATTGATTTCCATTGAGAGGACAACTTTGCACACAATGTATGTTTGCATACTTAGTGGGTTAAGGTGCATAATTACGTACCAGCAACTAAACAAAATCACTAATTAAAAATAATGCCCTACGAGGACAACCTATACTTAGAAAACTACCTAGATTACTTGTTAATTTAATTATTTAATTATCTTCAAAAGTGCTTGAACCAAAAGTTCCATAACACATGTATATTGACTTGTACAGTGTAGGTGTACAAACAATTAATGATACGCAAACAACCGTCACAATTTTAGGCCATTTTTTTCGCCATAGGCCTACAATGTATACAGCTTACAATGTATGTGAAAGGGCATTTTTGTTAACTACCGGTAGGCCTACTCTCTGAAATTTTATGACAACTTTATGTACAAATCTAAAAATGAATGTGGCCTGACGTTGCGAACTTAGCAAGTTCTTCTTCAGAGGCTAAAACACGCATTTCTGTTTTAGCCTCTGAAGAAGAACTTGCTAAGTTCGCAACGTCAGGCCACATTAATTTTTAGATTTATATATTTCAGGTCCATCCAGTCAGTAAGCAGTTTGCAGCGGTCTTACTTTTTTTCAACTTCATGTACAAGTTAAAATTTTAAAACTAGCATACAGGTTGTACTATAATATTTATATCAACCTTTGAGTTACATACATGGACATGGCAGAAATGACTCAATACAGTTTGTAATCTTACACTGCATGCCTTTGAGGTTATTAAAGCCTCCCCTAAGCAGACATGTTGGTGAAGCCTCCTCGTTATAAAATATTGTGAGGCGTTCTGGCAAAGACAGAACTGGGCACTGGCTCTAGTGGAGAAACATAACCCCCCCCCCAAAAAAAAATGGGGGTTATTTTTTTCAATTTCCAGATTTCCTGAAATTATGTACAGGTACCGGTACCGAAATGATACCCATGATGTTTAGTACACATTTTGAAGAAACTGTATAAAAATAGTGGAATAAAAGTGTTTTGAAAGGCAAAACCAATTTGCATCTTCATTTTATGACTTAAAAACTGGAGACTAGTTTAAAGGCCTTTTTTGTGGCAAGATTACCATGCGAAGTTCACTAATTTTCCTCTGTATTGACTAACAAGCCCCCAGATAGCAATTTCATGTCATCAAAGTCAATTTGAGCAGTGAGAAAATACAAGCATTTTCTTAGAAAACACTTAGAATTTTTCAGTCCAATCTCATAGGTTTGTACACAGGGTGTTGAGTGAACTTCGTATATGGAAATCTTTCCCTTTTTGTCAGTACTTTTACTTTGTTGACATGTCTATAAATGCAAACTTGAAACAGCCACAAATGAAACGACAAGCACACTTAAACTTAAAGGCAATACCAGTTGCCAAATTCAAAATGAAACCAGACTTTCAACACAGGTCCACACCGTGTTCTTTCTTTTAAGTTCAATGCCGCTAATCCTTTCAGGAAATGGCAATCTGCGTAGTACCGTAGTCTAGATGTAGAATGACTAGAGTGCTATTTACAGAAATGTACGCTAAGCACATACCGGATGTGCGCACGGCACACTTCAAGGCTTCCTGGTGACTATATTTGAAAGCTCTTACTCAGATATGAGAGTGCTCTGCAATGAGGACAGTTAATTGTGAAAAATTACACATGTAGGCCTACACATAAGTGAGGACTTGACTGAATGAGGCAAGAATGCACCCAAACCAAAAAAGTGCTTGAGTATCAGTCTTCATCTTTTGTGTTCTTTCCTTTAACTGAGTTTTACAAACAGTACAACGTGGTACAAGCACACAAAGCACACATTAAATTGGCAATCACTCATCATGTATACAAGTGATACTTCATATAAAACTAAAATTAATGCGCCTCACACAACGACGTTGTTTATTGGGATATTAATTTTATAGGCCCTATCCAGTTCGTTAGTGAAAACGTCATACACGCGCGCGCACCACTGATTACTAGCGCCCATTGGCTACTCAACGCTCGAGCTGCGTTAACTTCCGGTTCCAATCATGCAGAAAGTGCTGGAGGTGACGTCACACTAACGAACCGGATACACTGTATGCATAAATTGGAGATAACACAATCTGTTCGCTATCCTCACACATACTCTATATAAATAGGCCTATTCGGGGTGAAGAACAGCAATTGTAGTAAACTGTCTTGCCCAAGAACACAAGTACCCAGGTACATAAAGGTATGCATCGTACCATGATCCCGGGTGGGGCTCAAACCCACATTGCCGGATATGAGTCAGACATCATAACTTCTGAACCATTGTGCTTGTACACCGTACAGGTGATACAATTCTTGACTTGGTTCATGCGAAACACACAAAGTGTACACAATTAGTGAGCCCTCACATGCCCCATTCTGTCCATAGCTACGATAATATGGTGTCGTCAACAATTCAGCAACAATTCAGTGCAGAGTGCAAATTAAAACCTTCTTGTGCCCGCCCAACCAATGCCAACAGCACAGGCTGGTCACCTCTAAACAGAGTCCTGTTGTGAAACGCAACTCCAGTTTTGTTGGTAAATACCCTCAAGAAATGATATTGACACGAACCTGACGTCAGACACTGAGTATCTGTTTCGGCCTTTAATTAAAGGAAGCCATTTTCAAAGTACCGAACCGAGGTTGCTTGAAGATCAATCCCGAATCACAGATTTTCAAACTTTTTATTACGATAGGAATTAGAACACCAATTTACACATCACAAGAACAATTCACGAAAGATGACACGAATACAGGAAAGTTTCAAATAAAAAGAACATTTGTACTTGCCTTCATTTTCTCTAGCTTGTTCCTTCTTCCATTTCCCCTTCTCCGTCCAGACACTTGACAGCAGAGCAAAGCCAAGACCAGACAGAGCAGCAGAACTGGTCTTCCGCCTGCCATTCTCAGGCCCCAACGACGCTGCCAAAAGCAGCACGGCAAGTCTCCAAAATTCTACCCTGGAAATAAACAAAATATTGGTGAAATATTATTATTATTATTATTATTATTATTTATTCGGCCAACAAATGAACAAAAGTACAATGTCAAAGCAAATAAAAATCAGAAAGTAAACAAACAATGGAAATTGAAAAGAATGACAAGACAAGACCGAAGACTGATGCGAGTAGGAATGGGTTGGTGGGAGGGGGGGGGGGGAGGGAAGGGAGGGTGGACAGTTTGACAGGGAAGAGGAGATAGAGGGACAGAAAACAAGAACAATAAAACATTTCAAACCGGCCAGGGTAAACAAAAGTGTACTTAAACACTGTAGCCCTAAGGCCTGCCCTATCCATATGTATAACTATAAGAATATACATAGCATTTAGATAATTATGTACTTGTTCGGTAGTGTACAGAGTTTTGAGGAGTCACGAGTCTTAGACCAAGTAAAAGAAAATAAACCTGTTTGTTTGTCAACACCCGCTTCCTTTTTCCCGTTGTCCGTTTTTTTCTTCTTTTTAAAAAATTATAAATGGATTGCAATTAAGTCTTTTTTCTTTGTTTTCAACAAAATTGTAGTATGCAAGTTCAAAATGTGGTGGAAAGGGCAACCGCTCCTTTGGCACATCATCAAGTGTCCAGAAAACTGAAGAACCCATAAAAATCCACTTTTAAATTATTTGACCTACCAAACTAGTTGGCGACCATTAAGAACATACAGGTATGTCGTAGAATAGATAAAGGGCAGGGTTTTGAGTTTGACGATGACAACGACAAAACGATGACAACGACAAAACACAACACGAAAATAAAGATGGCGATCACCGCGGGATGTAACTCGAGTGCGCAAGGCGCACTGAATCGCACGGCACCAATCGTAAACCGCGTAGGAAAATCTGAATTTCTACCCCAAGAAACAGTTCAAAATTACAAAAAGGTGTCTTTATATTGAGAGAAGTCTGCTTTAGCCTAAGTTTTCTTTTAGGTTGAAAATGTAATTTTTGAGTAATAAGAAAACCTCTTGATTTTAATTTGATCGAAACAAAACAGGGGCCCTACACTACACGATCGCCCCTTTAATAATAACGTTAGGCCTCGTCCGGAGGTAGAATTTGTACAGTCACAGTGTACACGTGTACAAAAACGTATGCGCAAAAACCTCAGACTGAAATCCTGGCTTACGCGAATCGTCAATCCTATAACACAAGACAGCGAAACAATGACTCAAAAGAGGAAGAAATTATCTCTTTAAATTTAGCTGCTCAGCTAAAGTAAACTAAACTTTAAAAGTTTTACCTTGTTGGCTAGCCTTACACTTCTAATTCTATGCGTCTACACAGAACGGCATCCAGTAAGAAACTGACGTGTAACTAACTTCTTCAACACATATCTCTAGTCTACGTCTGTTTTCAATAAGTAGGGCAATGCGTGCATGCAGCGCTAGCGCAGTGTACATGGTACGCATGTCTTCAGATCATAATATTTTGTATCAGCATCAAAACGTGAAAAACAATAGACTTACACAAGTCAATAAATATTCAACGCTTTCTGCCACGAATGCAAACCTCACTTTAAGCAGGTAAAGCAAAATATTTTTTCAGCATACTTACTTAAATGAAAAAAAAAATGTAGTTGTCGTCGTACATTTTGGAACATTTTGGTTGGGGTAATTGTTCTCTGACCGACTTGTTAATGGACAATACATATTTTGACTGATAACAAGTCTAACCACAAAAATGTTTATTAACTTTTTGGTTCACAGGAGGGCGGTGTTGCGAATAAGCAACGTATGCACCATAAAATCGGGACCTGCAGCAGACGTTTCATACAAAATCTGCAGACGTGTTGTTTTGAAATGGTGTGAACGGTACGGGTTTGTTGCTTCAAACCCCCCAAAATAAAATTATCTTTAATAGGCTTAATGTTAACAAAAAAGGCAAATGCCATGAAAATAATTATCAAACACCTTGAAGGAAATCAGTCATTACGCACGCGCCTGACAACAGTTTTACAATATGATTTAATTATTTATCATTAATTAGATCGGTAAATAAATTGCCATTTGAATTTCGTTTAAAGGGATACGTCCCTCTTGGTAGCGCCTTTTTAGTACTTTGAAAGAACACTCAAGGTAAATGTAATAGTACTCGCATGCTTGCAAAATTTGCTGGTTTTGTGGAACTTATCCTGCTAAGGAATTATTTCGGATTCCCAGTTTTTTGGTCCTCAAGTTCGGCTGTTTTAGCGCTTTGGCGAATAAAATTAGTTTCTTTTCCTTAACATTACTTCCAAGGCGTTTGATCTCATTGTTTTGAGGTTTTAACAAAACATGTTGGTAGCATTTTGTATTTCTAAACCGGTTGTTGAATTTAATTAAACAGGGGGAAGGGGCTGGTTCCCCCACCAAAAGGCTGATCAATAATGTTCATTGTTTTTAACTGGACAAATCTTAAATTTCCTGAAGCTTCCTTAACAGCGTCATCACTCATTATTATACAAACCTTATGCTTCAAGCCTTGGGTCTTTTTATGTGTTGACTGCAACGCTTCATCCCTCCCCAAACCTTGAAAAACTTTGGCATTCAACACCCAACCTCCCCCTTTCAAGCATGTTGGATTCGCCATTATACCTCCAGACGAGTGATCTCCATAATTCTTGGACTAAAATGGTACTCGATTTCACCCTATTGAATCACTGCTAGAAACATAGCTGTCGTGTCAGATGTAAACGAATTATAGTTTGAAAGATTTCCTCCGTAACTTCCAAGCACTGTGTGGCTTTCCTATGACCCAGAGTCCCCGACCTATTATGGTTTCAAAAGCTAACTATTGGCAATCCTAGTAGAAATGTGTATACCTTTAAAGTGAGAATAAAATGCTGATGGGATTTTATCGTCAGTATAAAATTCACCCCATAAAGTGAAACATAACTGGACCCGCTCCTCATTCGGCCAAAAAGTTCACTTTGTGGGGGAGGGCGAGGCGGGGGCACTGCACTTCAAACTTCTTATCGCCAAAACAAAAACCAGGATCTTCAACTGAAGCAGAACAGATTGAAATCCCCTGGTTCAAAGTTTCGTTTCTTCATTGCAGCCTGGCAGGTATTTTTGCAGGAATACCGTGCTCCAATTTAACTTTCTCCAATTATTGGTCAATTGTTGTGCATGCGCTGGTACTTTTGAAAGGTGCACCATAGGCCTATACAGTTCTGAGTTCTCGGAAAACTTCTAATAATTAGGAAGGCTCTCTGGACCCCTGCAATTCGCGTCACACTGATGTACCGGTGTAGTGTGAAATTCCGACTATACAAATGATGAAATACGGACTCATTTGTTCAATTTGGTTGTGTGTATTACGCATGCGTACATGAATATAATTAGGACAGTGATCAGGTCACGTGTGGGGGTTAGAATCCATATAAGGTTAAAGAGACCAGATTTTACAGAAGTCCTAATTTCATATGACACCGGTATTTGGGTTTTGGGTTTTGCCCCAACCACAGTGCTGTCCAAGAGGTTTATGCTGTGAGAAATATTCTTGAGGTTATTTGGTCGGGTGGGGTTCGAACACATGGACACAACGTGCGTATAAATCAGACGTCTTAACCACGCGTCCACCAAGCTTGCTTGGATCGCTTGACTGGTTCGAATCCGATAATGGGTACCACAGTCAATGACTTTCGATGAAATTCAGATGAGATGTAAACGTTAATAATTGAGACTTTTTTAAACTGATTTTTAGATAAGACTCCTGCACCATTAAGCAGCAGGTCGTGGGTTCAAGTCCCAACCAAGCAAGCTTTCGCACACGCTCTGTAATACAGCAATGAGTTGGCCTTTCTCGGCATACAACGCTGGAAAACCGTGTCTACGAAGTGCAAAGCGCAATTCTAAAATTAAATCTTCCTGGGTTTCGACAAAACTGTATCAGGGAAAACCAACAACCAGGGACAGATGGAGACTGAAGAGCAATAGAGACGACTCACGTCTTGACAGTAGGAGTTATAGGACATGATAGTCTGTCATATAATTTTGGTTGACTTTTTTATTCTCATAGTTTGTCAGTTTGTCAGTTTCAAAGAAATTTGACAAAAATTTGGTGCTAAGGCTTACTAGAATCTTCACGTCACCAATAGAATATCGTTTGCAGAATGGCTGCATCAACGTGTTTCGTTATTAACGCTTCAGTTAAACGTTCATCACTGTTGAAATTTAACTAGCCAGAAATCTTTGACAAAAGTAACTTGAGGGTTTACTTTGCTTTATAAAGCAAAATATGGGGTTACAAAAACGCTATAAGATTCTTTTAGGAGCAGCGCAACCTATTACCGCAATAAATGGTGTCCACCCCTTTCCCGCTTGCTTTTCGAACTTGCAAGGTTCCAGCGTTATTTCCAAAAACGTCAACACAGATTTTACGCCTCCTAAATTTCATTTTGTGCAGTAGGATATCTCAACACATACACACCCACTGGGTTTCAAAGTGTTTTGCCAATTTCTTCATATCATCACAGGCGCGAATCCGGGACCCCCCCCCCCGCTCTGACACACACAAAATTATATCGGCTCTCTAAATTCCAAAGAGTGAAAATTCACTCCATTCGAGTGAAAATTCACTCCCACAGTCGGAAACTAGGGACTAAACGTTTTCGAGTGAAATTCCTTCAATCGTAAAGAGCGAGTTTTCACTCGAGCTTCGACTGAAGTGGTTCATTTTTCAGACTTTTTCAATCTAAAATGAGAGTGATTTTCACTCTAAAACGTCTTGTCCCTAATTTCACTCTTTGGAATTTAGACAGCAATATAGAAATACCTATATGTCTGCCTGTCCGCAACAAACGGACATGAGAAAATCTGACGTGCCTGATCCCCCCCACGAAAATTCCTGGATCCGCCCCTTCATCAGTTTTTTTTTCTCTAAATTCATAGGTTTTTTTTGTCAAGGTCGCCAAGGAAGTACAACTCTCTATCCAAAGAGCGAAACTAAGGAGCGGACGATTTAGAGTGAAAATCACTGTAAATTTAGATTGAAATGTTCTGGAAAATATTAAATCCAGTGGATACTCGAGTGAAAACTCGATTTTTCCGTTAAAATGAATTTCACTCTAAACCTAGGCAGCTACACCTGTTCTCTCAGAAATCGGAACCAACGCATTTTTATAAGAAAGGTTCATATTTACATGGTGTACACATCTGCGAACCTCTTTTGTTGTTTTTGACATGTAAACTTATTTAAGGGGGAAAAAACATGCATCGTTCGGGCAATAATTAAACGCAGTCGTGTATAGAATAACAAAGATTTAGTTATTTTGGTTAAACAATACGGGACTTCAAAATCTTCTGTCCCTTGAATCCTCCAACAAGAAGTGTTCGATTAACTTAACAATCAAAATGTACGTGTCAAAATCGAGTGTTGAACTTTAACACACAAAAATCATCTGAAATCTATAACTGAGAAACGTTTTCCGATAGATTTGCTTAAACTGGTGAAAAACATACATTCTTGAAGATTTTTTTTTCTTCAAATTGATATTTATATTATATCTTGACATTAAACCTACAAATTGCAGTAGAGAACAAAATATCTATGAAATGCTAAACGGCAAAGTTTGCATTGGTTTTTATAAGATTCGCGCATGCGCGGTTACAATATTACAGCGTACTGCTAGTCTGGTTCCCCGACCTGACAATTTCCCCCGACGTCTAGACGTCTAAATTGTAGGTCAGGCAGCCTCCGTGGCTAAAAATAAACATGACGACATTGACGGCCCTTTTTCAAAGCTCGACTTCGTTTCCGAATTCGCTTTATCACATGAAGCTTTTAATTTAATGTTCCGATAATTTTTTTAAAATAAATCACTTGCTTCATATATCATACAGTTATGATATACAGTTTAATACTTCTGTAAAAAAACATTGACTAATTTTAACCTGGAATCTTCAAAGTTGGACACCCAAACAGCACTGTTAGCAGGCGGAGCCGAATTGAGACCACGCCGCGTTTTGGAAAATGCCGGTAACGGTCGTCAAATTCAAACTAGTGCATGACGCAGCAAAAAGTTCGCCCCTCGTATACGATCCGAGTGCAAAATCGTCGTTGAATTTCAAGTTTTCTAAATAAAAGCAATGGATATTAATTATCAACTAGTTTTTAAAGTTTTTAATAAGCAATTAGCAGTTAATAAAACCTATATTATACTCGGAAATATTCGGACACTATCCGATTGTCGACGAAATGAATTCGGCAAACTTCGGACAGTTTCGGAAAAAGGAGGAATTCCTCCCGTTTTAGTCACGTGATGTAAATTGTAATACATTGTATTACCGGAGGCTACCTGACCTAAGGCTGCATCCGAATCAACTGTCTAGAGCTAGGTCTAGGTCTGCGCCCATTGAAAATACGCGGGGACGCGCTGACAATAGACGTAGCCGTAGCTCTGGAAGCCCGTTTCGGACACGGCCTAAGATTCATCAGGAATAGTCGGAATCTTTTGGTCTGGGAACCAGACTACGTACGTGCAAAAGTGCAGGAACGGTCTTCGCTCTGCTGGATTTGGCCATTGATTGTCACAAAAGCTTTTTATTTCTCCATTCAAGCTAAAGTACAGTGAATTCTTTTGATAATAACTTGGTTTCTAAGCGTAATCCGCGTTCCCGTGTGTCAAATCTGACTTTCACTTTCACTTTCATGCGCAGAAAATTCAAAGCCAACATTCCTACGATTCGGAGCAACTGATCATCACGCATTGATTCAAGGAAAAAAAGGTCTTGAAGCATTTCCCACGAAGTTTATCAGGGTAAAGAAATGCCATCAGGAACTTGAAAAAAAAATAGAAATTTTAAAAGTGTAGCTCCAAACAGGATGATGCACAACAACAGCTGCCAAGTTTACGAGGGGAACACAGCTTAAAATTTGTCAACTTTAAATCCGAAGTTGGCCAATCACCGCCATCTTCCGCCCTCAGTACAAAGTCAAGAACTGCTGCTAGTAAAAGTAGTAATAGTGCCTCTCTAAGTCTCGGACTTTCAAAGTCTCGGACTTTATATTTTGATCAAAAAAACTGTCTAGATTAGGAACCAACTTAAGTGATCACTTAGATATTAGCCATAATTGTCTAATTGTTGAGAAAAGTTACAGAATAAAACATATACGCAAAAACTGTGTTTAGCATGCAATTTTAAAAACACTTTTCTACACACTATCTTGCAATCATTTTTTAAACTACAAATATTGAACATGTTTAGCGTAATGATGTATAGTGTTTAGCAATGATTGAACAATGATATTTAGGAATTGGACATGTAATGTTTAGCTTCTAAACATGGTTTACAAAGTGATAGCAAGATCGTGTTTAATTGCAGTTTTTAGAGTGTACGGTAAGCGTGATATCCAAAAGCCACCCCCGCCACTAATATCACTGAATGCTGCAAATGCTTTGGCGGGTTGGGATTCTGTGATACCCTTGAAGAGAAAAAAAAATCAAGAACGGAGTTCTTGGGGATGATTACAATTTACCGGACGATTGGCATTCGGAAGCAGGAGAGCTTGGGGTATAGCATGGCCTGAGGTGGGGAGGGGGCAGGGATATATATAGTCTATCCCATCACAAGTCCCTGCAAGTCCATCACAAGTCCTCCAGAATATCGCAAGCTATTCACATGAGTTTTGACAAGGACATTCCTTTGCTATTGTTCGTACACTGTTACTTGTGACTGGACTTGTGACTGGACTTGTGACTGGACTTGTGACTGGACTTGTGACTGGACTTGTCAAGGTTAAGGCTAATTAGAAGTTGGCCAATCACCATGCACCGTCTTCCGCCTTCAGTACAAATTCTGCAGCTGATAGTGCACTTCAATATACTTTGTCAAAATATATAGTCAGAGACTTAGAGAGGCATTATAGAGGTACTATATTGCTTCTCTAAATCTCGGACTATTGGCAAAAAAATGTGTCGCTTAAGAACCAACTGAAGAGATTACTTATATAGAGAGATATTTCTGATAATTACCTAATTCTAGAGAACAGTTAAAGCATAAACATACGGTAAGTGTGATATCCAAAAACCACCCTTCGGGAAATAAATATGGATCCACCACTGGTAATATCACTAAATGCTGCAAACGCTTTGGAAGGAGGGATTCTGTGATGTCCTTGAAGAGAAAAACAAATTCAAGAACGAAGTTCTTGAAGATGAGGATGATAACAAATCAAGGGCTTGGGGTATAGCATGGGCTAAGGTGGGAGGGGGCAGGGATGTAGTCAAGTCCATCACAAGTCCCTTGCAAGTCCATCACAAGTCATCCAGTGAGTCCCACTTCATGCAGATCACAAGCTATTCAAATGAGCTTTGACAAAGGCATTCCTTTGTCACTGTTACTTGTGACTGGACTTGTGATTTATTGTGACTGGACTTGTGATGGACTCGACTCGACTACATCCCTGGGATGGGGGCTATAGACACCACCTGACAAAGATAATAATTTGAAAATAAAAACGAGCATTATTATGTTCTGTACACTTGGGTCACCTACAACCTCCCCCCGCCCCCTCCCCAACCCTCCGTAAATGATACGGCTGTGAACTCGATTGTTATTACACATCAGTTTGATATTATAATCGTTAATTAAGAAAGTAGGCATTGGACTCTCTAGCACGTAACCAAAATGGTTCGCTTTTGTTGCAGATTTCGGGGCGTCTTAGAATGAAAGCAAAACAAATTCTCGAAAATTTTTCGGGCCGATAATTATTATTATTTTTTTCTTTTTGCTAAAGTTGTGCCAAGCGGGGGTGTATAAAAGTTTGAGATCCGGTTCTGCAAATTTAAAAAAAAGAAGATAAACAATCATGGCTTTCAGATATTTTCTTTTCATGGGCTACGTTTTTTTTTTTTTAAATATTCATTAACTTTTAAGGTTCAACTTACTTTTTTTGCATTATTTATTTGTATCCGAATTCCAGGGGGATTTTTCGATCTGCTTTCACTTCACTTTCTGTGTCGACAACTTGAAGGTATACACACACCGTTGACCAATGACAATATCAGGTGTTATCAGTGTTCAAAGCCAAAACTATGCTATTATGTTCAATTCGAGGGAAAATTCTCTTGAAGCCCTTTGGGATTTCCCCTAAAGTGTACGGTGGCAACAAAATGCCGTTGAACAGAAAAACCGGAGAAACCTTGAAAGTGTTGTTCAAACAGGATGATGCACAACTCCTACAAAAGCTTAAAGTTTCTAACCGCCCTACATGCAGTTCATTTAGTTAAACTTTGAATTCGAAGTTGGCCAATCACCACCGTCTTCCGCCTTCAGTACAAATGCTGCTACTGATAGTGCACTTCAAAATATTTTGTCAAAATATATACAGTCCGAAACGTTTCGAGGCTCTAAATCTCGGACTATATATTTTGACCAAAAATGTTTCGATTAAGAACCAACTTAAGTGATCGCTTAACTTTAACCAAGTCAACTAACTACACAGCAAAACAACAAATCCATGCGCACAACCAACCCTGCCCGTGTGACCCCTGAAAAGGGGGTGTTGGTGCAGTATTTATCAAGACAAGACTTATATAGATATTACTGATAGAGAAAAGTTACAGCATAAGCATAAGGTAAGTGTGATATCCAAAAACCTCCCTTCTGGATATCATTATGGATTCACCACTGGTAAAGAGGGAGGGATTCTGTGATGTCCTTGAAGAGAAAAACAAATACACGAACGGTGTTCTTGGGGATGGTAATGGTATTAAACACATTTACCGGACGATGGACATTTGGAAGGGCTTGGGGGTATAGCATGGCCTGAGGTGGGAGGGGGCAGGGATGTATATAGTCGAGTCCATCACAAGTCCCTCCAAGTCCATCACAAGTCCTCCAGTCCCAATTCAACTCACAAGCTATTCAAACAAGCTTTGACGAAGGCATTCCTTTGTTATTGTTCATCCACTGTTACTTGTGACTGGACTTGTGACTGGATTTGTGACTGGACTTGCGACTGGAGTTTTGATGGAGTTGTGATGGACTGTACTCGACCACATCCCTGGGATGTGGGGAAGGGGACCTAGACACCACCTGACAAAGATATACTTTGAAAAGAAAAACGAGCAATATTTTATTCTGTACACTTGGATCACCTATAATATACGAACCCCCCCCCCCCAACTCCTCTAAAGTTTGAAGAAAAAATAGAAAATGATACAGCTGTGAACTCGATTGTTACATCAGTTTGATATTCTAATCGTTAATTAAGAATTTAGGAATTTGACCATCCAGCACGTAACCAATTTTTTTTACTTTAAGTGTTGGAGATACCGAGGGCGTCTCAAAATGCCAAGCGGGGTGTATACAAGTTTGAGATCTGGGTCTGCAATTTAAAAAAAAAAAAAAAGATGTCATGGCTTTTAGAGATTTTCTTTCCCCGAACTACGTTTTTTTATGCATTCAATTTCAAGCTTCAACTGAATTAATTAAAGCATTTCATTTGTATCCGCATTCCAGGGGGATTTTCGATCTGCTTTCACTTCACTTTCTATATTGCGGACTTTGGTACACGCACCTTTGATCAATACACTAGAACTTCACAATAGGTGTTCGAAGGCAACCGTCTATAAAAACGGCCCGCAAGTCCCTCCAGTGACCATTCGCAACCCCAGGATCTTGATGTCAAGAAAGACCACAAGTGAGCTAATTGGTAAGTTTTTATTTTTCAGACTCATTGACTTATTCAGAAAAGTGTTTCCAGTATAGCACTTCCATTTACATTGGGATGGAGTTTGACCCTGCACTGTGCGTCAACACGATGGAGTTGGGGGGGGGGATGTTTGATCGACTTTATGAAATCACTGATTGATTAACAATGATTTATTTCTTCGACTTGGCACCAGAGTTGTAATGACTCGAGTCAATGACTCGACTCGAGTCCGACTCGAGTCACTTTTTTTGGCGACTCGACTCGACTCGAGTCCCGACGGGTAAATGACTCGACTCGACTCGAGTCACTGCGAGCAAATGACTCGACTCGACTCGAGTCCCTCATCAGAATGACTCGACTCGACTCGAGGAAGGCTAATAAGACTCGAGTCCCAAAAAATAAAAGCAAAACTTATTTGCGAAAAATATTTGCAATAACTTACGCCGCGCCGTTCGCGTTGCCAGTTTTTGTTCACATCACGTTATGTTCGCGAATAATGTACGTTCATATACAGCGGCCGTCTGTTTTCCTTCCTCAATAATGATACAACAAACATACACCGTGTCGCGGACTCCCACCTTGTGGTTCTGTAGCATGTAATGCTAAACCCGGAACCAGACTTAAAACGCATTTCTCAATCCGTGGTTTCATCATTGGTTTCGGGCGATTTTGAAGTTCTTGGTGGGACGCTGGCTAAATTTATGTCCCGATTTCACAAAACAAATGAATACGGACGGGCCCACCTTTAAATAATCAGAAACAGTTTTGTATAATGCAATTAGGTTTTGACGTTATCAGCGATCAGCGAACAACAAAAATCTAGACCCGAAGCCAAACCAGTTATAAGTCCGAAGTTTCACATCTTCTTATCTGTGACGTGAGCTAGCTATGGAAACTGTTGGTTGGGTACCATACAGCATACTTTATGTCTTTGGATTTTTGTAATAGACTGGTGCCTGGTATTTCTCTCTTGTGTTTGTTGCTTTTTATTGTAATTTATTATATAGTGTTCAAATATTTGTGACTCGAATTGACTCGAGCTAAATACTTGACTCGACTCGACTCGACTCGACCACACTCTGTGACTCGACTCGACTCGACTCGACCTTGTTGACCAAATGACTCGACTCGACTCGAGTCACTTCTTTAAAATGACTCGACTCGACTCGAGTCACAAAAATCAGTGACTCGTTACAACTCTGCTTGGCACCGACAGAGCAAATTTCTGCCTGACTGATCTGAACATTTCCTTGAAGACGTTTGATCACAATGAAGATGTATTGTTCATGCTCATGTAAAAATTGATATTCTTTTTTCTATAACGAATTCCGATCTTTTTTCTGATCACTTTGTTTTTTTTTTTTGGGGGGGGGGGGGCATCTGCACCCTGTAATCGAGGAATTTTATTTTGGGTTTATTTTGCACATGTCCGCATAATCGATTCTAATAGGGGACGGGAACTATATACATCGCGGGAACTAAATTTTGTCGAGCCACAAATTATGATTAGAATATTGTAAATAATAATATTGTGAGCCGATTTTGTTTTTTGGTCGATGCTTCATTTAAAAGTGAATAAAGTTGCATTCCTTAGGGAAAAAAAAACAAATTACAAAAAGTCCTTTTTTGCCCGGATGAAACCCGAAACTAGCACAGGCAGTACAATCTAATTATGTTGGTGTTTTATACTAGCAAAACATTCCAGAGGTTTTGACGAAATGTACAGATGAATTTATTAAAGTTCGTTTATGTTTTCGAAACTTACGAATGTGCTTGGAAAACCACTTTGCTCTTTAAATGAAAAAAAAAAATCTAAACGGCTTTCCTCCAGTTTGCAGTAAAACTTAGTTGTACTAACTGGTTCACTGACATGGAAATATTTTTTGTGACTATTTTCTCAACCTTTTTGTTGTTGTATTGATGGACTTGCTCAAACTTTTGCATGTTGTTATACCACGGTACTGAAATGGTTGGCCTTGAGTTCAGGATCTTGAAGCTCACAATGAATTTGAAGGTTTTTTATCAATCTTTTATGCAAATTGATTTGATTTTTAACCTTGTGTGTAATTTACACCTGAATGAAAGTTTTGAATATACCATCACCGTTTTGACTGCTCACACATTTTAGGTTTGTGAAACACGAAGTTTTGAGAAAATCGCGTTTGGTCGATTTTTCAAATAGCGATTCAGCATAGTACATTGCTTCAAAAAAAAATATAAAACGTATAAATGTTTTCGTCAAAGCATTTATAATTAAGGAGACGTCAATTAATTAAAATAGTTTGTTTTCCTCCGTCCGTCATCAAAACGGAAAATACTTTATCACGCGCATATAGCATACTCAGACTTGTCATCTCGTCAAAAATGGTATTCGCGCGATTATACATTGTGCTGCATATACAGGGTGAGTCAAAAAGAAAGTGATCTGGATTCATTATTTTTTTCTTAAAAAGCAATTAAATTTGAGACACCAATGAAATATGTCTTAAAAAAAGCATGTTCTTCAACTCATCTGAAAAACATTACTGAAATTGATCCATGCAATCAGAAGTTATGCATGTTTTACTAAACGAACCCATTTTTATAGCTGTTCATGGAATGCCATTCGAAGCTATTGAACTAAGTGAGAATTACAGATTGCACACAGGTATTCAAATACAAACGAGATTTTAATCATTTCATTTAAGACTGAAACATTATTTTTACCGTTATTTTTTTTTTTTTTGAAGACGAGGAGCAAGCCAACTGGTTTTTTCCCTGAAATATTGATGGCGATTTTTGTCTGTTTTCCTTTACAAGTTTTCATTAATTCATGGAGATGGCAAAACGTCCACGTTTCATTGTATTTAATGGTATTTATCAGTTCGTAGATCGGTAATTGATCAGTGGTGGACAGCAAAATTTCGTTAATTTTTTTAAATCAAAATTGAGAATAGAGTATGCAAATTATTTCGTGAAATTTTTACAATATAGTCAGTAACATGTACTTTATCTCTATGTTATTTCTGTGAAATAGAGCGAGCCACATTTTTAAAAAATATTTTCTTACTAATTCGGTCACTTTCTTTTTGACTAACCATGTAGAACGCAAATTTGCCAGTATGCAAATCTCAGAGGCTATATACACACGAGGTGATGAATTTGGATTTGTCACTTTTTGGTCGAAACCAAAATCTGAGTTGCCGCAGTTTCGCCACGTAATTTGCAAACGACACCGATTTGTCTTGAAATATGGCAGATTATCTAGAGGACATTATGCAATTCTAGAGAATATCCAAAAAGCCCAAATCTCGACTAAATCAATCATTCATACCCAACTCCATGTTCAGCATGTTTTTGCTTTATTTTTTTTAATGTATTTTTCATTTAGTTACTTGTTTGTGTGTCTGGATTTTTTTGGGGGGGGGGGGTCGGGGTGTTTGATGAGAACGCCTTATATAGACTAAAGTTTTTGACCTTCTTTAAAATAAACCTACACTGTATTGTTTCGAATCATGACAAATTAATTCATTAATATATCTGAACTAGGCCTACATGTATGTCGTTAAGGAACAATAAATCTTAGACATGCATCACACCTTGACAAGGGCGTCAATCGATTCTCAAAAGTGGGGGGACATACCTTGATAAGCAGTAATGCGAGCGAAAAGCGCGAAGCCCTAACTGCGTGGGGTCCGGGGCCCGCTTATAAGGGCCCCGAAAAATGTTTGGATTAGGCCAAAACAAAAATATTCCGTCTCTGGTCAGACAAAGTTCCGGAATTGACGCGGGGACGCGGCTTCCCCCCCCCCCCCCCTTCAAGCTTGGATTGTACAGACAAGGTGGGGTACTATTTTGCTTTTTTTGGTGTCCTCATGTACATTGGTGTCCTCCATAATTTGTCTTGGTGCTCTCGATCATTTGCCTTGGTGCAATTTCCCCTTTGGTAAAAAAAAAATGAGCAGGTGCGGCAATAGAGGGCGCTGTTGGAGCTACCGCGGAACATTTTGGAGAAAAAAAAAAGATTGACGCGCATGATTAAAATCGACGCGCGCGCTGACCAGAGACCGACTTTTTTTGGCCTTAGTGCAAAAATGCTGGAACGATCTTCGCTCTGCTAGTGCCACATATTTTGCCACTGAGTGCCAGAAAAGGCTTTTTATTTCTCCAGTCAAGCTAGTATGGTGAATTCCATTGACCAACACTGGGTACCGTAGCCACATCCGCGTTCCCATCTGTCAAATCTGCTTTCACTTTTATTCCTCAAAAATCGAATAAAATCAAAGCCAAAAATCAATAGAATTCGGAACAATTTATCAATTGTTATGAGGTGCATAGCCTAAATGTTGAATTCAAGGAAAAATAGTCTTGGAACCTTTTTGGGATTTTCCCCCAAAAGCGTACCAGGGTAACGAAATGCCAGAAACAAAAAAAATAGAAAAACCTTGAAAGTGTTGTTCAACCAGGATGGTCAACAACTAAAGCTGCAAAGTTCACGACGGCCCTGAATGCAGTTCACTTAAACTTTAAATTCGAAGTTGGCCAATCACCGTCATCTTCCACCCTCACAGTAGAACTTCAAAAACTACTGCTGTAAGTGCAATTCTGAGTCTCTGACAAAATTGTAGATATTTATTAACTAACTTCCGGTATCGCTGAGATGGATAACTGATTACTTAGAGAAACGTTACATCTTATTGTTAATCTTAAAAGCTCATGGATTCTCAGTGCAAATACTCCTCAGTGGTGAGGAGTGTCCTACATAGTTCATATCCATGGGCGTCGCGAGGGGGGGGGGGCAAGGGGGGGCACTTGCCCCCCCCCCCCCGGAAAAGCAAAACACAAAAAAAAGAAGAAAAAAAGAAAAGAAAAAAAAAGAAAAAGAGGCGCGAAGACAAAGTGGTGTAAATTTAATGAGTTGGGGGGGGGGGGCAAAATGTCCCTGCCCCCCTCTAAAACTGATAAATCGAGAACGTGTTGAGAAATACAAGCATTTTTTTGGCAAAATTTTTTTTTTGCCCCCCCTCTAGAAAAAATCCTGGCGACGCCCATGTTCATATCATGCAAGGTGTCCGGAATAAGGGCCAATCCAAGGAGTGGAGTGATTGGGATGGTTTAACCCCCCCCCCCCCCCCGCCGACTGATAATTAAATGTCATCACTGATTACTAAAACCTTTTAGAGCTGCCGCACGATTCCGAAGAAAGTCGGACAAAGTAATTTTCAAAATGGCGGGCTGAGGTGATTCAACGACTGTTTCGTGTTCGAACAAAATCATACACAAACAGCCGTCGTAAATGCTGTTATTATCCTCGTCCAGGATATTTAGATTAGGCCCTATTTAAAACGTTGCGCAGATACGCCAAGTGTCGTGAAATTGATCGTAAGTGGTCACATTTGCGTTGAATGCAACTTCTAAGCACCCCTTCTCCCCCGGAATGCCAACACCCGAGCCATCCCCTTTGGAAAATCCAGGATCCACCTCTGAGAGCATCACCGAATGCTGCAAACGCTTAGAAGAGATGGATGGTAATATCCTTGAAAGATTAAACTTTGAAAAGGAGTCCCCCCGAAGTTAAAAAAAGGAGGAAAATTATGGTTTTTCAAACCCATGGGTAACAGTTTAAAATTCGAACTATTCAATTAAGAAAGAATGATATGTACCGTCCAACACGTATCCAAAAATGTTTCACTTTGTTGGAGATTTCGGTGGCGTGTTGCAATCAAAAAAGAAAGTGGGGAAAATAAGAAAGCAAAGTAAATTCTCAAAAAGTTCAGTCCGAAAATTTTTCTTTCGAAAAGTGTCCAGCGGGGTTTAGAATTCGAGATCCGGTTCCACAAACACTGAAAAAGAAACTGACAAACAATCACTATACGTTGAGTGATGCTCCTTCCTTTGGCTGCACTTTTTTCATTTATTCAATTTTAAGCTACACTGTGTATATCGGCATTCCAACAGTTTTTTTTTTAATCCGCTTTGGACAATAACCATTATTGTTATGCGTTTCTTTGTACTCCCTGACAATGACCTTGTAGGGGGGGGGGGGACTAGAACTATAACAATAGGTTATAGAGGGCAACCGTCTATAAAAACGGTCCGCAACTTCCACTAGTGTCCATTCGCAACCTCGGCATCTTGACGTCAAGAAAGGATCCTAAGTGAAACTTGGTAGTTTTGTCAGACTTTACGTCTACTTTAGAAATGCGTTCCACTTACCTTCGGTTTGTTTGGCTACTGTGCACATTCGCGTCAATGCGCTGGAGTTTTGGGATTAATGTTTGATCGACTTTGTCCTGCAGTCGCTGATTAATAAACAATGATTTATTTCTTCGACTTGGCGCCGACACAGCAAATGTCTGACTGCGCGCAGCTGAGTATTTGTTTGAAGAAGGTTGATCACATTTAGTATAGCGTATCCAGGTTGGGTGTCAGGAGGGGAGCAAAATGGGTAATTTGTTTTTAAAAAAAGTGGCCCATTTATTTTTTGTGTGCGTAGAATGGTAAAAAGCGGGTGGCGAATCTTTTTTCCCAAACAAGATCGGACAATATCAAAAGAGGGCGCTCTCTCTGCGTTATGCATATTCATGATGTCCTGGGCTTTAGACAATAACTTATATAACAAGGAATAATGGTGTTTAAATCACCGACGATTGGCAGCTGTTTCGTGGACTGGTTAGAAGTAGGTCCTGACTTCGAATCAGGTGATCCGAGTTGGAATCTCAGTGAACGTTTTTTCACTTCTTCTCATTTTACCTTTTAAATAACTAAAGTGAGGAAGGAACATATTTTCTCACAAGACGTAAAGTCTATCTTGTGTTTGTGCTGTGAAAAACAAGGCATTAGATGCAATGGACCAATCAGAAGATGGGAAACGGATGTCATTTGGGGAAAAAATAGCGGGCGAGGGTTTTACCACTGCAGCATTGCGGTTAGGAGGTGCTGACGCTTCCGTTTTTCTTAATAAAAAAGGACTCTAAATGTCACCTGCACCCCTCCCTCCCCACCTCGATGGATACACCATTGATCACATTCGGTTTCAAACATGTATACTGTCCATACTTATAAGCAGTGTTTTATTTTAACGGAAGACTTTTATCTTTCTATTTTGGGCGTCTGCAACCCTCTGAAGGAGGAAATGTTCGTTTGCTTTTGCGTACAAACAGATCCGCCCTGCGCATTAGGGACCAGTTCCAGGCTCTCACATATATTTTTCTACAGCTTTGATAAAGTATTTGGATAAGCAAATACAACCACATTGGCAATATAATCGATTCTAATAAGGGACGGCTGCAACCTAACTCACAGGAATTTGTTTATTGTGGGGCCGCAAATAATTGGAAATGTGTAAATCAATTATTCCCTAACTTACGCATGGGGTCATTTTTGTTTTCTCGGTGCATGCCTCATTTCAAAGTAACCCGAAAATACACTCAACCAAAAAAGATAGTCCCCGCCCCCCTTTCCAATACCATTTTGTCTAACGCAAAAACTACTGAGCACCTCTTGCTCAAATAACAACTAATCAGTGCAGAAATTCCTCAGCAATCCAGCCATATTCTGCATTTGGCCCAAAACAGTGATAATGTGTACGAATTTATGCAATGTATGACATGATACCGAAAACAGTTGCACTTTGGTATACGTGCAAGTTGTGGTTCACACTCACCTCGCACGAACACAAAAGTGCAACGTTTTTGCGGTGCCTCTTGTCATAAATTGCATAATTGTGTTCACATTACACTGTTTTCGGCCAAACAAAGAGTATGGCTGGATTGCTAAGGAATTTCTGTACGGATTAATCGTAGTTTGAACAAGATGTGCCTAGTCGTTTTTGAGTTAAACAAAGAAGTATTAAGGGGGACTTTCTTTTTTGGTTGAGTTTACCACATGCATTTTATTATTATCTAACATTACACACAGGCAATAATTCCCTTCCGTCGAAGCCCCGAGATAAATTTACTAGAATCTTTCCCCCACTTCGCTAGACTTCTCCGTGGTCTTAAGCCAGTCTTTACCTCACTTAACCAGTCCTTTCCTTCGATGGTCGTGAGCGAGTCTTTCAATCAGTACCTCCCCTCTTTCAGACCCCCCCCCCCTTGATGGTCTTGAGCCAGTCTCAACCTCACTACGCCAAAATCTCTCCTTCGATGTTCGTAGGCCAGTCTTTAATTGCCTCACTTTGTCAGACGACTCCTTCGACGATCGTGAGGCGGTCTTTGCCTCACTTCGTCAGACTTCTCCGTTGATGATCGTGGGCCATGCATGCAGAGTCTTTACCTCACGTCGCCAGATTTCTGCCTGGTGATTGTTTAAAGTGAATATTTACCTCATTTCGCCAGACCTCTCCCACGGTTGTGAGCCACTCTTTACCCCTCAATCACCTCATATTAAAATCGTTACTTCAGTGACATCAATGCTAACCAGTTTTCGCTGCTTAGTTCCTATTTCATTATCCTAATATTACAATTGAATATATTTTATTCAAAATCACCAACCAATGTTGATACAATTTAATTTATTGAACTCGGTGATTTAATTACAACCATAATTTCTTGTTGTGTACATTTTGTTTTATGGGATTGCAATTTTCACCGACTGTTTTTTTCTCCCTTTGTGTTCTTTACTTACAGCTTGTTGACAAACGACTACATTCGTTCATTTCGTTTTTGACTGCGACTTAGCTTGTCTCACAAAATGTCGGGGGAAGGAGCAGTTTGTACATGTGTTTCTGTCGTTGTCGGCATTTTGATCTTTGGTGTCGTGTTCGGACTGTGGGTTGATCAGTGCCAACTTGGCCATGGTTATTCCCTGAACGTCCGAGTGAATAACGTCACCTTGACCGGCCATCCCACAGATAATGTCTTCTTGGGCTGGGAGTCTCTGTTTGGGATGCCTGCCGATGAAATCGCCGTCAATATCCACTCGGCAACTCTCTGTAGCGCCAGCACCAAACCACGAGATATTTACGAGGGTCAGACTCTCCAGTTCGGAGATTCGTTGTCCATAAACTCTTTCTACACCTCCGGCGTCTCTTTCTGGTTGCAAGAGGCGGACTCTTTCTTTGAGGGAGCAGATGATCTTTCGCAAGTGATCGAGATTCCCAGCAGCCAGATGGATAGCATGAGGGAAACTCTGGACAACGGGGCAGCAGACTACATCAGACTGGATTACGCAGTCGTGGTCGAGGGCAGAAACATCTTCCAGGAGAATTCCTGGTTTGGGTTCCTTGCGGAAAACCTCTGCGTCAGCGCGTTGGACTTTGTGTTCGGACCCTGGACGAGCAAAGCGGTGGGGAAGGCAGCCCTACTCAAGTCTGGTGACATGGCAAAACTTTATAAGACCGTCAAACTCGAGCACAAGGCTGGAACGCTTACCAAAAAGAGCCTGTACAAATCTTTGATCACCTATCAATTCCGCGCGGGAGCTAAGAAAGCAGTTATAAATCCCGCCATCAGTAACGGCAATGAAATCGTGAAGGAGTGGGCCATGGACCAGACCATGCTTGACGAGCAGATCAGGGACACCGTCACATACCTGAAGGAAACAGCTGTTTTCACCGCGACTGGCCAGGAAGGGTTGGACATCTACCGCGAAGTCAATGAAGAAATAGATAAATGGGCCGGCTATCTCGACACTCTCACGGATTCCCTGGAGTTCTGCCTCGCAGAAGTTTTGCCGCCCTCCCAGGATGCACTGTACCACGTCAGTCTCACCGTCACGCGCTAGGTATGGCCGGCCGGCCCTGTGTCAAAGTTTACAAATGTACTGCTGTCATTGTGGCCACAGTAAGTGTACGCTATTTGGTTTGAGTCCAACTTGAACCACATAGCCTTCTCCTTTTGTGGCCACCTTATCTCAAAAAAGCTAAATGAATACGGTATCATATTTTTCAGCATTACATCAAGCGTATACAAGCGGGCCATTCAGTTCGATCTTGTCCGTTCAGATTATTTTTCTTTCGGCATTTAGTATTGGTATTAGAATCTATATCCATCCAATCATAATGAAGACGAACATTAACTGTACTCAGAGTTGAAGCTAATGTCATATATAAAACTTATTAGTGAATGTTATCTAGAAGTAGGCCTAGATTTATAGCAAATGTCATTGGTCTTAATGTTAATCGGGAACTTTTTACTCAAATTTATCATGTTTATCAAGTTTTAAAAGAAATGTACACTGAAAAATAAAGGAATCAGACTGAAACACAATCGGGAAAGCTCGCTCGATGTGCATTCAAATTGAAGTTTTTGGTTTGTGAGATTTCTAAATTAGATTGTGCAAATTTGGTAACTGTTAAAAAGTGATTTTTATGTATAATCTCAATTAGGTATCGAAACTAACCTTGGATTATCATGATGGTTGATTAAATTCAAATGTGAGATTAGGCCCCTCCTCAGATGCATCAGTGGACAGACAGATATACAGTCTTGTTAAGTTACCAGTTATAAAATGATGTTATGTCATATCTTAGAAGTATAATGTAATTTTAGTTTTATGTCATTTGTATCAAGCGGTGAAGGGCTTATTATTTCATATATCGGAACAGCGTGTTTTAACCAATTTATGATTTATGAAAGTTTATAGTTATAGCGAATATTAATTTTAATATGTACTGTGAATGTATTAGCAAAAAGTACACGCATTAGTTTTAATTAAAGGCAACGGTGTAGGAACATTTGAAACTACCCCGAAACGAATACCTATATCGATTTGAAGAGAAAGTCCTTGGTCAAAGTGAATGTAGGTCTGGTACCAAATACCCTGTGAAATTAATCCACCTAAAATGGTATCATTGAGAAGAAAACCATTATTGAAGGTGGTCTTTGATGGCCCACGGCCACAGTTTTGTACGTGCCATAGCAATGCAATTCAAATCATTACGAGACCCACACATTTTGCGTACATCTTCTCTGTTTTCTCAAAATGTATAAAGTAAATGTATCCACTGAGCTGAGATGAAACTTCAATAAGTTGTTTATTAAGCTCCCTTCTTCAGATTTTGGAGCAAGTTTTGCTTCAGACGAAAAAAGGGTAAAAAGCAAATGGTTCTTTACCTTTGTTTTCCTAAATTCTGTGTGGTTTTGGTCTTCACTTGAAAAAACCCCACATGCACCGGGATAGACCTGAGACATATGATGACGTCACTGCTTGATTACAGATGTACTTTTTGCAACCCATAAGAAGCACAAAACGTGACGCCATTACGTCTGTTACCGCCAGAAAAAGCACGTCTTTAAAAGGAAATATACAACATTTGCTTTTGCTGTATTTTTAGACATGGATGGATTTGGGGGTTAGTCATTTTTTAGCAAATATTTTTATATACCGACCTGTTTGAAATTTTGTGTTCATAGATGCTGGAAAAGCCAAGAACAATATGCTGTTCTTGTAGTCTGGTTCCCTGACCCTACTTCAGACGAAACGTAGCAATTTATAGACGTCAAGAAATTGTCAGGTCAGGGAACCAGACTATAGCTGGTTTGTACCCGTTCATCACGGATGTGTAACCGATTGCAACAAAATGTGGACTCGGTAAATTCGGGTGCAGTCTTTGAAACAGCCATTTTTCCCCCAACGATAGTGCAGCTGGTTGAACATATTTGTATTGGAAATTGATACAAAATCCCACCTTTATTGAAAATCAGAGCACACCAGGTGCCATGATCTCACACGATGCCTTAGACATTACAGTCAAGTAAAGTATTTCGTAATACTGTTAATTTTGTTTCTTGATGTTTGGCAAATGTTGTAAATTACCTCTTATCTTGTTAATGAACACAACAAAAGCATAAGCTATACTTATGTGAAATCATTACAAAAGTTTGCTCTGAGCATAAGTTAGCAGATATACCCGAACGTATACTATTGGTTTACAAGTTAAATGGCTTTATGGTTTACCTATATATCGAGTTCAGTAATTAAGAAAATATGTAATATGTGGTGGGAGGAAAAAAACATGATGTTTTAATACCTTTTTCGTGTTTGTATGTCAGTTGTAAACTTGAGCCGTCTCTGCCTATGGTTTCCTCTGATATTTTTAAGTTCATTGTATACTGTGTTTACAACCACTTTATTCTTAGCGAGATGTAGGGCCTACACGCATGCGTCAATATTATTTGTTTACTCTTGAAAAAGACCGGGGACAAATTTTGTAGAGCCTTTTACCAAAAAGAAAATTTAAGAGAGGTAAACCTTTGTTCGTAGCAACAGCTGGTTACCAGCCGAATCGGTATGCAATGTATTATTGCCTGTGACTGGTTTCCACCGGATTTTTTAGGCACATTTTAAAGTTTGCTATAGATAATTTTTTTCTTAGCAAATTCCCAAGTTTACAAAGTCGAGGTTTGGGTGGGGCACTAATAACCATTGATCTTCGCCCATCCCATCAGCCCAACAACATCCGCCCGATTGCAACCCGCCTCTTCCTCATCCACACCGTCTTTAATCGCGCCATGTACACAGTAGCGCCTTTTTTTTTTATACACCAACACCCTTTGTGAAAACTGTAACTTCTCTCCCCTTTTCAGACCCATTTTGTATTCACATATCTCCCTAGCTGTACCCCATATCGCAAAGCCTCAGTCAGACCTATTTTTCTCCGTGTGATTTCGCTTACACTAGTGAATTAAGATTGCGAGACCGTACAACTTGAACCAAAAAGGTCCCCGCACCACGCGACCCTTATTGTGGACGGTGCACGTCATCGTTCAAAACAATTCACAAGTTATTGCGCATCACCATCGTGTATTCTGAGTCATGAACTTGAACAATATGCAGTTCAAAGAAAATGAAACCGGAAGTATAGGTATAGCATGCGTTCCAGTGTCAATGTCCGGCATCTGCCTATAAAATCAGTTTTTGACCACCACAACTGACCGTTCGCCATCCTGCTACTCAGTGCAAAGACCCCAGGTAACTTGGTAAGTACTTTCTTCAGTTCAGACTAGCGTCCCGTATCTCGCCAAACCAAAATGTATTTGGTGCAATCAAATTGTATTTGGGTCGATTCTCAGTCACCTTAAATTAAGGTGACTAGAATCGACCCAAATAGAATCTGGTTTCAGACAGGCGAACTTTACGAATGATCTTTCATTGCATGGACTCTAGAGTCGTTTCGAACGACTGAAAACAGTTGCCCTTTCGCGCGTATATTATTACTTCAAATTGTTTCAAACGTCACCTTATTTCTAATCTTCCGAACAATTTAGTTCGCCGTCTCTGGATGTCAGTCTTAAACTTTGGCTGGTGTTCAGACTCAGTTATCGTATGATTTATTTATGTAGATCAAATCAATCGGATTTTACCAAAACATAGGGTTGCAAGTGAAACACGTCGATCACTGTCACTGATAACATCTTGAAAATTGGCACCAGCATGCAATACAAACATAGGCGTCGCGAGTGGGAGCAAGGGGGCGCTTGCCCGCCGACCCCCCCCCCCAAAAAAAAACATCCCTCCCCCTCAAAAAAAGCAAGAGATGTGAAGTCATATTGCTATTAATTTAATACAGATTTAACAAAATGGGCGTCCACAGGGGTGTCAATTGGGGCTGGTGGGCACATTTCCCTCGCCAACCCTCGAAAAATGATAAATTGAGAAGATAGAGAAAGTACAAGGATGTGGGGGACACAATGTGCTTTGCCCTCTCTAGAAACATCCTAGCGACGCCCATGAACACAAATAAAGTCTCCCATGTTCATTTATATCACTCCTCACATACCATTTGCAAAGATTGGAATGCAATAATTCTGAAGCAGGTGCGAAAGCTGCGAAGTTCAGTGAAACGTTTTGACTTGCATCCTTGTGTGGCATTACCCCAGTTTATCGCTCGGTAATATAACTCGCATCCACGCACACATTGCAACCGATTGCAAACTTAACACAATTCGGTCGATTGAGAGCAGTATTTGAAAAAAAGCCGTTTTTTTTCTAGAGATGGTTCGGACCTATCAATCGCGAGAAAAAGGTGCATTGTCTTGAAAATGACAGCACACTAGATGCAATAATTTCACAGGATGCCTGATCCTATTATTTACTAACAATCAAGTAGGATGTTTCATAGTATTTTGTAAGTTTCATTTTGGAGTGTTTGCAAATGGTGTCCGGCTTATCGCAATTGGAATTATTTCTGCTATTAAATACCACTTTGCTCCAAACAAAACGATTTCATTTGGAGTCGGCAACTCCCACATCGGCCTTGCCTCTGACCTCACGTAACCGTGAGGGCGTGTCTTTGTTCGTTTGCGATAGGCATGACTCCCATCACCATTGATAGTCAATGATGGCCGACGGTGCAAGAGGTTTTTCAATCCTGTACCTGTATTTTTATTCCTTTTTCAGTCTCCTTTGGATTTGTTTCACTAAAAAGCACGGGCTTTTGAACGAAGTCAGTTTTACTATTAATTAACCCCAATGGTGTGTGAAACATCACATTAAAAGTGGAAGATTCAGGACTGTTATGGGTTAATCGAATAATAAATCGACGGGCCAACCCTACAATACTTTTAAGGGAACAAAATCTTCTTTGATATTATATATAGCGAGAAGGGTTATATCGAACCCCACTCTCTAATTTTCAAGGAGTGAAACACGGGACTAAACGATTTAGAGTGAAACTCAGTCTCATTTAGATTGAAATACTCTCGGGGAAAAAGAACAAATCCAGTAAAAACTTGAGTGAAAACATTATGTATTTCATTCTAAATCGTCCTGTCCCTATAGTTTCAGACGGTGGAAGTGAATGTTCAGTCGAATACAGTGAATTATTTGTCTCTCGTTGTAAATAAGAGATCAGGACATATGAAGCGCCATATCAAAAATGAAATTAAACATATCACTTATAGAGGTTGCCCTCCGATACCGTGCATGTTATGAATTAAGAATATGCGTGGGATGTATTGGTTTTTTCCCTTCAACGTATAAGTTTGGTATTAACTATTTCAAAGTCATAACTTTGTCATTTATGGTGCCCCATATCATAGGAACCTTGCCAAGGTTGTGGGCACTCTGTCAAAGACCTTTTCAGCGTTTCGGCGTAAAAGGGATGACCTTAGGCCAAAAAAAAAAAGTCTCCGGTTTCTGGTATGCGCGCGCGTCGCCGTAGCCATGCGCGTCGGCAAAATGAAAAAGTTTTTTTTTCAATACAAGATGATGTTTCAAAACCGCCAAACTCACTGATTTGACTGGAATTCTGCTGCTGCACAATTTTAACGTGTTTTTAGATGGGGTTATGATCGAGAATAAGATTTATGTGGCCTCTCTGGACTCCCATATATTTGCACTAAGTTTAGTCGGGCACCATTTGCAGTCATCAGCCGACATTTGAAGCCAAAAAAAAAAAAACAGGTAAAAAAAAAAAAAGCCGCGTCGCCGCACCACTTTTGGGGCAAGCTCCATACCAGAAACCGGAGACTTTTTTTTTTTTGCCTTAGCCTCGTTCAGCAGTCGAATCCCGCGATAGAATACAGTTTCGATTCTGATGAATTCCGCGCGGATGCTTTCAAGGCCCCTCATTATAGTATTTGTAAACAAATGCGTAATTTTCTCGGTTTATTTGCTGATGACACAAGCACAATCACGATGTAGCCCACGCAATGCCATTCAAACGCTTAATAAACAAAACCTTCAAGATCGGGCGTTTAAAGATCTCCATGCGGTTGAAAGTTACCTCTGTGAAAGATTACCCTTAATTATTGTAGGTGCGTCACACTCTTTTTCTTAGAACCTAATTTTACAATTGAGGAAAAGTCCATTGTGTCCTTGTTGTAAAGGAAATGGTCAGGTCGATTTGCCTGTAACAGGAAACACTGATAAAAGTTCTTTGCTGTGTGCGTTGAACTTGAGAAAATATCGGCCTTAATTTGTCAATTTACATATGTGCATGCGTCAGTGACGGGGTGCTGATGGCTGTAGTCTTGGTCCCACAAGTCTGGGTTTTTTTGTATTCCCCTATTATACACTCTGTCTCTGGCAAAGCCGGTCAGGCAGCCGCGGCGGTAGAGGTCGCTATCATCAAGGTCAGTCTTGGGAACTTTGGCAGCGCTACCCAGATAATTTCCGAGCATATTTCTCAGGGGGTGGCTGAGGTCTTGAAGTCTTCTCACGATAGAGAATCTATGTTAAAGAGCTCAAGTGCCTAAAACAAATAATGAGACTTACAATACTATGATAGGTTATTTCAGGAGAACCTGAAATAAATTGAGGAGAAAAATAAGCTGCTGCCGATTAAATTTGTTTGTTGAAATGGAGTACCAAGCTTCCCCCTCTTAAATCCCCCTTTTCGCGCTGGCCGTCTACTATATTATGTTTTGTTTAGTCAGGCTCGGAATAAGAAAAGCTTTTCATATAGCTTAATGAACTTTTGGATTTGGTATCGAAAATGTCTTTTGACCGATATGTTTGCCTTGTCTGCAGAAAACTTGTTGGCCTACTCAATTGATTGATTGGACAGTTGTCATTAGCTATAGCTCTTTCTGCTATAAAACGTTAGGCTGTTTGGTGTTGTTATATACCAAATGTAGTTGAGTATCAAATATAAATATGATAATAGTGGGGTTAAGATGTTTTTATTTGATAAAGACGCAGGTGCATTCCCCGCACTTATAACTACCGTGTGATGGCGTATACGGTTCGGCACGGAACCGTCTTGAATCAAGACTAGAGGTGGCCGGACGTTCTGTATTCAGTCGTCACCCCAAACCCAATATTTTTAAGGTCACGTTCACTCAAAAGGTTTACACATGCCACAAGCTAGCTGAACAAAAGCACTGGCCTCATATGACTGCTGTGCATATATATGCGTTCGTTTCTGATTGTTTGCCATTCCAACCGAACTGAACTGAACTTTCCGTATCTTTTGCATTATAGCTCTGACCAACCACCGCATTCATTCTTTTCGTCTCGGACCGAAACGCTGATTCGTATTTCGCCAAAATGTCGGATAAGGCCACTGGAGTTTGTGGCATAGTAGGTATAATTTTCGTTGTTCTTGGAGGCATTGCAGTCTTTGGGCTGTGGATGGACCAGTGTCAACTTGGTCACGGTGATTCCTTGAATATCCAAGTGGATCAAGTCACCTTACTTAGCCCCCCTACTGACAATGTCTTCTTGGGCTGGGAGTCTCTGTTTGGGAAGCCCGCCGACGAAATCTCCGTTAATATCCACTCGGCCGTCCTCTGTGGCCATGCGACAAAAGCACAAGAGATTTTCGAGGGTGAGACTCTCAGGTTCGGAGAGTCGTTGTCCATCAATTCCTTCTTCAACTATGGCGTCTCTTTCTGGCTGGAGGAGTCGGACGGTGGGTTCGAGGGAGCGGATGATCTCTCGCAGGTGGTCGAGATTCCTAGAAGCCAGATGGATAGCATGAGAACGACACTGGACAGCGGGGCCGCAGACTACATCCAGCTGAATTACTCAGTCGTGGTCGAGGGCAGAAACATCTTCCAGGAGAATTCCTGGTTTGGGTTCCTTGCGGAAAACCTCTGCGTCAGTGCGTTGGACTTTGTGTTCGGACCATGGACGGGCAAAGCAGTGAGGAAGGCGGTCCTGTTCAACGCTGGCGACATGGCAAAACTTTACAACGCCGTCAAACTCGAGCACAAGGCCGGGACGCTTACCAAAAAGAGTCTCATGAAATCCGTGGTCACCTATCAATTCCGCGTGGGAGCCAAGAAAGCCGTCGTGAAACCCTTTCAGAGAAACGTCATTGCAATGTTGAAAGAGTGGGCCATGAACCAGACCATGCTTGATGAGGAAATTACCAACACGGTCAACTACCTGAAAGAGCAAGCAGTTTACACCGATAACGACCAGCTTGATAAAGGGTTGGATATCTACCACGCAGTCAATGATGAACTTGGTAAACTGGCTGGCTATCTGGACTCTCTGACGGATTCCCTGGAGTTCTGCCTCGCCGAGATTTTGCCGCCCTCTGAGGATGCACTGTACTATCTCAGTATGACTGTTCGGCGCTAGGTAGGCCTTTGTGCACTTCTAATTCCACAGGGTGAGTCAAAGAGAAAGTAACCGAGTTTGAAAACAATGTGGCTCACTCAAGAAATATCATGGGAATATAGTATATGTTATTGGCTACATATAGCCTGAAAATCTCACGTAATTTGAAATACTATAATCACAAGTAATCTCTGTAGACCATTACCATGTTGTGCTGTTGAATAGATTTTACCCAATTAAATCAACGTAACCAAAAACTGGAAGGGAAAATAGTCTGGTTCCTTTTTGCGCAAAAACATTATCATTCAGTACTGTTATTGGATACAGGGAACATGACTGAAATGGTGGCAGCATGTTAAAGGCCCATTTTAATAGAAACATGTACAACAACATCCAGCTGTCCACCCCACTGATCATTTACCAACATTCATAGATGAATATCTTTTGAATACAATGAACCAGAGTGTTTCCTACCTCCATGAGTGACAATTCCATTTGTATTTGAAAGTTAGTGTGAAATCCCTGGTTCTCACTCAGCTGAGTAGCTTCAAAGCCTTTAGTAGGCCCTCTATTCCATGGACCGCTGTGAAAATAGGCTCTAGTAAACTCCATGCATAATTTCTGTGAAAACGAACTGTAAAAACACATTTGGTTGTTTATCGATCAGTTATCGTGAAGCATTTCCCAATTTACTCAAAAATGAATGTAATCTAATGAGATAAGGCTGATACTGGTGAAGCTCTATTTCGTATATTTGTAAGAACACTATATATTTTTTAGACATATTGTATTAGTTGTTAAATTCTAATTGCTACGCTCAGCACAAGTGATGTTTTTATATAAACTTTTTTACCTGTACATGTACCACGTTATGGTACGGCATACTGCTTTATTTTAAATTTTTCATTTAATATATAATTCTTATTCTGAAGATAGATATACGATCATTTGCTGTAGATGCACTTTGTTCGTTTCCAATAATAACCCCATTCAAAATGCAGTGAAGAATGTTCAAAACGGAACCTGTCAAAGTTTTAGCTCAGTTGACATTACGCTTTCGATGAAAAAGAAACAGTGAAAACCTTTTGATAACGATTTACACGATTTTCATCTTCAGCATGCACTCTTTATATAAAAAAAAAAAAACAGCTAATTGACTGATCGTTGGAAAATACATTTCTTGATTTATTCTAAACGACAGCAAGCCAGATGGAATAATTTCACGGGGAGTTTAGTCTTTAATCCAAGTAAGTATTTGATAATAATTTGATAGCATATACTTTTTGGATAACTGCAAATAATCTTATATGCCTTTAACCTAGTGATGAAGTTCATTTCATATATAAAACTGTAGTAATCGATTGTTATTTGTAAATATTTACTGCTGATATCATGGGTATTAATCCTTGAAGCTCCTCAAGAAGTCTTGAAGGACCTGATACTTTTATTCTTTTAAATATAATTGGTATCACTTGCTAAAAATGTACTCTGAGATAATTTCGTGTAACAGACGCATTCTCTATATATACTTAATTAGAACTGTATACTTAATTAGAAATATAAGGGCTTTATTATAAGTTCATACCGATTTAACTTTGATAAAGAAGTCAAATTTAACGGGAGAAAACATCTTCCTGGTTTTTGTGTTCTGTTGTGTATTCACTCGCAAACCTGTTCAAGCGGGCATTCTCGTCTGTTCATGTTCGTCATTTAAACGCAAGATGCAGTTTCGCGCGCTTAGTGGGACCTCACGAAAGAACCATATAGGCCTAGAACTTATTTGGCTCCCCCACCCCTGTGAGAAATGTAATAAGCATATAAGTTGTTGTCAAGCAGATATGTTTACGCATCTCGCAAGCACGCACAAAGATATACTCTGTGCGTGCTTGCAATTTTCTACCTCCAACTTGTTTCCCGAATCGTGAGCAAGGTCAATATCCGCCATTTCATGAGCCTCCTCTGCGCATGGATGTTTCTTCAGCTTCATACCTACACTATGAACTGAAACTAATGAAACACGGGCCGGTTCACATACTACGCAAGATGTATTCCTCGTGCTATTTCGAGGTTTACCCCGAAAATAAATTTGCTTTTTCAATTGCTCTTTTCCCATAGCAATATGTAAGTTATTCACTTTTGAATGAGACATCCAACGAAATAACCCACGGACGACCAGTTATTGAATTATTTCTTCGCAAACTTCTAAATTTTGAAAAGCACGGTGCAACAGCTTTAGGTTAATCCTATCCTAGCTTTCTCCATATAGACCTCAAATGAAGACAAATAGCACCCTATAAGCTTCTAATTGGTTGCTATGGCGCCATGACCTGTTGTTTGATTAACACAGTTCTCAAGTACACGGACAAGCATTTGTGTTCGCGTGTAAATATTTGACATTTCTTGACCCTACGCCAAATGGAAATATTTCGCGTGCAGTTAAGATTTTTGGGGAAAAGTCCTCGAATTGTTTGAACTGGCATCTGTCGTAGATTATGGTCTATTAACAGCTATAGAGCAATATTGTGGGCCCGATTGGGTTAGTTTGTAGGTATACTTTAGTGTTTTTTTCCCCCCAAACTACAATCCTTCCCACTGAAAAACAAAGGCTACATTGTCACCACTGTCGCTGAATAACAAGGACAATTTATTGTAGTCCGCAAGATTAATCTTGCCAAAATAATAAAAGTGAAGTGGGATTTCTCAGTGTTCCCATTGTAACATGTGTTGCGTAATACAGCGCTATAGAGTTCGAGGACCTTTATTTCCTGCCGTTTGGTTACCGCTATCCGGATGCAAGCAACATCCTAAACAAAAAGTGGACTAAAAGAAAAATTGTTCAAGTTCATACTCAACGTTGCCTACACCTTTGGGCAAATTCGTTCCACAAGCAAGCGATTTTTTTTGGCTCGATACCAACAATAGCATCGGTATTTTTGTATAACATTGCCCACCTTTCTGTCACGCACTCAACTGCAGTTCTTATGAATGTAACAATAATGCACAGGGTTGGGGAGGGTCTGTTATGTGCGGTCACATCGCATAGTTTGAAGGGGAGGCTATAATTTTGTCCTCGCCAATAATTCAAAGCGGTTTCGTTATACCGACTCGCTGGAATAGGCATTAGCCCCTTAATGATGCGCTTTCGTGTTAAATTTAGAAATTGAGGTTCAATGTAACGTATCACACTGAGCTGTGACTTTTTTCGTCAGAGTCGGGTGTGATGTAGAGTTTCTGCACTAGGCTGATAGCTTTATACAGGGGGGAGGGGAATACAAAAGAGGGGAATACAAGGCCGAGTGAGAGTCTGATCCACGACCTCCTGGTTACCGGAATATTAACAGGGAATTCAGTACGATCATAGAGAGGTTAAAAGACATCGTCGTCGCTGTTGGCATCAGAGATAGAACTGGTCGAACTAGCGCCCTCTAAGAATTCCTCCAACGTTTGTAGATTCTGTGCCAAGTGAATCATGGTCTCCTCTGCGTGCTGGACATCGAAGTCAGTGTCTAGTGTCTCACTCCGTGCCTCCTGGTCCTCGGATATGGGTGCCATTGCGTCCGAGGCAGCTTCCAAAGCCCGGGCGAAGGACAGAGCCAGCGAGCTTTGGTCGATGGATCGCCGGCGGATTACCTTAGCAGCCGCGCCTGGTGGTCCACGACCGACCGGTGAGCCACCCAGAATCAGAGACGAGCGTCTTCTCTGCTGGAATGGAGGGGATTGAATAGACTTCCTTCGCGGTACCGCCATGGCATGATCTGTTCTCAGTGACCGCAGTGCTCCGTCGTGGGTTGCTTGCTCATCTTGATCTTCACCCGATGATGCCTCCTCCTCCTCCTCCTCGTCGTCTTCTTCATCGCTACTCACGACCGCGTGGAGAACAGGGAAGACCTTCATATGCAGGTGTTCCCCTCCCGTACCTAGCAGCTTGATCCTGCCGGTCAGGTAGTCGGTAGTCACGATGGAATGTCGTCGAGTCTCCGTCTGCACCTGCGTGTTATCCTTCTCCTCGGCCTCCGTACATCTCTGCATCAGCAGTGGGAAGAGGTCACGGTAGCCTACGGCGCCCCCGCCGGCGATGGTGCTGAAGGGTTTGTAAGCCCAATCGTCGATATCCACCGGGTACTCGATGGGAAGAACCGGGAGTGCACCGTTAGTAGGATCCATACAGGTGCATCTGGGAGCCAGTGGTCGGCGGAGGGCCTTGAAAGCTGACCCGTCATTTCTTCGTGCAGGTCGAGTTTCCGCTTTGAGGCAATACTCACACGGTGTCCTCACATCCGTTCCTCCGTCTCGGCTCTTGTCTTTAGCTCGTCGTTTCTCCTCCTCAGCGCGCCGGCGTTCCGCCTTGAGATGCTCTTCTCGTTCGGTAGCTTCTCTGCTCAGCTTCTGCTCTCGACGCTGGATGTGGTCGAGCTCGGCGAAATGTTTGGAGTCGAAGAAGCCTTCGTTTGGCGTGTTACGTCCGGACTGTGGTGTATGCAGGGCCGCTCTATTCATCATGACTAAGATCACATACTCAGTGCTTATTTGCAAATTTGTCACGAACTGCGCACATTATTGACCGTTTCGTTGGGTCAATTTTGACGGTGTTTTTTGTGGTCATTCACTCGCAACACTGTTTCTTCGCACTAATTAGTTACCATGGCCCGCGCGTTGTTTCCGGTTTGATGCTCAGCTATTGTCTTTGTGACGTAAGTCACGGCAGCGCGCCGCTAGGTCCGCCCGTATCGTGAAGGCCTAGTGGATGTGACTTTACGTCATAATCAAGCAAATACGGCCGCGCGTCGGTGCGTGCATATAATTATCAGCATTTTGATGCCGGTGTCATATGAAAAACAAACTCCTGTGAAAATCGGAGAGTCGTTATCAAGACTGTTGCAGTAGATGAAAAACTCTAGTTGAGAATTACATGTTGAAACACAATTTTGGACAAACTTTCTCTGTAAGGGGCGGGGACACCTTTCATAATTTGGGGGCGGGAAAACAAGACATTACAAGATATAACATTAATCCAAACTCATTCCAATCGTTTTTTTCTCTAAATTTGGCCTTAGCTGTCTAAACAGTGAATTAGAAAGCAAAATTCACATTGTATTTCACTTTTATGCAAGAGGAAGTACTTTTTTTTAAACGGGCAATGATAAAAAGTACAATTTTGTCCTTAAAATCGAATTCTTAGGGTTTCCCCCCCCCCCCAAAATTGGAAAAGAGTCTAATAGAGCTGGAACGTCATTTCTTTGAAGCAAATCTGGCACACAAAGGGGTTCTTCAGGGTGGATTAAAAAGTATTTTATAAAATATATAAGGGAAGAGGAAAAAAAAACACCAGAAAATGATAAAATTTTGGTCTATTGGGCTTTAAATACCGATACTATAGGCAATGGACAACAAATTGTTTTTCTAATACAAGCTTCAGTTTAATGAATTCAAAATTGTGCGGATATGACAAGCATGGCAGGCATTTCGTTTCTACATCGATTTCACACCCGAGCTTTCACGAACCTATCGTCGCCAGGATTTTTCAAGAGGGGGGCAAAACATATTTTTCCGAAAAAAAATGCCTGTATTTCTCAACATATTCTCGATTTATCAGTTTTAGAGGGGGACAGGGACATTTTGCCCCCCCCCCCCCAACCACCCAACCCATTAAATTAACACCAATAGTGACTTCGCCCTCTTTTTCATTTCTTTTTTCTCTTTTTTTTTGGGTTGCTTTTCCGGGAGGGTGGTGGCAACCCCCTTGCGACGCCCATGCATATCCGACCTTGTTGGGAAGACTTACCACAATACCACCCGACTTAGTCGGAATCTTTCGGTCTGAAAACGAGACCAAATTGAGATGTTAAGAACATTTCATTTCGACTTGGATCACACAAAAACACCAAGTATAAAATAATAGCAATTCCTCACGGTTGGGTTAATTGGCTTTATTGTTGCATAGCATCATTGAAATACAAACAGGGTGAAAGCAAGTCTATAATTCCTAACGATTACACACACATTTTAGATCATTGCGTCACTGTACTTGTGTATTACATCAGGAGTCCTTTCCTTCTGAAAACACGGAGAATATAAAGGTTTAAGTTTTGTCTCAAAATTCTTACATAATTTTCTCCTTTCTGAATAATTTTTGTACAAACAAGAATTTCTACACCATACCCTAGCTGTTAGGTGTATTAACGATATTACACCCTTCTAGGTTTTCAGCAATTCATGCCCTTATATACACCACTTTTTGATGCGATAATCTCACCAGGTACGCATCACGTTAAGACAGTGAATTCAAGAAAAGTTGTGATAGTTTTTGCTTGTGTGCGACAAAATTACATGAACAACAATGGAAAGAGCGCCCTCAATAGAATGAAAAATCAAGAAGACAACTTAACTGCAAGGTTTCTTCTCTACAGTGAAATCTCGATAAGTCAAACTCTGATAACTCAAAACAACTATCAAAGAATCCATTGCCTTCAGTAGTATAACAAAGATATACAACCCTGCTTAACTCAAAACTCTGCTGAAGTCAAATTTTGAACCTGTTCCCTTGAGGTTTGACTTATGAAGATTTCACTGAATTGCTTTATTTTCTAGGGCGTGGGTGTTGTGTTGTCTTCCCCAACCCCTTCTTGGGATGACTATTATGGTACATCGCTTGTAGTGAATTGCTCCTTTAATGCCAGACAGCCTCCTTGCAGAGACCCAGTTAGCGGTGTAACCGACGGAAAGTCTTAGGGGACAAAATTCAGAAGGGGTGCTGATCACAGAAATTAACCGGTTAACCCTAACCGCCCTGAATCCTTCAAAATCCTCTTTGCCAAAGTGGAGAAATTTGGGGGATTGAGGTTAACTTACATGGCAAAAGTGCGTTTCTGATTTTGTAGGATGCACTTTGTCAAGGTCTTGAGCCGGACCTTGTGTTGTTTTTGCTCAGCCATGCATAAATATAGGCCTGGATTATGCTTGAAATCTTCCGTACTGCCCCAGGATGTCACTGGCCAAGCCTCAACATATTGACATTCACTGCCACAGGATTTTGCAGGATTCAGGCAGTGGTCAACCCTCCACAGACCATATTCAAGAAATAATGGAGGAATTTGCAGGATTGAGGCTATATGCTATTTTTCCATGAGGCCAATTGGAAGATTTTGCGGGATTGAGGCTACATCCTAGCCAAAAAAAAGGCCTAGGGAGTTAGGGTTAATGCCGGAAGACGTGTAAACATGGTCTGGCAATGTATATTCGCAGGGGTTGGTGACAGGTTCAATCGTCAAGCTTTCCTCGATTAATTGAAGCTTTCCTCGAATCTCCGGCGGTGTCATCAGTGGTTCCCATTGTTTTTGTACACACCGTGTAATGAACTTGGTCGTTGTACATGGTCTGTCTTCTTTGCAAATATCAACATATTGTTGCAAAATATGAAGTACAGTGAGAAGTATCATACAAATATGGTACAAATGACTCCCAAGAGTCGGTATATTTGCGGTGTTTGACTTGATCTTAAACTTTGGCGGATATATTTTGTCTTTTTCAACAATCTTGTTTTTTTGCAAAATCAAAAATTTGGTAAAAAACAAGTTACCAGCCAAAATGTTATGCAATGCACACTGTTTGTGACTGGTTGCCAGCTGATTTTGGCTTAACACATGCATCTGCTAAGCATCATTTTCTGCTTAGCACCAAGGAATTGAGCTCAGGTCTTGATGAGGAGCTCCACCTCCTCCAGGGGTGCTCGGACGCGAAGCTCTTTCTCCATCAGCAGATCCTGACTGTCCTGCAACTTGGTGGGGAAGTATCTGACTGCATCCACGTACAGGACCTGAAACCAGGAAACAAAAACACAAATACAAGAGGATATACGCTTGTTTAAACATGACAGTCACAGGCGTTAATAATTGAAGTATATAACCCCAATTTTGACTTTGTAAGTTTTCTTTATATGGAACACCTCCCAAAAACGTTTTTCAGTGATCACTCAAGGTTACAAAGAACAGATGAACCCAAGCCCCTCCTAGACACTGGTAGGAATGGACATAAATAGTGATATGTACACCACCCCCGCTCCTGATTCTTACAAGAATGTAAAGACCAAGTTAAAAGAGTTTGGTTCAAGTAGTTTCATTTCATCTGTCATTTTATATTGTTTCTCTACCAGTTCTCACTGAAACACATGTCAGTGTCTAGACCTGACAATGGCCTATAGAACATACTGTCCGATTTTAGGTTTTGGTTATCATATTGGCAAAGGCGCTTCAACTTTAGCAATCTTTTTCAACATTTTTGAAATTTCTTTTTAAAGCACTTTGATTTCTTAAATTAGTTCCTAGAGAATCGGTTACCCTTCAAAAGGTATACAGTCGATTCTCGTTAGTACAAACTCTGTTAATACAAAATTCTGGTTATTACAAACATAAGGCCTTGGTCCCGACTGTGCATTTATGTGCACAATGAATGGGACTGATGTTCCTCTTAATACAAAATTCTGATATAACAAACAATTTGGCTAGGCCCGAACGAGTTTGTATTAACGAGACTCGACTGTAATATTTTTTTTGGGGGGGGGGGCAAGAACTGCACCAGGAGGATAAGTTTCTTTAACCCTAACCCCCCTGAGTGATTTACTAGGAACCTTCCTCACTCCGGCAAATTCCAACACCAAATGGTAAACTGCACACAAACATTGTTGGACTGATATTGGTCGTATTCCTAACCCAATGTAAAGCATAATCAGTTTTTTAAACAGATTCTAACAATCCCTGGTGTTGGAGTTTGACTGGATGGGGATTGTTAGGGTTTTCAATGAATGTTGCACGTTTGGTACCAACCTTAGCCCATGGACAGTGTTGCAATGCGCTATAGAATATGGACTCGGCTCGTTTCAAGTTGCCTTGCTGGACCTGATGAATGTAAAGAACAGAAAACCATAAGACGACCTCAAGATCAAACTAAACACTTCTGGGCTTTTTCATCCAAAAATACAGTTTTCTTTCTTGATTTATCAACAGGAGGAAGGCTTCAACAAAGATTAGGCTTTAAACACAGGTTTTTACGATAAGCATACAAAGATTGTACAGTTACTAGACAGAGCGAGTTGATGAATACTGTTTTTTTTCTCCATTACCTCGAATTGCATGTACATCCTCCACAGCAGTACACAGTGGCGGGAATGCTGACTCTCACACGCCCTGTCAAACAAGGCACGGATTCGGTTGCTTATCCCTGACTCTGGCAAGGACACTAACAAGAAATGGGAGAGAAAAAAATGAAAGAAATAATGAGAACAAAGAATCAGATTTGTTGGTTCCATGTAGAGATTGCCTCTCCACTGTGCAAATGAGAGAGAGACAGCAGTGTAACCAGAGGAGTGGCAGAGTGCAACGGGCTAGAGATTTTAAATGCAAAATCGGGACGCTGATAGAAGCAAAATTGGGACGCTGACAGAAGTAAAATCGGGACGGCAAAAATGGGTTAACGGGACGAAAAGATTCTATTTTGCAATGGGCAAACAAAACCCTGGCTATGCATCTGGAGAAAGACTGGCGTGCCCTTGCTGTGGTGTCATTGGTTTCCTGCACACGGACGAGGTGAGAAAGAACGGTAGGCAATGTATTCTACGGATCATGCAATATGGAATACATAATATTCACTTTGCTGTTGGCATATTTGCTGTGCATCATATTTCATTGTCCACAGTCCTGCACAATCCTTGAAAACATCATGGTAGATTGTGAAGATCCAGGAGGGTAAAAGATGATTTTATTAAGTGAATAAATGTGTACTTGGCCAGTTTTAAACAAGTATGTACGTTTAAAACTGGCTCAGGGGACTGAGCTGGTTTTAAACACACATGTACTGGTACTTGTTTTAATGCCGGCAAAGCACATTTATTCCCATTCATAAATACCTTTGAGCATTTATAAGTTTCCAACGATTTTGTTCAACAACTTTACTTCATGTTTTTTTTTAACACCCCTCTACATGTAGCTATGTCAAGATTGTGAACGTTCAACAAATAAAAGGTTAAAAAGATTTAATAGGTGTCCAAATTTCATATGACACCAGAAAAGTGTTTAAAACCAGCCAGCCGTTATTTTATCAGCTGTTTAAGACCATCCATGTGACGGGCTCTCGACCAACAGGAATGGGTAAACTGTCTTAGGTATTTATGAATGAATGATGAAATGCATGTACACTGCACAAGTAATCAAGTGCAGACTATTTTCATATCACTGCCACAAATGCAAAACCATGGCTTTACTTAACTTAACTTACTTTACATGGCTTAACAATGACAAATTTAGAAAATTGTCTTCAAAGATAGTCATACCTCCAATTTGTTGTGCTAGCAAGTCCTTGACTTCTACAGCAGTAGTAGCAGCAAGTACAGCTTCCTGCCTAAGCAGCTCTGCCCTGATAGCAAACAACCACTGGATGGGATAGTTGCTTCGTCTCGTCACCTGATCAAAATACCGACGGACTCGCCCGGCAATGTGGGACTTGGCTTCTGAGTGGATGAAAGCATCCAGCAACTCCGGGCTAGATGGGTAATCTGCCAGGGAGGTCTTGATTAGGTTCCTCAGGGTTCCAAGTGGGCCGGGGTTGCTGTATGCGTGGGCCGAGAAGAGCCTGACGTGGGCTGTTGTCAGTAACTCCTGGTCCACTCGGACCTGCCGTGGACTTGTAAAGTCGGAGCCTCTTGATCCACTTCTTTTGAGGGCCGAGAGGCTGGACTCATAGACGACTGATGCTGCCTTCATGCCCACGGTCAGGTACTGGAAGATGGCAAAGCACTTGGCGAGATGTACGATGTAGCTTCCAGAAGGCCGACACCACTCTGAGAGCTCAGTGTTTTCATCACATTCCTTTGAGTAAGAGGCCAAGGCTTGTGTCATCATCTCTTGATAGTTTCTCCTAGCTTTTAGGATTCTTGTTGCAGACACACATTGTCCTGGTACCTCTTGGAGGGGAGTGAACACTCCCCCCTCTGCAACGGCAGTCAGTAAATGCAGCACCTCCGTGTTGCTTCCATTACCAGCTCCAACAGAACTTGCAGGTGTTGAGTCATACTGGACAAACATGTCTGCGAATGTCCACACAAGTCTTGTGGCAGCATGCCTGTCTGTTTTGGTCTTAGGCTGCCCAAGGAAGATCAGGGCTGTTTGCAGAACACGTTTAGCTTCATCCGTGTTCTTCAGAGAGTGTTCCCATCTTGCCAAGGCAGCCCAGAGATCCAAGTTGTTACGATTCTCCTCCTGGCTAAGTAGCTTCTTGGCAAACCTTTTGGCATCTTTGAGTCGCTTCTTCTGCCCACGCTTATCATCTGTCGACATTAGAGCTTTTTGCATGTGGAAGTCTAACCTCATCAACAGAAGCTTGGTCTGTGCTTGCTCGGGAAAAACTGGTATGATTCGGACGAACATTTCCTCCACAAAGTCTTCAAGAGCTTTATTCTGTGTGTTGGTATCTCTGATGTGACTCCTCTCAGCGGAGTCCACGTTCCTTGCAAACTGCTCCAGGGTCCTACAATTACCTGCAACTCCTGAGAGTGTCAAAGCCGGCTTACAGACGGGAGGCAATATCTGGCTTGGCTGCTCTAGGTAAATCCCCCTCGTATTGACAACTTCACCAGGACACTCCAACAAACATCCAGGAACTGATACGCCAAGGAAGTCCAGGAAGAAGAGGACGAGACGAAACTGGTTCTGCTGAGAACTGAGCCTGAAGAGAGCTTGCCCGATGTCATCGAAGAGAACCATCCGCTCCGGATCCTCACAGTCCTCTTCTGTTTCACCCTTGGCTTCGTCTGGCCGCCAGGGAGCGAAATGACTCTGCTCTCTAAACACCTCTTCCCGCATCCAGGCTTGCCACAGAGGCTGGTCGGATGAATTTGTGGCAGGGTTGGAAGATTCCTCTAGAGCTCGATCGTCAGATTCTGAAAAAATAAAAATGTTCATAATTTTCCAAATACCCGCAAAAAGTATCAAGTAAATGTTCCACTCTCTCAAAATTCTGTACTTTCAAACTTTCACATTCAAACAATTTCCCCCATTTTTTTTACTGGCAGATTGGTACAAAACACTCAAGAAAAGAAGGCCAGTAAACTTAGTGAAAAAGAACCACAGTAATTGGCTGTGATTGATGCACTGCATGCATGACATTTTGTGCTGCACTGCATGTTGCACATCGCACAGGAACACTCACACTCACACTCACTCACTAATCATTTTAAAGCAAGTCCAAGAAAAGGGCCTCTTATGGTCCCGTATGTAACACCATGTTTTCTGTAATTACAAACTCATTGCAAAGACTAACACCCCCCGTAAAAAAATTCTTGTGGGTATTCTCCTTGCAGATGCCCAATAGTAGAATAAAAACACTGAAATCCATCTAATTCTTGGACTCGCCCTTTAACTCGTCTTACCATTACATAAAGCTGTTCTCACCCTAAAACTTTATTTGAAGTTGCCACTTTGAATAACCCTACCCTGAATGAAAAATCCTGGGGAGATTACAAGGCGCGAGACTTACGAGGCTCTTGGATTTGTGCCCATCCTCCTCTCTGCTTCTTCTGCATCCAGCTGGCCCAGCCTTTAGCTCCTCTTTCTCCAAATCGAGGCTCGGCGCTATCCCAGAACGTCTCCAAAAATGCAATCTGAAAGTGGAATTTTTAAAACTGGGTGAAAGTTATATATTGGCAGCCTAAGGACAATGATCACTTCTTACTTTTTAACACAACGTAGGAAGCACATACGTGTATATTTGGTTTTCATGTTGATGTGGGTTCAGTGCACAAGCTGCCCTCAATGGTAAGAAAGGGGCATTCGGGAAAACCACCTGGAAGGGATATACCAACGACGCCCAACGCTAAAACGGATAAAATAAGTGTGTGCGTACTTTACACTATACGAGCACAAACCAGTATGCGCAAAAGGTTTGTCCCCTCAACTTGGTTAAAAAAACGCCCTCTCTGTTCGCGCACGGAGCCCATATCACTCAGTTGGATATGTATCTTTATATTATTCTGATAAATTTTCACAGTGAAAGATTCTGTGAAAAGGCCAATTATCCCAAGTACATGTACATGTAGTTCTGGCAACTAGAGACTTATTGTGTTGGGTTGGGCCAAATTTTTGTCTTTGTGTTCAACTCTAAGTCACCCCAATATTTAACAAGTCAGGTGTGTTTACAAACACAAATGCCCCGCAACCGTAACTGTTCCCATGACATAACACCACTCTTTTAAACTTCAACTTACACGTACCGTACCCGAAGTTGGTCACATGGAACGTTCATTGACAGCATTAGTGTCTTCTGTAGGTTTTATATGAATTAATCCCTAATCCCTATGATCTCAGAATAAATATAAGATTTTTATTGTTTTAGCCACTGTGACCTTGACCCTTGACCTTTCGACCCCCAATGCGATAGGCCTATTTGGATTACCAAGAACGATCCACAAACCAAATTTGAAGTTCACATGTGAAGAATTTCTCAAGTTATCGCGCTGACAAAATTTCTTTTGTTTTAGTCACTGTGACCTTGACCCTTGAACTTTCCGCCCCAAATGCAAAAGGATTGTTAGGATTACCAAGAACAATACACAAACCAAATTTGAAGTTCATATGTAAAGTATTTCTCAAGTTATCGCGCTGACAAAATTTCTTTTGTTTTAGTCACTGTGACCTTGACCCTTGACCTTTCAGCCCCAAATGCAAAAGGGTTGTTAGGATTACCAAGAACAATACACAAACCAAATTTAAAATTCATATGTAAAGTATTTCTCAAGTTATCGCGCTGACAAAATTTCTTTTGTTTTAGTCACTGTGACCTTGACCCTTGACCTTTCGGACCCAAATGCAAAAGGATTGTTAGGATTACCAAGAACAATACACAAACCAAATTTGAAGTTCATATGTAAAGTATTTCTCAAGTTATCGCGCTGACAAAAATTTCTTTTGTTTTAGTCACTGTGACCTTGACCATTGACCTTTCGGCCCCAAATGCAAAAGAATTGTTAGGATTACCAAGAACAATACACAAACCAAATTTAAAGTTCATATGTAAAGTATTTCTCAAGTTATCGCGCTGACAAGATTTGTCCGGACACACACACACACGCACCCACCCACCCACCCACCCACCCACCCACACACACACCCACACACCCACCCACGGAAGGACAAGGCGGAAACAGTATGCCCCTTCGGCTTCGCCGCGGGGCATAAAAATCCACCAGAGAGGATTTTGCATATCACTCTTCATGTACATTGGGTTTGATGCCATTCCTACGAAATTCAAAGTACCAAAAAATGTTCCTTGCACATTCAGGAGGATTCACTTAAGGTATAATTCAGAAGTAGTAAAATTTCAACACAGCAAATGAAGAAAAAAATGTTCTCTCACAATTCTTTTGCAGGAGGATGCATTAAATGTTTCAGAGGAGCAGACATGCATGTACCGGTACATGTCCATTTTTGTACTACTGCTAAGAATGCATCTTTGGAATATACAGTAGAATCTCTCGTTAATACATACAGTAGGTACAAACTACACAATTCAGATATAACAAAAACATTTTGGCTAGATCCAGCTGTTAATTTGCTGTTGTCAATTCTTATAGTAAACATAAAGCCTCGGTCCCATTTATTGTCCATGTAAATGCACAGTCAGGACCCAGGCTTTATGTTCAGTAGTAGGAACAATTCAATTCCGGTTCGTTTGTGTGTCGTCACTTCAGTTTAAACCACGCCCACTGCAAGTAGCACTGGAACCAAAAGTTAAAGCTATAGGCCTATTCCATCATTTGCAGCTATCCGAAAAGTAACTGGCGTACTTATTGTTGAAAAACATACTTGGTTGAAAGATAGTAAGGGAACTATACTCCCTGTGAAATTATTCTTTCTGGCAAGCTGTCATTTTGAAGTAATCAACGAAAGAAGGCCTTTCCAACGGTGCGTCTTAAGACGCACCGTTGGAAATTTCCGTTAGTAGTTCGTTTTTTTATTCGGCGAAGCGCGCACAAGCGTTGACACGACGCACACGCGCGCGGTTGCTATAATTCGTCGGATCAGTGCGCGACATCGCGTAGCTGCAATCGGCTCAGTGAGAACGTGTCTCGGACGCTGAATTCAGGCCCAATTCAAAACATGATTCAGCAACTTTTGATTTGAAATTGAGATCCTAGAATGCTGTTTTTCTCGGAATATACAGCTGAAGCTGAGCTGAAACTTCATCAAGTTAGTTGTTCAGTACCCTTCTTTAGATTTTGAACACTTTTGTTGCTTCAAACCAACAAAATGCACAAATTACAAATGATGGACTATATCTTTAACATAACTTGAGTGTTTATCCCAAGGGCACTAGTAATCAGTGGTACATGTACATGCGGGTGTATGACGAAGTCAATGACGAACTGGATTACCTGAATTTGGTTATAACAGAGTTTGTATTTTGCGAGAGTGACCTGCGTTTGTAATCATTACCTGGCCCTGTGCGTGTGTGTCTTGCTGGAATTGCTGAGGACAGAAGCAGTTGAGCTCTATCATGGCCTGGTAGGCTGCCACTGCTTTCTCTGTATGACCAGCCTGCCGCCAGAAATGACACAAGCTAACAAACAAATCTGCAAGGGTTAAACAGGTATCTTGTTAAACAAGTAAATACATGTATGGCATTAATATGTTACCTGCAATTAACCCTCCTATGCAAACACACATTCTGTGCCAAGTACTAGTAGTCCTTTCAGTCAAAATCAATCAAGTGACTGTTTTCAACAGTTAAGAATTTCCACTGCCTACATAAAGCAGTATTGACTGGCCGTGACTGTTTATGTATTAACTTGATACAGCTTTGCTTTGACTGTGGGTGATTGATAAGCCAGCTGTGCCCGCAACTTTCCTGCTTTGTTCATGGTCTGTTGACTGACTTTGACTAGTCACATTTCTTGCTTGACTATGATCTGATTGCTGGTGACTAGCCCATGTTAAAAGTAAAGCAGGGCAAGTGAATGAGAATTTTGACTGTCTGTCACTGTTTAAATGAGGGCTAAAAAAGCCCGAGATCGTGCAAATGGCAGGAAGACTTTCATGTACATCACTGCAGCTGCAAACAAAATTCACAAAAAAATTCAATAAAATGTCATCACTGGCAAATTATTTGCATGAAATGTGAAGTTTCCTTTGTCAAGTCTCAGAGTGTTAGGGCTTGTACATGTAGACAAAATTGTTTAATATTTGGTAAACATTCTTTCGTATATGTTTTGACATTGTATGAAACCTTTAACATCACGGCAAGCACACAATCTGCAGGCATGCAACATGTTGCAGGAAGACGAAATCACGCAATTGCAGGAAGATTAATACATATACATTCACGAAGTTGCAAATTCACAAAAACTCTGAACTAACGTCTTCTTTGGCCAATTATTCGGACCTTAAATTTGCTTGGCACTCACATTCGCGTAAAATGTGGACTGGCTTTAGTCCCACAGTGTTGGGGCTTTTAGACAAACATGGGTTAATATTTGGGTACAGCCATTTCTACCCATGCTTTGCAATTGTCTATCAAACCTGTGACCGACAAACAGTTGAAATTTCTCACCCAGTAATTGATTCTCCAATTCCACAGCCTCGCATCCATCCAGATCCTTCTGTCCAGCAACCAACTTCCTAAAACACCTCCCGTACAGTCCCGCAACCTTGGAAACAGAGAACGTGGAGAAGCAAGCCTGCTTGAAGAGGAGGTACTCCCTCCACAACGGGATGTTGCCCGGGTTTGATTTCAGGAGCTTTTCCCATTGTCTTGTCTGCTGCGACATGTCCCAGAATTCTTTGCCAATCTCCAGCTGCTCAAGTTGCAAGGGGACGCTGTCAGGGTTTTTCAGGAGGGCCTTTTCCAGAATGGCAAGCTTCTTCTCGGCAATCATCTTAGCTGTCCTCTTTCGGCCGCTTTGCTTCGTGTTTGAACCACTGCCGTCGCTGGTGGAAATCAGTGTGTCAAACTCGGCGGTGTCTTGGAAGCGGATGAACTCCAGCCACTTGGGAATGTCTTGGGGGTTGTCGTGCAAGTGCCGGTTGTAGGACGCGGTGGTCTTTGTGAACGCCGAGCGGCTATTGCTGGTTGGTGCTGATTGGTGCTGGGGTTTTGCAGTGTTAGTGTGGCTTGCTTTGGGGTCTGATCCAAGGTAGGCTTGGGTGGATGGATCGTAGACACCGAGAGGATCAAAGTCAGGCCTGGGTAGGTTGGTGGCAGGAGCGTCTATCGGGATGTAAGAAATGGTTCTCTGCGTCCTTTCTTGAGGTATGCTTGCCCGACTGATGTCTGCAAGTACAGTACCTTCTTCCACATTTTCACTCTCCAAGTCGACAATATTTGGAGTGAAATATCTCCGTGTACTCGATTCTGTCTTGTATTTCTTCTTTGCTTTTGCAGCTTCTTTCCAAGTCACTGACTGACGTTTTCGGTTCAAACCAAGGCAGGAGTGCCCGACACGACGGTAGATGACAGTGTCTGTGAAATGGAGACTGTCAAAGCACAGGTTGTTCTTGTCTGATTTCACATCGATGCGGAAACCCTCACCTACACTGGCCGTCCTCCTGAAATTCAGAAAGAGAGAACGTTTCTCATTTTTCTACTTACTATGTTTTGCAGATGAAATTACAATGAAGTCAGTTTCTACTTACATTCATGTATCAACACCGACTGAGGTCAAGTTGAATTGGCATCATTGGAATAACGTTTCATATTTTTTTCCCTTTTGTTATGATATGCCCACTAGTATCCCTTTTGATATGAATTGTGCACTTTACATTGTACATGTAGACAGTGAATATTTTGCCATCACCGGCAAGGTCTCCTAACGCTATTTTGCCGTCAGTGAATGGCTGTTTTGATGGGAAAGTAAATGCTTATTTATAAGTTATGCATTTTTTTTTCAGCACTTGAGGTCCCAGTCTGGCCCAGGATAGGCAATCAACTACCAAAATTATGCAAATTACAAGATTCATGACATTCCTGTCAAGGTTCTTCAGGAGGTAAACCCAGAAACTTACTCCTTCGGTCTCCAGGGCTCTCTGCGAGTGTTGCTTTCATCACTGGAGTAGCTTGAATCACGTTCCTCCTCTTTCTCTTCTTGTCCCTGTGATGCCTGTCACGACGATGGCTTTTCCTCCCGTGTCTATCACTGGACTCCGCTCTGTAGTCTCGCTTGTTTTTGTATTTTCTCTTCCGTTTGCCGTAAGCATGTCTAGACCTTGAGCTGTCGCTGCTAGAGCTGCTCGAGTCAGAGCTGGAGTCAGAGCTCTCGGATGTTGTTCTTTTCTTCTGTACCTATCACTAGCCTCTGCTCTTTATCCCTGCTTGTGTCTGTGTTTTCCGCTCCGTTTGCTGTAAGCATGTCTAGACCTTTTGCTGTCGCTGCTAGAGCTGCTCGACTCATAGTTCGCGGCAA
>CM057142.1:14947095-15137138 GCA_029964075.1 Patiria pectinifera | reverse complement strand
AAATTGGCCAATAGTTGAAATAAATAAGCCCAGAGCATACATAGTGCATGCTATTTGCCAGATCTGTCAAACTCAGTGTTGATGGCCAAAGAAGATATGATGAGAAACGTATATATGTTGATTTTAGCCGAACATCACATTAACCTACATGCACTTGTACATGAGATACATTTGTAAACAAACACACTCAACAAATAACATCTGTGCACATCACGTTTGTGGTATTTTTAATAAATTAGGGGTAAAGTGTGAATTTGCACAGATTTGGCAACAGACAACATTCTCTTCAGTACTACAACCACCTCTGGATTTTGTATTTAGCCTAAAATTTATCAAAAGTCTTATCATTGTGACAGTTTCTCGGCCCCAAAGCTGAACAATTTTGAATACCGTTTTTGCCCTTTTGAAGTGGTGTGGTGTGATACATGTAGATAAAAATAACATTGAAAATGGGCGTCTCTGCCTACATGCCTAAATCACCCTGATCATGGGAATATCTACCCAAATTGATTTTTGAAATTTACTTTCAGCCAACTTTATAAGGTCAGTTTTCCTGACTTCTTTTGTATTTCTTTGTATTTCAGGATCGTGGAGATATACAGCAGAAGATTACAAGGTACCGGTATGCATATAAAGTCAAGTCATCCATTGCAATTGCTCAACCATGGCCATATATGAATGACAAATATGAATACAAATATGAATGCTATATAAAAGTCTAATTTACTGACAGAAAGAGTCCTAATATCACCACTCCCTGCCCGCGTTTATTAACAACCATTTTGTGCAATATTTTATGGGGTATGAGACAAGGCCAGTTATTGGATGAAAGTTTTGATTTTAAAATTGACAGAGGAAGAGTTTGTCCAATCAAAACAACTGTCTTATCATGAAAATGCTTGTGCGGTCAATAATTTATGGAAACAACTTTTTGGGTCATTTAGAGGGTCTAAAGATGTTGCCAGTGAAAGCCGCCCTAGCTGCAAGCGATTTTCAGCCCGGCTTTCCACAAAAACACACGGCTGACAAGAAAATGATTCTAAAATGACGAGGTGAATTAACTTCATTCTTTCCAAAATATGCTGACATAAAGAATAAAAGATAGTCTTTTCCTTTATGGAAACACCAACTTTGTGCAGTGGCGAGTCTCAAGTTGTGACGAGAGAAGTCTCGAATATGAGTGTGTTTAAGCTAGAAACCATGCGTTCTGGTGCGCGCCCTGACAAATTCCTTAACTTGACCTAACAAATTGATATGTCCTTGGCTCAACAGGGGGGGGGGGGTGAGGGGGTGTTCACAGCCTACCCCATTGACTACCTGTGTGCCCCCTGTATACCTCCCTACTTCCTGTTGAACCCAAGTTCCCCGTTCCCTTGCAAATTATTTCACTGCAAATCACAGGTTCAAGTCTCCGTCTACCCCAAAACAATATGTAAAATGTAAGAAAAGGACAAGTGCAACAGAAAATGTCAAACCAAACCTTAGGCTACAAATGCTACAGCAACTTCTTGCCATTATCTTTTTTATGCGCTTGTAATAGTACCAGTATGCATAGCTTATATGCTTCAGTCTCCTGATGACAAGCAGAGCATACTGTTCGAAACATCGAGTTAAACCAGGGTCCGAAATTAGCGGTAGCCCGCTATTCAAATGCTAGTCAAAACAGCGGCGGGCTATTCAAACTATTCCTTAACTAGCCCGGCTGGCGAGTGAAAAATTATTGGGATACGGCAAAGACGAACGTTGGGAAGAAATAAATCATTAAATTCAGAAAGAAAACCCCATGAATTTGTGTCTAATTTTATCAATTGTTTTAAAGGGTTCAATTATTAGATCTGTTTATCAAAAACACTGACAAAATTGCCTCAGAATTGAGTCTGAAAATACGCCATTTTGTATTTGAGATAAAAAAAAAAATGCGGGCTAGTGAAAATGCCCATGGGCTAGTTAAGAGTCCGTTTCAGTAGTCCGGCTGGCTAGTGAACAAAAAAGTTACGGTCGAACCCTGGTTTAACCAACTGGTTCGTGTCAGAACCACGCATCTCACTATATCATTCACATGGTGTTACCGCAAACCTCTCATTCATTGATCATATCCACAATGCAAACCCTCGAGCCTTATTTATTCTTTATTGTATCTTTTCCACAGTGCAAGAACGACTGACAAAACAGATAGCATTAGCCATGGTTGAGGCCATATCGCCAATGGGGGTAGCCGTGATAGTCGAAGCAACGTAAGTCTGGAGTCTCACACATTGCCAAAAACAGGTCACACGGAAGGTACCAGGTACCGTACCACGAACACGCCTCACAATGGCCCATTGTCTCCTAGCTCAATTCATAAAGTGACACTCAGGTTTCAAATGCTGTGGGCCAACCTTTGGGGTAACAACAGCACCAGTGTCCGAGGGAGTGAGGGAAGGTTTTCAAGTTCAAGAGAAGAATGGAGGTGGAATTTTTCCCGTGGACATGTATACGGAACTGAAAGGGTGTTTTATAAGTATCTTCGGGGAAGCTATCGACACAGCAATGGGAGTTGGTAGGGGATTGTTGATGCAGTGTGTTATATCCTGCTGTTCAGTACAATTCAACTGTTGTGAAATGGTGATTGTGGATTAAAAAAAGGGAATAACCCCGGATTGAGAGAAGTCTTCCTGCTATGACAGGATTTCAGGCATTGTTGAGTTCTCAGATAAGATACTTGTGCCACACATGTAACTACGGTATATACATTTTTTGTTGATCTTAAAATTTCCTGCAAAAATATCAGAGCCCACTTGTATACATGTACCAGCACATTCAAATCCAGCTAGATACATATGAATATCTACAAAATACTGTTTATTCAAATATTTTAAGATACACACATGCACTCCTGTATTCAATATTTTAAGCTGGTATTTTGTTCTTAAAGGGAATATACAACATTTGCAAACATCGAAAAATAAAACTACCAAGTTTTTACGAAATACCTTACTTGGATGTTGGTAAATGTCAGTCAAAAGCATCCTGTCAAGTTATGGCAACTGGTGTGAAGTCATTTTCAAGAAAATGGTATTTTTGTATACGTTTCCAGCGGTGGTCGGCCGACCACCGTTGGAAAAACCTAACTATTTTTCAACTACTGCTCCAAATTTACCATTTTTTATTCAGTTCAAATTTTGTTTGCTACTGGTTACATATTCATGAACGGGTGCAGGCCAGCTAGACTTGTTCCCTTACCTTTAATTTTCCGGCATCTGGAAATTGATCCATTTTATCTTTAGTGGAGTCAGGGAACCAGACTACTTGAACATTTTTGTTTTTCTTGGTTTTTCCAGCATTTTCGAACAAAAAAATTCAAACATGTCAGTGTAACAAAATTTTATCTATTATACTAACCCCTCAAATAGTTCATTTCTGAAAATTACAGCAAAAGCCAATGATGTACATTCCCTTTAAATGTGTGGTTGACTTGGAAAGGATTTGGAGGTTAATACATTAGAAATAGACCAGAGGTGTAATGACGCCATAGTTTTTATTTACATATTGCACTATCTGAGGAACACCAAGCTCCCATAAGAAAGTGCACATGTAAACAAAGCGTGACATCATTATGTTTCAGGCCTATTGAATGTGATTTTCTTGCAGAAATTTGTTAAAACAAAATATGAAAATGACAAAAATTTTCAGGACTGTCACGTGCACATGTACATGTACATAATATCCCTTAACCCTCCTGCTGTTTGATCATTCACAGACAGTCAAAAACTTAATCTTCTCCCCCGCCAAGCCTTATACGCAGACTAGTCACCAACAGTCAGATCATATTCATGTAGGCACTGTGACAGTCAAATTCAGTCAACTGACAAAAATAGGCAAGAAATTGGCACAGCTGGCTTATTTATAACCTACCGTCAAAGCATAGCTGTATCAAGTTACATAAACAGTCACAGCCAGTCAATCCTGCTTTACCGGTATGTAGGCTGGGAGCTCTTAACTGTTCAAAACAGTCACTTGATTGATTTTGACTGAAATGACATCTTTGCACAGAATGTATGTTTGCATGCATGTAGGAGGGTTTGGTACCATGTGCCTATGTTCACCGATTGCAGAGGATGAGAAAATTTAAAAAAAAAGAAGTTTCACTATCATAGTTGGTTTTTTTATATTTCTGCTTACAGCCACATGTGTATGGTGATGCGAGGAGTCCAGAAGCTGAACAGTAAAACCATCACCAGCACGATGCTGGGTGTCTTCCGTGACGACCCCAAGACCAGAGAAGAATTCTTGTCTTTAGTTCGCTCCTGAACAAATGAAACCAACAACACATCATTTTAAAAAAATGCCTGGCCAAAGTATTCAAGGTGCTTATAATTACCACCTGTCTTCGTCAGCTGTTCTCAAATATGGGCGGAGTCTTCCCTTAGTCTGTCCTTGCCTGTCTTTGCATTACCCTCTTGCCTCTATTGGGTCTGTGCACCAACTGTTGGTGGCGGTGTCTCATCTGTGGTCTCCGTACACAAGCGCCCTCCTCAGCAGGGAAAGACGGAGGACAGTGATTGATGTCTTCTGCCATGGGCCCTGGCTCAACTTCAGTCTCTGCAAAGGGTGTGTGCACATTCGGACAAAAATTGGTCGTGCATACTGTGAAGCTCCACGTATTTATTCTGAATAGTATATAGGACCAATTTACTGTTTAAGCGTGCACTGTCCCCCATGCATACTTGCAACCAAATATTTTGTGCATTTTATAATAGAAGAATGATTGTGTCGTACTTAGGGCTGTGCATTAAGGATAGTGCAGGAATCGGATACCCGATTAAAATAACATGGGCACCCGGATACCCAGTGTTTCCCCTGGCTAATGAACTGAGCGAGGTGGTAAAAATTCAAATTGATGATTGAAACAAAATTGACGCAGTCTGCAAACTGAAAAGAATGCAGTGCTCACAAAAAATGCGCGATGATTCCATCTACACATCCAAATTGTGAGTTCTTGATACATAAAGGTCAAGGAAAACGCTCATAAATTACACAAAATGTAAATTTTTTGATTAGTATTTCCTCATTGCAAATCTTCACAGCGAGGTGGTGATATTGGCAAAAATTGAGCGAGGTGGTCACTGAAAGTAGCGAGGTGGGCCGCCTCACGTTTGGATAGGCAGGGGAAACACTGCGGATACCCATTAAAGAAACCTAACCTCTAAATTCAAATCTCGGAAGTTGCTGTTCAGATTGTTCATAAAGGTCCACATGATAATACTACCACATCGGTGCATTGATACGGCAAGATACAGGTGTATACAGTGAGTTCAACATATGTAGCTTTAAGGTGTAAATTGCATTTTCGCAAAGCATCATGTAGGGACTGAAAACCCAATTCGCATGTGGACCAGGGCAGGAATCGAACCCGGGCCACAGCGGTGGAAGGCGAGGACAGTAACCACAAAAAGTTAAACGCATATGTGCTAGATTTCGAATTTGCCTTGCGTGTTTGGAAATATCTGACAATTTGATTTTTGAAAGTGTCATTTTCACTTGTAACCAGTGCCAGTGAAAGTGCAATGATCATGTATGATAATTTAATACTGGATGTAAAGTGAGTGCGCCCTCTATAGTTATCTTGCCAATAACATTTCTAGAATCGGTGGAAGAATGGTGGCACCAGACAAGTTACATCAATGGTCCGTGCATGATCAGGAACATGTTTTATGCTTGCAGATAGACCATTATCATGTTGCGGCCATCTTGATTTTTTCCCATTCAAATCAACGTAACTAAAGCGAGGCTGAAAGGAATAATAGTCTGGTTCCTTTTTGCGTAAAAAAACATTATCATTCAGTACTGTTATTGGATACAGGGAACATGACTGAAATGGTGGCAGCATGATAAAGGTCTATTGCATAACAGCTTGCTCCCCACATACATGTACATGCTAAGACTTGTATCAGACTGGATTTATGCTGCATTCTCCAAATATTTGATTTTTTTTTCGAGGAGTATCATAGTGTACTGATTATATCTGAACCCCAGTCCCGAGTTGTTGGTATTTTTTTTCTCGTTTTCTTCAGGCAAAGATACAAATAATTCCACAATTTAACACAAAAGCAATCCTGTAAAAAAAAAATACAATAAATAAGAACAAAACATTATTTTAAAACGTAACTGATATTATTGTTTTTAATGTAATTATTAATGGTGTCATCATTATATGTATACAGTGTACATTGTTAGTCTATTTTAAAGGGGTAACTTTATGGAGAGATTGTAAGTGTATTCACAGAAATTAGTGTAAACTCAAATCTTGTCATGATTTATATTTTAAATAACATTGCATGCGTGTAATTACATTTATTTTTAAGTTTTGAACAGTTATCACCTCTAAACAGTGGCTGCGGGAAAAAAGTGAAAACTAAGTACTGTCACCGTCCGCCTAATCAAAAATCAAAAAGGTACTTGTAAAGTTGTCTTTTGTTGTGTCCAAAATTAAAACATTAATTCTCTGTTTTGCTTTTGATTGATGATTTGCAGTTATTAAAAATATAAATAAATACATTTTATAAAATTGGGTTTTGAAAAATATCAAAATGTACCAAATGAATGTTACTTTTCCATGCATCTAAATCGATAGTTCAACAAAATTCCAGAAAAATATACGATTCAGGGTCAAAAACAAATTGTGATATCCAAAGTCTTTCAACATAAGTACTCGTTTATAATCATTTCTGTGTTTAAAAATCGAGAAGACATCTTGGACTTTTAAAAATCCAGCCACCTTATTCTTGAAAAGTATTGAGGGTCCAACTTTCATAAATTTAAGAATCTGTAATTTTACAATTGGTGTTCACGTCGTGTTTACTGCAATGTGTAAGATAAAAAATTATTCTTTGGCTGTATTGTTGGTTTATGCTTTGTGGTTTTTAAAAGAATGTTTTAATTCATCTTCAGGCCAATTTCTCAAAAATGTAAATTTAAAAAAGGGAATAAAATTCATGACTTTTGAAAGTGACTTTTGAAACAAACCCCCACGGTGGTCTGATTATAGCTTGTTGACTTCAGAAACCTGAAAATAGGTCTGGTGTTTGTAAATTAATCTCTGCTGTGAAGAAGGTTTGGTTCTGAAAGTTGGTATTTTGATGTTTCAGACAATGTGTGTTCTGCCAAGCTCCCTCTTTTAGAATCGGCCTTTCCTTACAGGGAACTAGTGTTGAAGTTGAGTCCTTCTCAAGTCCAGCCACAAGTCCAGTCACAAGTCCAGCCACAAGTCCAGCCACAAGTCCAGTCACAAGTCCTTTCACAAGTCCAGTCACAAGTCCAGTCACAAGTCCAGCCACAAGTCCAGTCACAAGTCCTTTCACAAGTCCAGTCACAAGTCCAGTCACACGTCCATCACAAGTCCTTTCACATGCCCAGTCACAAGTCCAGTCACAAGTCCAGCCACAAGTCCAGTCACAAGTCCAGTCACATGTCCATCACAAGTACTTTCACAAGTCCAGTCACAAGTCCAGTCACAAGTCCAGCCACAAGTCCGGTCACAAGTCTAGTCACACGTCCAGTCACAAGTCCAGTCACAAGTCCAGCCACAAGTCCATCACAAGTCCAGTCACACGTCCAGTCACACGTCCAGTCACACGTCCAGCCACAAGTCCATCACAAGTCCGGTCACAAGTCCGGTCACAAGTCCAGTCACAAGTCCAGCCACAAATCCATCACAAGTACTGTCGCAAGTCCTGTCACAAGTCCATCACAAGTCCATCACAAGTCCAGTCACAAGTCCAGTCACAGGTCCTTTCACAGTCCAGTCACAAGTCATTTCATAAGTCCAGTCACAAGTAATGGGGTGAACAATGACAAAGAAATGCTTTTGTAACAGTTCATTTGAATAGCTAAATGATTTGACTTCAGACTTGTGATGGACTGCAGGGACATGGACTGAACTACAACACTGTTACAGGGGAGATTAGCCTAAATTTCCTGGACACTTTTTCCTTGGAAACTCGGTGTATATCCTCAAAAATCACCAACTTCACAGCTTTGCAATTGAAACTTTCAAGAACTATCCAACCCCATTTGAAGGAAAAGTGGCTTGGCAGTACCGTCCTCAATCCTGCAAAAGCCTACACAATAAAGGAGTAATTTTTACGATATTTATTTTTTATCTGCAAACTTCAAATTTTCTTTCTTGTATCCATTTCACAAGCTTCAAATCAAGTTTTCTGGTTTTTAAAGAGTATTACGTGCATACAAAGAGTGCTGCAGAACGATACTGGACAAAAGTTCATGTCGTGGAAAATATCACTCCAAGGATCCAAGTACTTTTATATCAGCACGCGTTTCTTGTTTAGGCCAATTGACCCTTTTTGTCACGCGTCTCTGCATTATTAGAATGGCATATATTTATAGGCAGTGGTTCATCATCAATCATGTATGACATGATCAATCATGTATGACATGGGGAAACGTTCCCACTTGGCTCTGTTATTAGCTTGTAGTGTTAGTAGTACTAGAGACGTACTCGACTAATTTGTTTGTCAGTCATTATATTTAATGTAAAGTTAAATTTAATAATACAATTACTTTAAGCTAATTTCTTGCATGCATGCATTGACAGTCCCGAGACAAATCTAGAAACAGTACAAGTCACTAGTCTAAACTTGTTCTTCCGTGTGGCATGGTATGAATTCTCATTTCGCCGGTGACCACAGACAGATGTTTGCACATAAAAGCATGTTAAGTCCCGTATATCCATTGTGGCTATTTGCGTACAGGAAATTAGCTTTGCGGCCAAAACAGGTTGAAGCCAAAAATGGCAAATACACTGTTGTGACTCGCTCTCAGTGAATTTTTGTTTTTTGGTATAGGGGCTCCAAAACACGAATTTCGATAAAAGTTAACATTCAATGATTTTCTTCTGTAGTGTATCTGTATCTGTGTTCTTCTGTACAACGCCTGGTGTGGCACTTTGAGTTCTTCTTTAGCGTTGTGCTTTATGTTCTGGCAATTGCCTAACTGAAAAAAAAAACGCGGCAAGGGCCCAATTTCAGCACATAAGCCTCTATCAGCAAAGAAATTTGCCCAAGATCAGAAAGATATTTGTCAAACAAATTTAAGATTAAGCAAGTTTAAGATGATTTCTGCTTAGCATCAAAAAAAATTGACTAGACTCGTTCCCAGTCCCGCCATCATTGATTCTGACTTCAAAATGATGTTGTGAGAGCAGGAACCAGTCTAAATACTTGACTCCGTAAAATGTTAGGTTTATATCTGCTTCCTGAAGTTGGGCTCTCTGCTTATTTTATTGTTATGTATTTTCTCTTAAGGTACAATTACTTGTTTGGCATATGTAGGGCTATTGAACCCCCTCCCTTTTAAAACAACTAGATAAACTGTTGAACAGTAGTTGTTGACAAACGAAATGAGTTACTCTTTTCATTTTATTTTCTGAATTTACTGTACACGTATTCTCAATCATGCATGATATTCTTTTTAAAACCCATCTTCATATTGTGATTTAATTTGTATATAAAAGAGTGGTAAAAATATACTTTATGAAATAAAATATACCGGTAGTACATTGAAATGTCGAGGCGTGCCATGTGAAGGCAGTTATTTGGTTTGACTTCAAATGTGTGCTAGAAACTTGACAAATCAATTGCTCTGGTCTAATCCTTTCATCGAGAGGGCGTGCGTTCTCAATCCCCCTCCTTGGGTGCAATAAGTAGCTTGAGTAACTCCAGCGCCAATGCTCATCAGGAATTCGACATATAGAGCTGGAGCTAAAACTATGTTGTAGATACTAGATTCAAAAATTCAAAAATGGTCCCTTTTCCCTCTAGAATTCCAATCCAGATTCCATTAAACATACCTCGTTATATTTAATGGAATCTGGGTTGGGATTGATAAGGGGAAAGGACCATTTTTGTGATACAGATACAGAGAGTCCCGTTATTTAAGGCCTCTTGGGATCTGGTATCTACAACATAGTTTTAGCTCCATGTCGAATTCCTGATGAGTAGTGGAGCTGGAGTTACTCAGGTAGGCCCAAAATTGTCTATATACGCCGCCGGCTAAATCACAATTTGCATGCCCTGCAAATTCTTGTCCCGAAAATTGACAAAAAGTATGGTGTCGCGTACATTTTGTCGGCCTCGCGTTTTTCAGCTCTGGCATGAAGGAATCATTTTGATCATTTCAGTTTCGATACCAGACTTCTTGCAACACGTCCAGAGCTTAATGTGCACTCGAACTTGTTTTGTTATGTTTCCTCCCATCAAACCACCCCTAAAACTGTTGCCGCACCATAAAAAGCACATCACTGCAATAGAAAATGTCCAAAGACTAGCAACTAAAGTACTAAACTCATCCCTGGCCTGAAAGACATGTCTTATGAGGACAGACTGAAGCACCTGGAATTACCTATTAACATACAGACGCTCAAGAGGGGACCTGATCGAGATGTTAAAAAAACTCACAGGGAAATACGAATCAGATGTAACAAACTTCATCCAACTCAACACTAACGACACAAGGGGGTCACCAATATAAAGTAGCCAAGATCAGAACCAGGTTAGATGTGAGGAAATGCTCCTTCGTGCACCGATCAGAAGACGCATGGAATAGACTCCCCAACTTTGTTGTTACAGCACCTAGTGTCAAGTCTTTTGAGGCTAGATTAGACAAGCTCTGGGCATCTTGAACCTTTCAAGTTTGACTTTGAAGCGCCGACCCCCACTTGCATGCATACATACCAATTTAACCAGAGTTATGAAGATTTGATGAGAGAGGCCTTCAAAGGCCTAATATCAGAAGAGGACCTGTAAGTACCTGTAAGTAAAACCCCCCCCCCCCCCCCCCCCGCAACCAAAAAGACGCACAAATTTTGGTGTTTTTTTTTTTCGAACAAAATCCTTTGAAGGTTTGGAAGCCACACGTCACAAATGCTTGATCTCCACAAATATTTCTACAATCAGTCCCAATTATATTGGCCGCAAAGGACATATCAAAATTACATTTCGCCAACTCCGGATGACAAAATATTAATGAGCTCGCGCGCAGGGATTTACAGGTAAATTTTAGTTGTCTGTAGTTGGGGCTAACTTTACCTCACGCGGTTGTGGACATGATAGAGGGCGCTATTCAACAAATCTAGAAACGTTTGTCCCGCGACCGCCGCGCAGTACAAAACCATACGTGTCTGTATCGTCTGCTGTTCCAGAATTGAGCATTTTGAACATTGATGTAGATGTCGGCAATCAAGGATTCTACATATTTACGTTGCGTTATTTTCTTTGCAAAATAATGTCGAGTGGGCATCGGTTGTTTCCGAGTGCAAATGCAGTGCAAAAAAATGAACACAACACTGTCGTCGCTGTTGATGACTGCACTCCAACTGCACAAAGTAAGATTCAGTCACTGGCAGTAGGCCCCAGTATTTTCCTTCTCCAAATTTATAGTTGGGAGTTCAAATGGAAAGATTACAATATCTGGTCATCACTTGTCACCCTGTGCACAAACCTATGGACTGGTCTGAAAATTTCTAAGTGTTTTCTCAGTAAAACTTCAAAATTTGTCGGTGCTAATTTTGACTGTTTAGGACATTAGGCTTAGCATGCGCGCCTAGGCTATTGCCTACCACTTTTTGATGGCTGATGGGTCATTTAAGGGAAAAATTACTGATGGCCAGATATGGGAATCTTTCCGTTCAAATTCAATTCAAGCATTTAAGGGAAAAGATGGAAAGAATTCCATACTGGGCCATCAACTCAGACCTCCTGCACAAAGTCTATGGGCCATGGCAGAAAAAGTCAAAATATTTAAAAGAATTTTTGCACTCTTTAATTTTAAAATAGTGTTTCTTCATCAGATCTACAACTTTTGGTACTTTTCAGGTTATATTAAGGAATATGAGTGGTGGCCCAGTATGGAATTCTTTCGGAAAAGAAGGGAAAGAATTCCATACACGAACGTCATTTAGTGAGAAAACACTTAAAATTTTTCAGACCAGTCTCATAGGGATTGTACACAGGGTGTCAAGTGACGTCTGTACAATGTATATGGAATTCTTTCCAAAAGGAGAGTCCGAGAATCTAAGTGTCTTGCAGTGGTTCCATTGAAACTACTGACATGGGTTTTCAAATGAGCGCACTGACGGCAAGTTGGTAGCAATAGGCCTATGGAAAGAATGTTGCAATCTGACGCTGCTTTTTTCTTCGTACATGTACATGTATATCATCAGTCATTGCAAAAATGATGATAAGACATGAATCTGGGACTGAGAAACATTTCCAATTTTGTTAAGAAATACTTTGTACTCAACCGCTGAAGTAGTGTCAGGCTGCTACATTCTTTCCTTCCGTTTCACCTACACATGACCTTGTACTATTTACGGAAATGATAATTTTCAATTAAGTACAGTAGATTCCCGTTATAGCGCTCTCAAAGGGACCGAGCTGAACCGAGCGTTATAACCGCACAGCGCTGTAACCGACGTACATGTACATGTACAAATACATGTGCACATGTACATGTACTATATAAGATACATGTATGTACATGTACACACATACACGTACATGCATGTACATGTATGATGAATGTACGGGTCGGACTATACATCATGTAACATGTATTAAAAGCCTGTGATTCTTCTGTTGGACACCTCCATCAAAATCATATTGTTCATTTCAAAATGGGGAGAATGAATTCTGTTGCCATATACACAAAATAATGAAACATTTCTGTTTATAAAGTCGAATAAAACAGTTGAGAAAATCATGGAATCTACGGAGTTATTTTTAAATTTGAAAATATGAAAGTTTACAAAACATGTATAACCTATAACTGAACAGAAGGATTTTAGTTGAACATTGGAACAATTTTGAGGGCCGAATGTGTCGCTTAACCAACGCAAAAAAAATCTACGAAAAAAAATCTACGAAGTCTTGAACGACCCTGGAGCAGACCGACTACGGACTAGGGTTGATTTTTTCCTGAGCTGCTTTATACTCGGGCAGCTAGCATTTCATACCGGTATTTTCATCTTCCAACTTCACCAAAAACATCTCAAATTAACTGTTACAACATTAACATGGAAAACTTTATACATTTAAAATGATTTTACAAACGAATCTGGAAAACGTTATCCCTACTTCTCTCTTGCAGCGACGAATCAGAAAACCGTACAACCTAAGCTTCATGCACACACAACACAATCCCACTGTATGCAAAACGCACACACGTGCTCGCGACTCGACTGCGCTGGGCGGAAGTTGCGCTATGAGCATGTGGCCTCCAATCCAGGCGCTCATTCATGCAGCAGGAATACAGTGTGGCTGAGAAGTGTAAAGTCGGCTTTACAATATGAGTGTACAAATGTACAACACAGTGTGCAGAAGGCTAGTCACTGACCACGTAGTATAGTTATTGCATTGTAAAAGGGTTTTCGTTTTTTTGCTGAAGTCAAACTGCGACACGTATACATTGAACCAGACGGACATGTTACGTTTTTTTCACATCCCGCCCAAAACATGAGATTAATAATCATAAACAATTTGTTGAAAAAAAAAATCATGGGTTTCTGACAAACTGTTCTAAACTTTCTTGGATCTAAAACTTAACTGGAGACATAAAAAACCATGGTTGGACACAATCATGGAAAGAACTTTCAAGATTAGAGTTTGAAAATAATGCACAAACAACTGAACACTGAGTTGTAGATTGGTCACGGTTTCGGAGGGTGACACAAAAAGTCCGTCACCGTCTGTACCCGGACCCGTTGGATATGCCCTGAACACTACATGCATATCGGCACGTACACGTACATGTACAGTATGTACATGTACCGTACGTACACCTACTGTGTGTGACGCATGATGGACTGCATTGTACATGTACATCTAGTGTGTGCGACCACGTGGCGTTAGTGGGCAGACCGCGCCGCTCCTTGCGGTTTTCATCAAATCTGCGAAGAATCTGACATTCCAAGGTGAATAGCGTTATAACAGGAATCATTTTACATGTTTTATATTGTTCCTGGGTCTTAAAATAGTGAGCGCTATATCCCGAAAAGCGTTGTAAACGGGAGCGCTGTAACCGCAGGAATATGTACACAATGAATGGGAACGCAGTCGGGGAAATGAAAAATGAGCGTTATATCGGCAGGAGCGTTATATCAGGGCGCGCTGTAACGGGAATCTACTGTATCACTATCAGTGAAACGTAACTAATTTCAACCCAACATGCTCTATATTGCAATACATTGTATTTAATTTAACCCACCTTTGCTATTTGTTTTTTAGAAAATGGCAACTTGGACTGGCTGACCAATAAGAGCTTCCGGAGCGACAATGCGATCGCAATCGCCAAGCAACATCTGAGAACAGAGGACAGTGAAAGACATCGGCAGCGACTTAGAATCGCTACTCCCCATCCCACAACATCCGAGAGCTCTGACTCGAGCTCTGACTCCAGCAGCTCTAGCAGCGACAGCTCAAGGTCTAGACATTCTTACAGCAAACGGAGCAGAGAACACAGACACAAGCGAGGCTACAGAGCAGAGTCTAGTGATAGGTACAGAAGAAAAAGTACAACATCCGAGAGCTCTGACTCGAGCAGCTCTAGCAGCGGCAGTTCAAGGTCTAGACGTTCTTACAGCAAACGGAGCAGAAAACACAGACACAAGCGAGACTACAGAGCAGAGTCTAGTGATAGGTACAGAAGAAAAAGAACAACATCCGAGAGCTCTGACTCCAGCTCTGACTCGAGCAGCTCTAGCAGCGGCAGTTCAAGGTCTAGACGTTCTTACAGCAAACGGAGCAGAAAACACAGACACAAGCGAGACTACAGTGCAGAGTCTAGTGATAGGTACAGAAGAAAAAGTACAACATCCGAGAGCTCTGACTCAAGCTCTGACTCGAGCTCTGACTCGAGCAGCTCTAGCAGCGACAGCTCAAGGTCTAGACATGCTTATGGCAAACGGAGCAGAAAATACAAAAACAAGCGAGACTACAGAGCAGAGTCTAGTGATAGACACGGGAGGAAAAGCCATCATCGTGACAGGCATCACAGGGACAAGAAGAGAAAGAGGAGGGAACGTGATTCAAGCTACTCCAGTGACGAAAGCAACAATCGCAGAGATCCCTTGAGATCAAAGGAGTAAGTTTCTGGGTTTACCTCCTGAAGATCGTTGACAGGAATGTCATGAATCTTGTAATTTGCATAATTTTGGTAGTTGATTGCCTATCCTGGGCCAGACTGGGACCTCAAGTGCTGAAAAAAACAATGAATAACTTAAAAATAAGCATTTACTTTCCCATCAAAACAGCCATTCATTGACGGCAAAATAGCGTTAGGAGACCTTGCCGGTGATGGCAAAATATTCACTGTCTACATGTACAATGTAAAGTGCACAATTCATATCAAAAGGGATACTAGTGGGCATATCATAACACAAAGAAAACAAATATGAAACGTTATTCCAATGATGCCAATTCAACTTGACCTCAGTCGGTGTTGATACATGAATGTAAGTAGAAACTGACTTCATTGTAATTTCATCTGCAAAACATAGTAAGTAGAAAAATGAGAAACGTTCTCTCTTTCTGAATTTCAGGAGGACGGCCAGTGTAGGTGAGGGCTTCCGCATCGATGTGAAATCGGACAAGAACAACCTGTGCTTTGACAGTCTGCATTTCACAGACACTGTGATCTACCGTCGCGTCGGGCACTCCTGCCTTGGTTTGAACCGAAAACGTCAGTCAGTGACTTGGAAAGAAGCTGCAAAAGCAAAGAAGAAATACAAGACAGAATCGAGTACACTGAGATACTTCACTCCAAATATTGTCGACTTAGAGAGTGAAAATGTGGAAGACGGTACTGTACTTGCAGACATCAGTCGGGCAGACATACCTCAAGAAAGGACGCAGAGAACCATTTCTTACATCCCGATAGACGCTCCTGCCACCAACCTACCCAGGCCTGACTTTGATCCTCTCGGTGTCTACGATCCATCCACCCAAGCCTACCTTGGATCAGACCCCAAACCAAGCCACACTAACACTGCAAAACCCCAGCACCAATCAGCACCAACCAGCAATAGCCGCTCGGCGTTCACAAAGACCACCGCGTCCTACAACCGGCACTTGCACGACAACCCCAACGACGTTCCCAAGTGGCTGGAGTTCATCCGCTTCCAAGACACTGCTGATTTCGACTCACTGATTTCCACCAGCGACGGCAGTGATTCAAACGCAAAGCAAAGCGGTCGAAAGAGAACAGCTAAGATGATTGCCGAGAAGAAGCTTGCCATTCTGGAAAAGGCCCTCCTGAAAAACCCTGACAGCGTCCCCTTGCAACTTGAGCAGCTGGAGATTGGCAAAGAATTCTGGGACATGTCGCAGCAGACAAGACAATGGGAAAAGCTCCTGAAATCAAACCCGGACAACATCCCGCTGTGGAGGGAGTACCTCCTCTTCAAGCAGGCTTGCTTCTCCACGTTCTCTGTTTCCAAGGTTGCGGGACTGTACGGGAGGTGTTTTAGGAAGTTGGTTGCTAGACAGAAGGAGCTGGATGGATGCGAGGCTGTGGATTTGGAGAATCAATTACTGGGTGAGAAATTGTAACTTTTCGTCGGTCACAGGTGTGATAGACAATTGCAGAACATGGGTAGAAATGGCTGTACCCAAATATTAACCCATGTTTGTCTAAAAGCCTCAACACTGTGAGACTAAAGCCAGTTCATATTTCATGTGAATATGAGTGCCAAGCAAATTTGAGGTTTGAATAGTTTGCCAAAGAAGACATTAGTTCGGAGTTTTTGTGAGTTTGCAACTTCACGGATGTACATGTACATGTTAATTTTCCTGCAATTGCATGATTTCATCTTCCTGCAACATGTTACATGCCTGCAAATTGTGTGCTTGCCGTGATGTCATTGGTTTTATACAATGGTAAAACATACACGTATGAAGGGATGGTTACCAATTGTTAACCAATTTTGTCTACAAGCCCTAAAATTCTGAAACTTGACTAAAGGAAACTTTCACATTTCATGCAAATAATTTGCCAGTGATGACATTTTATTGAATTTTTGTGAATTTTGTTTGCAGCTGCAGTGATGTACATGAAAGCCTTCCTGCCATTTGCAAGATCTCGGGCTTTTTTTAGCCCTCATTTAAACGGTCACAGACAGTCAAAATTCTCATTCACTTGCCCTGCTTTACTTTTAACATGGGCTAGTCACCAGCAATCAGATCATGGTCAAGCAAGAACTGTGACTAGTCAAAGTCAGTCAACAGACCATGAACAAAGCAGGCAAGTTGCGGGCACAGCTGGCTTATCAATCACCCACAGTCAAAGCAAAGCTGTATCAAGTTAATACATAAACAGTCACGACCAGTCAATACTATACAAATATTGAATGCTTCGAGTGGTGTAGTAAAACTAGCCTCCCGAGGTGATCCATGGACATTCTATTTTCCCGAGGCGCAGCCGAGGGAAAATAGAATGATCCATGGATCACCGAGGGAGGCTAGTTTTACTTCACCACGAGATAAAGCATTCAATATTTGTTTTATAACACTTCACCCACAGATTCTGCTTGATTTCAATATTTTAAATTATTTAAATCTGAACACAGCTGAAATAAACTTCAATTTCAATACAAAATTGGTGGAAAATGTATTTCTCTCTAAAAAAACTACCCCTTTACAAAATGTTTGAACCCAAGTCAGCGGCGCGCTCTCTTTGGAATAATACGCGCTACGCACAACGCGCAACGCACACACCAGCATGCATTTGCACACAAATACCGCGCCGTGGAAATAGTACTTTGGTTGCTATGCGCATAGTACTTTGGTTGCTATGCGCATAGTACTTTTGGCCGTGCACAGAAAGATAGCAAAATTAGAAAGTAACATGTGACTCGCTCTCGGCCAATCAAGACACAGAATCTGTGGGTGAGGTGTTATAATGCTTTATGTACATGTAGGCAGTGGGAATTCTTAACTGTTGAAAACAGTCACTTGATTGATTTTGACTGAAAGGACTACTAGTACTTGGCACAGAATGTGTGTTTGCATAGGAGGGTTGATTTGCAGGTAACATATTAATGCCATACATGTATTTACTTGTTTAACAAGATACCTGTTTAACCCTTGCAGATTTGTTTGTTAGCTTGTGTCATTTCTGGCGGCAGGCCGGTCATACAGAGAAAGCAGTGGCAGCCTACCAGGCCATGATAGAGCTCAACTGCTTCTGTCCTCAGCAATTCCAGCAAGACACACACGCACAGGGCCAGGTAATGATTACAAGCGCAGGTCACTCTCGCAAAATACAAACTCTGTTATAACCAAATTCAGGTAATCCGGTTCGTTAGTGACCTGGTCATACACCCGCATGTACATGTACCACTGATCACTAGTGCCCTTGGGATAAACACTCAAGTTATGTTAAAGATATAGCCCATTACTCCTAGAACTATGAGGCTCCGCGTGAGCGGAGCCTCATAGAGTCAGAAGCCCGCAAAATTGCTGTCAACACAAAACACTAATTAAGTACAAAAACGACCATTCCAAATAAGCCATTTCCCAGAGAACCGCTGCACAGTTTGCCCCTAAACTCCGTACAATACCTTATGACATACTCACGTTATGTGCACCAAACAAACATCGGTAGATTCTGTCTGTTTTCAGGCCAAAATGATGAAAAATATGCCCTTTCCGCACTGAGCCAACCTAACACTTGAAACGAGCACGCGCGCTGATATCGCAGTCATTTTCGGTTCGATCGCTCAGAGCGCGCCGCGGGGGGTACGTACTTGCACTTGTACGCATGCGCATATTATCAATCCGCTCCTGCACCATACCTCACAAGCGCGCTCCGAGCGATCGAACCGAATATGACTGCGATCATTCTGCGCGCGTGCTGCTCGCTCAAGTGTTAGGTTGGCTCAGTGCGGAAAGGGCATATTTTTCATCATTTTGGCCTAAAAACAGACAGAATCCACCGATGTTTGTTTGGTGCACATAACGTGAGTATGTCATGAGGTATTGTACGGAGTTTAGGGGCAAACTGTGCAGCGGTTCTGTGGGAAATGGCTTATTTGGAATGGACGTTTTTGTACTTAATTAGTGTTTTGTGTTGACAGCAATTTTGCGGGCTTCTGACTCTATGAGGCTCCGCTCACGCGGAGCCTCATAGTTCTAGGAGTAATAGCCCATCATTTGTAATTTGTGCATTTTGTTGGTTTGAAGCAACAAACGTGCTCAAAATCTAAAGAAGGGTACTGAACAACTAACCTGAAGAAGTTTCAGCTCAGCTTCAGCTGTATATTCCGAGAAAAACAGCATTCTAGGATCTCAATTTCAAATCAAAAGTTGCTGAATCAAGTTTTGAATTGGGCCTGAATTCAGCGTCCGAGACACGTTCTCACTGAGCCGATTGCAGCTACGCAATGTCGCGCACTGATCCGACGAATTATAGCAACCGTGCGCGTGTGCGTTGTGTCAACGCTTGTGCACGCTTCGCCAAATAAAAAAAAAAGAACTACTATTGGAAATTTCCTTCTTTCGTTGATTACTTCAAAATGACAGCTTGCCAGAAAGAATAATTTCACAGGGAGTATAGTCCCCTTACTATCTTTCAACCAAGTATGTTTTTCAACAATAAGTACGCCAGTTACTTTTCAGCTGCAAATGATGGAATAGGCCTATAGCTTTAACTTTTGGTTCCAGTGCTACTTGCAGTGGGCGTGGTTTAAACTGAAGTGACGACACACAAACGAACCGGAATTGAATCGTTCCTACTACTAAACATAAAGCCTGGGTCCTGACTGTGCATTTACATGGACAATAAATGGGACCGAGGCTTTATGTTTACTATAAGAATTGACAACAGCAAATTAACAGCTGGATCTAGCCAAAATGTTTTTGTTATATCTGAATTGTGTAGTTTGTACCTATGTATTAACGAGAGATTCTACTGTATATTCCAAAGATGCATTCTTAGCAGTAGTACAAAAATGTACATGTACTGGTACATGCATGTCTGCTCCTCTGAAACATTTAATGCATCCTCCTGCAAAAGAATTGTGAGAGAACATTTTTTTCTTCATTTGCTGTGTTGAAATTTTACTACTTCTGAATTATACCTTAAGTGAATCCTCCTGAATGTGCAAGGAACATTTTTTGGTACTTTGAATTTCGTAGGAATGGCATCAAACCCAATGTAAATGAAGAGTGGCATGCGAAATCCTCTCTGGTGGATTTTTAAATATTGGGGTGACTTAGAGTTGAACACAAAGACAAAAATTTGGCCCAACCCAATACAATAAGTCACAAGTTGCCAAAACTACATGTACTTGGGACAATGGGCCTTTTCACAGAATCTGGCACTGTGAAAATTTATCAGAATAATATCGAAATACATGTCAAACTGAGTGATATGGGCTCCGTGTGCGAATAAAAGAGAGCGGTTTTTAACCTCTTTCGAGAGCCTAGTGAATGGGACAAACCTTGTGCGCATACTGGTTTGCGCTCGTATAGCGTAAAGTACGCACAAATAATTTTATCCGCGTTAGCATCGGGCGTTGTTGGTATGTCCCTTCCGGTGGTTTTCCCGAATGCCCCTTTCTTACCATTGAGGGCGGCTTGTGCACTGAACCCACATCAACATGAAAAGCAAATATATCTGCTGCCTACGTTGTGTTAAAAAGTAAGAAGTGATCATTGTCCTTAGGCTGCCAATATATAACTTTCACCCGGTTTTAAAAATTCCACTTTCAGATTGCATTTTTGGAGACGTTCTGGGATAGTGCTGAGCCTCGATTTGGAGAAAGAGGAGCCAAAGGTTGGGCCAGCTGGATGCAGAAGAAGCAGAGAGGAGGCTGGGCACAAGTCCAAGAGCCTCGTAAGTCTTATGCCTTGTAATCAACTGTCTCCTCAGGATTTTTCATTCAGGGTAGGGTTATTCAAAGTGGCAACTTCAAATAAAGTTTTAGGGTGAGAACAGCTTTATGTAATGGTGAGACGAGTTAAAGGGAAGATACATTGTACAACATTTGCAAACCTCAACAAACCAAATGATCACATTATCATGAAATACCTTACTGGATTGTAAGGGAATGACAGTCTAAAGCATCCTGTAAAATTGTGTCTCCTGGTGCGCTGACATTTTCAAAAAAATTTGTATTTTTCCAACCCTGAGAAAACGGGGTTTTTTTTTTATCAACAACCGCGCCAACATTTTCATAACAGTTGTTCCGCATTTTCTTTGCAATTGATTACACACCTATGACTCTGAAGCCTGCCAGACCGATTCTCTGACCTTACAATTCCCTAAAGTCTACATAAAAAAGTGGTGTTACGTTATGGGGCAAAAAGGGGACCTTTTCTTGCCCTAAAATGATTCTGTGAGTGTTCCTGTGTGGTGTACAACATGCAATGCAGCACAGAATGACATGCACGCAGTGCATTGTTCAATTTTAAAACACAACCAAATAGTGTGGTTCTCTTTTTCACTACGTTTACTGGCCTTCTTTTCTTGAGTGTTTTGTACCAATCTGCCAGTAAAAGAAAATGGGGGAAATTGTTTGAATATGAAAGTTTGAAAGTACAGAATTTTGAGAGAGTGGAACATTTACGTGATATTTTTGCGGATATTTGTAAAATTATGAAAATTTCTATTTCAGAATCTGACGATCAAGCTCTGGAGAAATCTTCCAACCCTGCCACAAATTCATCCGACCAGCCTCTGTGGCAAGCCTGGATGCGGGAAGAGGTGTTTAGAGAGCAGAGTCATTTCGCTCCCTGGCGTCCTGACGAAGCCAAGGGTGAAACAGAAGAGGACTGTGAGGATCCGGAGCGGATGGTTCTCTTCGACGACATTGGTCAAGCTCTCTTCAGGCTCAGTTCTCAGCAGAACCAGTTTCGTCTCGTCCTCTTCTTCCTGGACTTCCTTGGCGTATCAGTTCCTGGATGTTTGTTGGAGTGTCCTGGTGAAGTTGCCAATACGAGGGGGATGTACCTAGAGCAGCCAAGCCAGATATTGCCTCCAGTCTGTAAGCCGACTTTGACACTCTCAGGAGTTGCAGGTAATTGTAGGACCCTGGAGCAGTTTGCAAGTAACGTGGAATCCACTAAGAGGAGTCCTGTCAGAGATACCAACACTCAGAATAAAGCACTTGAAGACTTTGTGGAGGAAGTTTTCGTCCGAATCATACCAGTTTTTCCCGAGCAAGCACAGACCAAGCTTCTGTTGATGAGGTTAGACTTCCACATGCAAAGAGCTCTAATGTCGACGGATGATAAGCGCAGGCAGAAGAAGCGACTTAAGGATGCCAAAAGGTTTGCCAAGAAGCTACTTAGCCAGGAGGAGAATCGTAACAACTTGGATCTCTGGGCTGCCTTGGCAAGATGGGAACACTCTCTGAGTAACACGGATGAAGCTAAACGTGTGCTGCAAACAGCCCTGATCTTCCTTGGGCAGCCTAAGACCAAAACAGACAGGCATGCTGCCACAAGACTTGTGTGGACATTCGCAGACATGTTTGTCCAGTATGACTCAACACCTGCAAGTTCTGTTGGAGCTGTTAATGGAAGCAACACGGAGGTGCTGCATTTACTGACCACTGTTGCAGAGGGTGGAGTGTTCACTCCCCTCCAAGAGGTACCGGGACAATGTGTGTCTGCAACGAGAATCCTAAAAGCTAGGAGAAACTATCAAGCGATGATAACACAAGCCTTGGCCTCTTACTCAAAGGAATGTGATGAAAACACTGAGCTCTCAGAGTGGTGTCGGCCTTCTGGAAGCTACATCGTACATCTCGCCAAGTGCTTTGCCATCTTCCAGTACCTGACCGTGGGCATGAAGGCAGCATCAGTCGTCTATGAGTCCAGCCTCTCGGCCCTCAAAAGAAGTGGATCAAGAGGCTCCGACTTTACAAGTCCACAGCAGGTCCGAGTGGACCAGGAGTTACTGACAACAGCCCACGTTAGGCTCTTCTCCGCCCACGCATACACCAACCCCGGCCCACTTGGAACTCTGAGGAACCTAATCAAGACCTCCCTGGCTGATTACCCATCCAGCCCGGAGTTGCTGGATGCTTTCATCCACTCTGAAGCCAAGTCCCACATTGCCGGGCGAGTCCGTCGGTATTTTGATCAGGTGACGAGACGAAGCAACCATCCCATCCAGTGGTTGTTTGCCATTAGGGCAGAGCTGCTTAGGCAGGAAGCTGTACTTGCAGCTACTACTGCTGTCGAAGTCAAGGACTTACTAGCACAACAAATTGGAGGTATGACTATCTGTGAAGACAGTTTTTTTTCAAATTGTGACAGGACTGTGGAAGGTAGAGCCCAGTCACTAAAATGACATATGATGCACAACGAATGTGCTTCTGCATGAATGGGTTGCTGCACATTTGCAGATGTGGCCGGGGATTTATCTTGGGATTAATCGTTTCAAAAACAAACGAGGCTTGCAAAGCCCAATGCTGTCAAAGTGTGTATTTTGAATACTTGATGTTGATTGGTTGTTCCCTTGCAGCAGCAATGTGAATATTATGTATTCCATATTGCATGATTCATACTACACATTGCCTACCATTCTTTGTCACCTCGTCCGTGTGCAGGAAACCAATGGCACCACAGCAAGGGCACGCCAGTCTTTCTCCAGATGCATAGCCAGGGTTTTGTTTGCCCATTGCAAAATAGAATTTTCAGTCTCGTTAATCCATTTTTGCCATCCGGATTTGGCTTCTGTCAGCGTCCCGATTGTGCTTCTATCGGCGTCCCAAGTTTGCTTTTAAAATATCTAGCCCGTTGCACTCTGCCACTCCCCTGGTTACACTACTGTCTTTCTCTCATTTGCACAGTCGAGAGGCTATCTCTACATGGAACCAAAAAATCTGATTCTTTGTTTTCATTATTTCTTCCATTTTTTTCCTCTCCCATTTCTTGTTAGTGTCCTTGCCAGAGTCGGGGATAAGCAACCGAATCCGTGCCTTGTTTGACAGGGCGTGTGAGAGCCAGCATTCCCGCCACTGTGTACTGCTGTGGAGGATGTACATGCAATTCGAGGTAATGGAAAAAAACCCAGTATTCATCAACTCGCTCTATCTTGTAACTGTACAATCTTTGTATGCTTATCGTAAAAACCTGTTTAGAGCCTAATCTTTGTTGAAGCCTTCCTCCTGCTGATAAATCAAGAAAGAAAACTGTATTTTCGAATGAAAATAACCCAGAAGAGTTTAGTTTGATCTTGAGGTCGTCTTATGGTTTTCTGTTCTTTACATTCATCAGGTCCAGCAAGGCAACTTGAAACGAGCCGAGTCCATATTCTACAGCGCATTACAACACTGTCCATGGGCTAAGGTTGGTACCAAATGTGCAACATTCATTGAAAACCCTAACAATCCCCATCCAGTCAAACTCCAACACCAGGGTTTGTTAGAATCTGTTTAAAAAACTGATTATGCTTTACATGGGGTTAGGAATACGACCAATATCAGTCCAACAATGTTTGTGTGCAGTTTACCATTTGGTGTTGGAATTTGCCGGAGTGAGGAAGGTTCCTAGTAAATCACTCAGGGGGGTTAGGGTTAAAGAAACTTATCCTCCTGGTGCAGTTCTTGCCCCCCCCCCCCCCAAAAAAAATATTACAGTCGAGTCTCGTTAATACAAACTCGTTCGGACCTAGCCAAATTGTTTGTTATATCAGAATTTTGTATTAAGAGGAACATCAGTCCCATTCATTGTGCACATACATTTTTGTAAATGCACAGTCGGGACCAAGGCCTTATGTTTGTAATAACCAGAATTTTGTATTAACAGAGTTTGTACTAACGAGAATCGACTGTATACCTTTTGAAGGGTAACCGATTCTCTAGGAACTAATTTAAGAAATCAAAGTGCTTTAAAAAGAAATTTGAAAAATGTTGAAAAAGATTGCTAAAGTTGAAGCGCCTTTGCCAATATGATAACCAAAACCTAAAATCGGACAGTATGTTCTATAGGCCATTGTCAGATCTAGACACTGACATGTGTGTCAGTGAGAACTCGCAGAGAAACAATATAAAATGACAGATGAAATAAAACTGCTTGAACGAAACTCTGTTAACTTGGTCTTTACATTCTTGTAAGAATCAGGAGCGGGGGTGGTGTACATATCACTATTTATGCCCATTCCTACCAGTGTCTAGGAGGGGCTTGTGTTTATCTGTTCTTTGTAACCTTGAGTGATCACTGAAAAACGTTTTTGGGAGGTGTTCCATATAAAGAAAAGTTCCAAAGTCAAAATTGGGGTTGTATACTTCAATTATTAACGCCTGTGACTGTCATGTTTAAACAAGCGTATATCCTCTTGTATTTTTGTTTTTGTTTCCTGGTTTCAGGTCCTGTACATGGATGCAGTCAGATACTTCCCCACCAAGTTGCAGGACAGTCAGGATCTGCTGATGGAGAAAGAGCTTCGCGTCCGAGCACCCCTGGAGGAGGTGGAGCTCCTCATCAAGACCTGAGCTCAATTCCTTGGTGCTAAGCAGAAAATGATGCTTAGCAGATGCATGTGTTCAGCCAAAATCAGCTGGCAACCAGTCACAAACAGTGTGCATTGCATAGCAATTTGGCTGGTAACTTGTTTTTACCAAATTTTTGATTTTGCAAAAAACAAGATTTTTGAAAAAGACAAAATATATCCGCCAAAGTTTAAGATCAAGTCAAACACCGCAAATATACTGACTCTTGAGAGTCATTTGTACCATATTTGTATGATACTTCTCACCGTTACTTCGTATTTTGCAACAATATGTTGATATTTGCTACGACGACAGGCCGTGTACAATGGCCAAGTTCAAGTTCATTACACGGTGTGTATAAAACAACGGGAACCACTGATGACACCGCCGGAGATTCGAGGAAAGCTTCAATTAATCGAGGAAAGCTTGACGATTGAACCTGTCACCAACCCCTGTGAATACATTGCCAGACCATGTTTACACGTCTTCCGGCATTAACCCTAACTCCCTAGGCCTTTTCGTTAGGATGTAGCCTCAATCCCGCAAAATCTTCCAATTGGCCTCATGGAAAAATAGCATATAGCCTCAGTCCTGCAAATTCCTCCATTATTTCTTGGATATGGTCCGTGGAGGGGTGACCACTGCCTGAATCCTGCAAAATCCTGCGGCAGTGAATGTCAATATGTTGAGGCTTGGCCAGTGACATCCTGGAGCAGTACGGAGGATTTCAAGCATAATCCAGGCCTATATTTATGCATGGCTGAGCTGAGCAAAAACAACACAAGGTCCGGCCCAACACCTTGACAAAGTGCATCCTACAAAATCAGTAACGCACTTTTGCCATGTAAGTTAACCTCAATCCTCCAAATTCCGCCACTTTGGCAAAGAGGATTTTGAAGGATTCAGGGCGGTTAGGGTTAACCCGTTAATTTCTGTGATCAGCACCCCTTCTGAATTTTGTCCCCTAAGACTTTTCGTCAGTTACACCATTAACTTGGTCTCTGCAAGGAGGCTGTCTGGCATTAAAGGAGCAATTCACTACAAGCGATGTCCCGTAATAGTCATCCCAAGAAGGGGTCGGTGGAAGACAAGGGGTTAACACAACACCCACGCCCTAGAAAATAAAGCAATTCAGTGAAATCTTCATAAGTCAAACCTCAAGGGAACAGGTTCAAAATTTGACTTCAGCAGAGTTTTGAGTTAAGCAGGGTTGTATATCTTTGTTATACTACTGAAGGCAATGGATTCTTTGATAGTTGTTTTGAGTTTTCAGAGTTTGACTTATCGAGATTTCACTGTAGAAGAAACCTTGCAGTTAAGTTGTCTTCTTGATTTTTCATTCTATTGAGGGCGCTGTTTCCATTGTTGTTCATGTAATTTTGTCGCACACAAGCAAAAGCTATCACAAGTTTTCTTGATTTCACTGTCTTGACGTGATGCGTGCCTGGTGAGATTATCGCATCAAAAGTGGTATATAAGGGCATGAATTGCTGAAAACCTAGAAGGATGTTATATCTTACACCTAACAGCTAGGGTATGGTGTAGAAATTCTTGTTTGTACAAAAAATATTCAGAAAGGAGAAAATTATGTAAGAATTTTGAGACAAAAACTTAAACCTTTATATTCTCCGTGTTTTCAGAAGGAAAGGACTCCTGATGTAATACACAAGTACAGTGACGCAATGATCTAAAAATGTGTGCGTAATTGTCAGGAAATCTAGACTAGGTTTCACCATGTTCTATATTTCAATGATGCTATGCAACAATAAAGAATTGGAATTGCTATTACTTTATACTTGGTGTTTTTGTGTGATCCAAGTCGAAATGAAATGTTCTTAACATCTCAATTTAGTCTCGTTTCCAGACCTAAAGATTCCGTTTGCCACCACCCTCCCCCCCCCCCCGGAAAAGCAACCCCAAAAAAAGAGAAAAAAGAAATGAAAAAGAGGCGCGAAGTCACTATTGGTGTTAATTTAATGAGTTGGGGGGGGGGGGCAAAATGTCCCTGTCCCCCTCTAAAACTGATAAATCAAGAATATGTTGAGAAATACAGGATTTTTTTTCGGAAAAATATGTTTTGCCCCCCTCTTGAAAAATCCTGGCGACGCCCATGCGGATATGTTCGCGAAAGCTCGGGTGTCAAATCGATGTAGAAACGAAATGCCTGCTATGCTTGTCGTATCCGCACAATTTTGAATTCATTAATCCGAAGCTTGTATTAAAAAAACAATTTGATGTCCATTGCCCAGTATCGGTATTTAAAGCCCAATAGACCAAGATTTACTCATTTTCTGGTGTTTTTTTTTGTCTCTTCCCTTATATATTTTTAAAAATACTTTTTAATCCATCCTAAAGAACCCCTTAGTGTGCCAGATTTGCTTCAAAGAAATGACGTTTCAGCTCTATATTAGACTCTTTTCTAATTTTAGCGGGGAAAATTTTCGATTTTAAGGACAAAATTGTACTTTTTTATCATTGTCCGTTTAAAAAATGTACTTCCTCCTGCATAACGCGAAATACAATGTGAAATTTTGCTTTCTAATTCACTGCTTAGACAGCTAATATAAGGCCAAATTCAGAAAAAAAAGAAAAAACAGAGAAAGTTTGCCAAAAATTGTGTTTCAACATGTAATTCTCAACTAGAGTTTTTCATCTACTGCAACATTCTTGATAAACGACTCTCCGATTTTCATAGGAGTTTGATTTTCATATGACACCAGCATCAAAATGCTTAAATATATGCACGCGCTGACGCGCGGCCGCATTTGCCTGATTATGACGTGAAGTCACATCGATACGGGCGGACCTAGCGGCGCGCTTCCGTGACTTACGTCACAAAGACAATAGCTGAACATCAAACCGGAAACAACGCGCAGGCCATGGTAACTAATTAGCACGAAGAAACAGTGTCGCGAGTAAATGACCACCCATATACCGTCAAAATGGACCGAATGAAACAGGAATGTATGCAGCTCATGGAAAAACTTGCTAATTAAAAGCACGAAATCTGTGATCTATTAGTCATGATAAATAGAGCGGCCTTGCATACACCACAGTCCGGCCGTAACACACCTAACGAAGGCTTCTTCGACTCCAAACATTTCGCCGAGCTCGACCACATCCAGCGTCGAGAGCAGAAGCTGAGCAGAGAAGCTACCGAACGAGAAGAGCATCTCAAGGCGGAACGCCGGCGCGCTGAGGAGGAGAAACGACGAGCTAAAGAAAAGGGCCGAGACGGAGGAATGGATGTGAGGACACCGTGTGAGAATTGTCTCAAAGCGGAAACTCGACCTGCACGAAGAAATGACGGGTCAGCTTTCAAGGCCCTCCGCCGACCACTGGCTCCCAGATGCACCTGTATGGATCCTACTAACGGTGCACTCCCGGTTCTTCCCATCGAGTACCCAGTGGATATCGACGATTGGGCTTACAAACCCTTCAGCACCATCGCCGGCGGGGGCGCCGTAGGCTACCGTGACCTCTTCCCACTGCTGATGCAGAGATGTACGGAGGCCGAGGAGAAGGATAACACGCAGGTGCAGACGGAGACTCGACGACATTCCATCGTGACTACCGACTACCTGACCGGTAGGATCAAGCTGCTAGGTACGGGAGGGGAACACCTGCATATGAAGGTCTTCCCTGTTCTCCACGCGGTCGTGAGTAGCGATGAAGAAGACGACGAGGAGGAGGAGGAGGAGGCATCATCGGGTGAAGATCAAGATGAGCAAGCAACCCACGACGGAGCACTGCGGTCACTGAGAACAGATCATGCCATGGCAGTACCGCGAAGGAAGTCTATTCAATCCCCTCCATTCCAGCAGAGAAGACGCTCGTCTCTGATTCTGGGTGGCTCACCGGTCGGTCGTGGACCACCAGGCGCGGCTGCTAAGGTAATCCGCCGGCGATCCATCGACCAAAGCTCGCTGGCTCTGTCCTTCGCCCGGGCTTTGGAAGCTGCCTCGGACGCAATGGCACCCATATCCGAGGACCAGGAGGCACGGAGTGAGACACTAGACACTGACTTCGATGTCCAGCACGCAGAGGAGACCATGATTCACTTGGCACAGAATCTACAAACGTTGGAGGAATTCTTAGAGGGCGCTAGTTCGACCAGTTCTATCTCTGATGCCAACAGCGACGACGATGTCTTTTAACCTCTCTATGATCGTACTGAATTCCCTGTTAATATTCCGGTAACCAGGAGGTCGTGGATCAGACTCTCACTCGGCCTTGTATTCCCCTCTTTTGTATTCCCCTCCCCCCTGTATAAAGCTATCAGCCTAGTGCAGAAACTCTACATCACACCCGACTCTGACGAAAAAAGTCACAGCTCAGTGTGATACGTTACATTGGACCTCAATTTCTAAATTTAACACGAAAGCGCATCATTAAGGGGCTAATGCCTATTCCAGCGAGTCGGTATAACGAAACCGCTTTGAATTATTGGCGGGGACAAAATTATAGCCTCCCCTTCAAACTATGCGATGTGACCGCACATAACAGACCCTCCCCAACCCTGTGCATTATTGTTACATTCATAAGAACTGCAGTTGAGTGCGTGACAGAAAGGTGGGCAATGTTATACAAAAATACCGATGCTATTGTTGGTATCGAGCAAAAAAAAAATCGCTTGCTTGTGGAACGAATTTGCCCAAAGGTGTAGGCAACGTTGAGTATGAACTTGAACAATTTTTCTTTTAGTCCACTTTTTGTTTAGGATGTTGCTTGCATCCGGATAGCGGTAACCAAACGGCAGGAAATAAAGGTCCTCGAACTCTATAGCGCTGTATTACGCAACACATGTTACAATAGGAACACTGAGAAATCCCACTTCACTTTTATTTGGCAAGATTAATCTTGCGGACTACAATAAATTGTCCTTGTTATTCAGCGACAGTGGTGACAATGTAGCCTTTGTTTTTCAGTGGGAAGGATTGTAGTTTGGGGGGGGGGGGGACACTAAAGTATACCTACAAACTAACCCAATCGGGCCCACAATATTGCTCTATAGCTGTTAACAGGGGGGGGGGGGCTGGTAACGCCACTGTGAACTTTGGCCTATATCCTAGCATGTATGTAGGACCATAATCTACGACAGATGCCAGTTCAAACAATTCGAGGACTTTTCCCCAAAAATCTTAACTGCAGGGGAAATATTTCCATTTGGCGTAGGGTCAAGAAATGTCAAATATTTACACGCGAACACAAATGCTTGTCCGTGTACTTGAGAACTGTGTAAATCAAACAACAGGTCATGGCGCCATAGCAACCAATTAGAAGCTTATAGGGTGCTATTTGTCTTCATTTGAGGTCTATATGGAGAAAGCTAGGATAGGATTAACCTAAAGCTGTTGCACCGTGCTTTTCAAAATTTAGAAGTTTGCGAAGAAATAATTCAATAACTGGTCGTCCGTGGGTTATTTCGTTGGATGTCTCATTCAAAAGTGAATAACTTACATATTGCTATGGGAAAAGAGCAATTGAAAAAGCAAATTTATTTTCGGGGTAAACCTCGAAATAGCACGAGGAATATATCTTGCGTAGTATGTGAACCGGCCCGTGTTTCATTAGTTTCAGTTCATAGTGTAGGTATGAAGCTGAAGAAACATCCATGCGCAGAGGAGGTACATGAAATGGCGGATATTTACGAAAGCCCTGTAGTGCCATAGAGATTTTTTTTCTCGAAGTTCGTTTTTAGGAGATTTTTTTTTCTCGAAGTTCGTTTTTAGGAGATTTTTTTTCTCGAAGTTCGTTTTTAGGAGATTTTTTTTCTCGAAGTTCGTTTTTAGGAGATTTTTTTTCTCGAAGTTCGTTTTTAGGAGATTTTTTTTCTCGAAGTTCGTTTTTAGGAGATTTTTTTTCTCGAAGTTCGTTTTTAGGAGATTTTTTTTCTCGAAGTTCGTTTTTAGGAGATTTTTTTTCTCGAAGTTCGTTTTTAGGAGATTTTTTTTCTCGAAGTTCGTTTTTAGGAGATTTTTTTTCTCGAAGTTCGTTTTTAGGAGATACATTTTACGGAGTTACGGAGTTTTATGAAGTTACGGAGCCCCTAAAGGGACATCCAAAATTATTTTTTTATCTCGTGCGCACGACATAATATCTCGTGCGCACGAGATAATTATCACGTGCGCACGACATATATCTCGTGCGCACGACATAATATCTCGTGCGCACGACATACATCTCATGGAATGTCGGACACTTCGCCCCATTTCCACGTCGCCCCATGTCACTTCGCCCCTAACCACTTCGCCCCATCCCCGCTTCGCCCATCCCCACTTCGCCCCATCCCCGCTTCGCCCCATCCCCACTTAGCCCCATCCCCACTTCGCCCCATGTAGATTGGTATTGTCGTTCTCAGATAAGTGGGAGACGGGTTGGTATAGCCGGGTTGGGAACAAAGTTGAATCTTTTACTTCAAGCTTTTTTTCTCGGTAGGGGAGAGTGATAGCTTGGGAGGTTTGTTATGAATTGTTCATTTGGTCAATATTGGTGGGCTAATTCTTTCCGTTGGTTAGCAATTAGTGAATCTGTTGGAATTGTTTTTAAGCCAATAAAATACATTTAGATGAGATTTTTTTTACATGTAAAAGCTGGGGCGAAGTGGGGATGGGGCGAATTGGGGATGTGGCGAAGTGAGGATGTGGCGAAGTGAGAATGGGGCGAAGTGAGAATGGGGCGAAGTGAGGATGGGGCGATGTGGGGATGGGGCGAAGTGGGGATGGGGCGATGTGGTTAGGGGCGAAGTGACATGGGGCGACGTGGAAATGGGGCGAAGTGTCCGACATTCCATGAGATGTATGTCGTGCGCACGAGATATTATGTCGTGCGCACGAGATATATGTCGTGCGCACGTGATAATTATCTCGTGCGCACGAGATATTATGTCGTGCGAACGAGATAAAAAAATAATTTTGGATGTCCCTTTAGGGGCTCCGTAACTTCATAAAACTCCGTAACTCCGTAAAAAAAATCTCCTAAAAACGAACTTCGAGAAAAAAAATCTCGTAAAAACGAACTTCGAGAAAAAAAATCTCGTAAAAACGAACTTCGAGAAAAAAAATCTCCTAAAAACGAACTTCGAGAAAAAAAATCTCCTAAAAACGAGCTTCGAGAAAAAACATCTCCTAAAATCGAACTTCGAGAAAAAAAATCTCCTAAAAACGAACTTCGAGAAAAAAAATCTCCTAAAAACGAACTTCGAGAAAAAAAATCTCCTAAAAACGAACTTCGAGAAAAAAAATCTCCTAAAAACGAACTTCGAGAAAAAAAATCTCCTAAAAACGAACTTCGAGAAAAAAAATCTCTATGGCACTACAGGGCTTTCGTAGATATTGACCTTGCTCACGATTCGGGAAACAAGTTGGAGGTAGAAATTGCAAGCACGCACAGAGTATATCTTTGTGCGTGCTTGCGAGATGCGTAAACATTTCTGCTTGACAACAACTTATATGCTGATTACATTTCTCACAGGGGTGGGGGGAGCCAAATAAGTTCTATATGGTTCTTTCGTGAGGTCCCACTAAGCGCGCGAAACTGCATCTTGCGTTTAAATGACGAACATGAACAGACGAGAATGCCCGCTTGAACAGGTTTGCGAGTGAATACACAACAGAACACAAAAACCATGAAGATTTTTTCTCCCGTTAAATTTGACTTCTTTATCAAAGTTAAATCGGTATGAACTTATAAAGCCCTTATATTTCTAATTAAGTATACAATTCTAATTAATATATACAGAGAATGCATCTGTTACACGAAATTATCTCAGAGTACATTTTTTACAAGTGATACCTATTTTAACTAAAAGGATAAAAGTATCAGGTCCTTCAAGACTTCTTGAGGAGCTTCAAGGATTAATACCAATGATATCAGCAGTAAATATTTACAAATAACAATCGATTACTACAGTTTTATATATGAAATGAACTTCATCACTAGGTTAAAGGCATATAAGATTATTTGCAGTTATCCAAAAAGTATATGCTATCAAATTATTATCAAATACTTACTTGGATTAAAGACTAAACTCCCCGTGAAATTATTCCATCTGGCTTGCTGTCATTTAGAATAAATCAAGAAATGTGTTTTCCAACGATCAGTCAATTGACTGATTTTTTTTATATATAATAAAAGAGGGCATGCTGAAAATGAAAATCGTGTAAATCGTTATCAAAAGGTTTCACTGTTTCTTTTTCATCAAAAGCGTAATGTCAACTGAGCTGAAACTTTGACAGGTTCCGTTTTGAACATTCTTCACTGGATTTTGAATGGGTTATTATTGGAAACGAATATACATGTAGTGCATCTACAGCAAATAATCGTATGTCTATCTTCAGAATAAGTATTATATATTAAATGAAAAATTAAAAATAAAGCAGTATGCCGTACCATAACGTGGTACATGTACAGGTAAAAAAAGGTATATATAACATATCACTTGTACTGAGCGTAGCTAGTTAGATTTTAACAACTAATACTATATGTCTAAAAAATATACAGTGTTCTAACAAATATACGAAATAGAGCTTCACCAGTATCAGCCTTATCTCATTAGATTACATTCATTTTTGAGTAAATTGGGAAATGCTTCACGATAACTGATCGATAAACAACAAAATTTGTTTTTACAGTTCGTTTTTACAGAAATTATGCATGGAGTTTAATAGAGCCTATTTTCACAGCTGGCCATGGAATAGAGGGCCTACTAAAGGCTTTGAAGCTATTCAGCCGAGTGAGAACCAGGGATTTCACACTGACTGTCAAATACAAATGGAATTGTCACTCATGGAGGTAGGAAACACTCTGGTTCATTGTATTCAAAAGATATTCATCAATGAATATAGGTAAATGATCAGTGGTGGACAGCTGAATTTTGTGGTACATGTTTCTATGAAAATAGACCTTTATCATGCTGCCACCATTTCAGTCATGTTCCCTGTATCCAATAACAGTACTGAATGATAATGTTTTTGCGCAAAAAGGAACCGGACTATTTTTCCTTCCAGTTTTTGGTTACGTTGATTTAATTGGGTAAAATCCATTCAACAGCACAACATGGTAATGGTCTACAGAGATTACTTGTGATTATAGTATTTCAAATTACCTGAGATTTTCACAGCTATATGTAGCCAATAACATATACTATATTCCCATGATATTTTTGAGTGAGCCACATTGTTTTCAAACTCGGTTACTTTCTCTTTGACTCACCCTGTGGAATTAGAAGTGCATAAAGGCCTACCTAGCGCCGAACAGTCATACTGAGATAGTACAGTGCATCCTCAGAGGGCGGCAAAATCTCGGCGAGGCAGAACTCCAGGGAATCCGTCAGAGAGTCCAGATAGCCAGCCAGTTTACCAAGTTCATCATTGACTGCGTGGTAGATATCCAACCCTTTATCAAGCTGGTCGCTATCGGTGTAAACTGCTTGCTCTTTCAGGTAGTTGACCGTGTTGGTAATTTCCTCATCAAGCATGGTCTGGTTCATGGCCCACTCTTTCAGCATTTCGATGACGTTCCTCTGAAATGGTTTCACGACCGCTTTCTTGGCTCCCACGCGGAATTGATAGGTGACCACGGATTTCATGAGACTCTTTTTGGTAAGCGTCCCGGCCTTGTGCTCGAGTTTGACGGCGTTGTAAAGTTTTGCCATGTCGCCAGCGTTGAACAGGACCGCCTTCCTCACTGCTTTGCCCGTCCATGGTCCGAACACAAAGTCCAACGCGCTGACGCAGAGGTTTTCCGCAAGGAACCCAAACCAGGAATTCTCCTGGAAGATGTTTCTGCCCTCGACCACGACTGAGTAATTCAGCTGGATGTAGTCTGCTGCCCCGCTGTCCAGTGTCGTTCTCATGCTATCCATCTGGCTTCTAGGAATCTCGACCACCTGCGAGAGATCATCCGCTCCCTCGAATCCACCGTCCGACTCCTCCAGCCAGAAAGAGACGCCGTAGTTGAAGAAAGAGTTGATGGACAACGACTCTCCGAACCTGAGAGTCTCACCCTCGAAAATCTCTTGTGCTTTTGTCGCATGGCCACAGAGGACGGCCGAGTGGATATTGACGGAGATTTCGTCGGCGGGCTTCCCAAACAGAGACTCCCAGCCCAAGAAGACATTGTCAGTAGGGGGGCTAAGTAAGGTGACTTGATCCACTTGGATATTCAAGGAATCACCGTGACCAAGTTGACACTGGTCCATCCACAGCCCAAAGACTGCAATGCCTCCAAGAACAACGAAAATTATACCTACTATGCCACACACTCCAGTGGCCTTATCCGACATTTTGGCGAAGTTCGAATCAACGTTTCGGTCCGAGACGAAAAGAATGAATGCGGTGGTTGGTCAGAGCTATAATGCAAAAGATACGGAAAGTTCAGTTCAGTTCGGTTGGAATGGCAAACAATCAGAAACGAACGCATATATATGCACAGCAGTCATATGAGGCCAGTGCTTTTGTTCAGCTAGCTTGTGGCATGTGTAAACCTTTTGAGTGAACGTGACCTTAAAAATATTGGGTTTGGGGTGACGACTGAATACAGAACGTCCGGCCACCTCTAGTCTTGATTCAAGACGGTTCCGTGCCGAACCGTATACTCCATCACACGGTAGTTAAAAGTGCGGGGAATGCACCTGCGTCTTTATCAAATAAAAACATCTTAACCCCACTATTATCATATTTGTATTTGATACTCAACTACATTTTGTATATAAAAACACCAAACAGCCTAACGTTTTATAGCAGAAAGAGCTATAGCTAATGACATGTGTCCAATCAATCAGTTGAGTAGGCCAACAAGTTTTCTGCAGATAAGGCAAACATATCGGCCAAAAGACATTTTCGATACCACATCCAAAAGTTCATTAATTAAGTTATATGAAAGGCTTTTCTTATTCCGAGCCTGACTAAACAAAACATGACGGCCAGCGCAAAAAGGAGGATTTAAGAGGGGGAAGCTTGGTACTCCATTTCAACAAGCAAATTTAATCGGCAGCAGCTTTTTTTTAATCCTCAAGTTGTTTTAGGTTCTCCTGAAATAACCAGTCAGAGTATTGTAAGTCTCATTAATTGTTTTCGGCACTTGAACTCTTTAACATAGATTCTCTATCGTGAGAAAACTTCAAGACCTCAGCCACCCCCTTAGAAATATGCTCGAAAATTGTCTGGGTAGCGCTGCCAAAGTTCCCAAGACTCATCTTGATGACAGCGACCTCTACCGCAGCTGCTGCCTGACCGGCTTTGCCAGAGACAGGGTGTATAATAGGGGAATACAAAAAAACCCAGACTTGTGGACCAAGACTACAGCCATCAGCACCCCGTCACTGACGCATGCACATATGTAAATTGACAAATTTAGGCCGATATTTTCTCAAGTTCAACACACGTACACAGCAAAGAACTTTTATCAGTGTTTCCTGTTACAGGCAAATCGACATGACCATTTCCTTTACAGCAAGGACACAATGGACTTTTCCTCAATTGTAAAATTAGGTTCTAAGAAAAAGAGTGTGACGCACCTACAATAATTAAGGGTAATCTTTCACAGAGGTAACTTTCAACCGCATGGAGATCTTTAAACGCCCGATCTTGAAGGTTTTGTTTATTAAGCGTTTGAATGGCATTGCGTGGGCTACATCGTGATTGTGCTTGTGTCATCAGCAAATAAACCGAGAAAATTACGCATTTGTTTACAAATACTATTATGAGGGGCCTTGAAAGCATCCGCGCGGAATTCATCAGAATCGAAACTGTATTCTATCGCGGGATTTGACTGCTGAACGAGGCTAAGGTCATCCCTTTTACACCGAAACGCTAAAAAGGTCTTTGATAGAGTGCCACAACCGTGACAAGGTTCCTATGATATGGGGCACCATAAATGACAAAGTTATGACTTTGAAATAGTTAATACCAAACTTATACGTTGAAGGGAAAAAACCAATACATCCCACGCATATTCTTAATTCATAACATGCACGGTATCGGAGGGCAACCTCTATAAGTGATATGTTTAATTTCCTTTTTGATATGGCGCTTCATATGTCCTGATCTCTTATTTACAACGAGAGACAAATAATTCACTGTATTCGACTGAACATTCACTTCCACCGTCTGAAACTATAGGGACAGGACGATTTAGAATGAAATACATAATGTTTTCACTCAAGTTTTTACTGGATTTGTTCTTTTTCCCCGAGAGTATTTCAATCTAAATGAGACTGAGTTTCACTCTAAATCGTTTAGTCCCGTGTTTCACTCCTTGAAAATTAGAGAGTGGGGTTCGATATAACCCTTCTCGCTATATATAATATCAAAGAAGATTTTGTTCCCTTAAAAGTATTGTAGGGTTGGCCCGTCGATTTATTATTCGATTAACCCATAACAGTCCTGAATCTTCCACTTTTAATGTGATGTTTCACACACCATTGGGGTTAATTAATAGTAAAACTGACTTCGTTCAAAAGCCCGTGCTTTTTAGTGAAACAAATCCAAAGGAGACTGAAAAAGGAATAAAAATACAGGTACAGGATTGAAAAACCTCTTGCACCGTCGGCCATCATTGACTATCAATGGTGATGGGAGTCATGCCTATCGCAAACGAACAAAGACACGCCCTCACGGTTACGTGAAGTCAGAGGCAAGGCCGATGTGGGAGTTGCCGACTCCAAATGAAATCGTTTTGTTTGGAGCAAAGTGGTATTTAATAGCAGAAATAATTCCAATTGCGATAAGCCGGACACCATTTGCAAACACTCCAAAATGAAACTTACAAAATACTATGAAACATCCTACTTGATTGTTAGTAAATAATAGGATCAGGCATCCTGTGAAATTATTGCATCTAGTGTGCTGTCATTTTCAAGACAATGCACCTTTTTCTCGCGATTGATAGGTCCGAACCATCTCTAGAAAAAAACGGCTTTTTTTCAAATACTGCTCTCAATCGACCGAATTGTGTTAAGTTTGCAATCGGTTGCAATGTGTGCGTGGATGCGAGTTATATTACCGAGCGATAAACTGGGGTAATGCCACACAAGGATGCAAGTCAAAACGTTTCACTGAACTTCGCAGCTTTCGCACCTGCTTCAGAATTATTGCATTCCAATCTTTGCAAATGGTATGTGAGGAGTGATATAAATGAACATGGGAGACTTTATTTGTGTTCATGGGCGTCGCTGGGATGTTTCTAGAGAGGGCAAAGCACATTGTGTCCCCCACATCCTTGTACTTTCTCTATCTTCTCAATTTATCATTTTTCGAGGGTTGGCGAGGGAAATGTGCCCACCAGCCCCCATTGACACCCCTGTGGACGCCCATTTTGTTAAATCTGTATTAAATTAATAGCAATATGACTTCACATCTCTTGCTTTTTTTGAGGGGGAGGGATGTTTTTTTTGGGGGGGGGGGGGTCGGCGGGCAAGCGCCCCCTTGCTCCCACTCGCGACGCCTATGTTTGTATTGCATGCTGGTGCCAATTTTCAAGATGTTATCAGTGACAGTGATCGACGTGTTTCACTTGCAACCCTATGTTTTGGTAAAATCCGATTGATTTGATCTACATAAATAAATTATACGATAACTGAGTCTGAACACCAGCCAAAGTTTAAGACTGACATCCAGAGACGGCGAACCAAATTATTCGGAAGATTAGAAATAAGGTGACGTTTGAAACAAGTAATAATATACGCGCGAAAGGTCAACTGTTTTCAGTTATTCGAAACGTCTCTAGAGTCCATGCAATGAAAGATCATTCGTAAAGTTCGCCTGTCTGAAACCAGATTCTATTTGGGTCGATTGTAGTCACCTTAATTTAAGGTGATTGAGAATCGACCCAAATACAATTCGGTTGCACTAAATACATTTTGGTTTGGCGAGATACGGGACGCTAGTCTGAATTGAAGAAAGTACTTACCAAGTTACCTGGGGTCCTTGCACTGAGTAGCAGGATGGCGAACGGTCAGTTGTGGTGGTCAAAAATTGATTTTATAGGCAGATGCCGGACATTGACACTGGAACGCATGCTATACGTATACTTCCGGTTTCATTTTCTTTGAACTGCATATTGTTCAAGTTCATGACTCAGAATACGCGATGGTATGGTGTACTATAAAGGACACCTATCTGTACATCGTGCCTGTGAGTAAAAACATCGTGCCTGTGAGTAAAACATCGCGCCTGTGAGTAAAAACATCGTGCCTGTGAGTAAAACATCGCGCCTGTGAGTAAAAACATCGTGCCTGTGAGTAAAACATCGCGCCTGTGAGTAAAAACATCGTGCCTGTGAGTAAAACATCGCGCCTGTGAGTAAAAACATCGTGGCTGTGAGTAAAACATCGCGCCTGTGAGTAAAAACATCGTGCCTGTGAGTAAAACATCGCGCCTGTGAGTAAAAACATCGTGCCTGTGAGTAAAACATCGCGCCTGTGAGTAAAAACATCGTGCCTGTGAGTAAAACATCGCGCCTGTGAGTAAAAACATCGTGCCTGTGAGTAAAACATCGCGCCTGTGAGTAAAAACATCGTGCCTGTGAGTAAAAACATCGTGCCTGTGAGTAAAACATCGCGCCTGTGAGTAAAAACATCGTGCCTGTGAGTAAAACATCGCGCCTGTGAGTAAAAACATCGTGCCTGTGAGTAAAACCATCGTGCCTGTGAGTAAAAACATCGTGCCTGTGAGTAAAACCATCGTGCCTGTGAGTAAAACCATTGTGCCTGTGAGTAAAAACATCGTGCCTGTGAGTAAAAACATCGTGCCTGTGAGTAAAAACATCGTGCCTGTGAGTAAAACCGTCGTGCCTATGGGGCGCCATGTGTAAATAAATTATTTAACAAAATTGTTTATATATAATTCATTATTTATTATATAATTCAATTTTCCGGATAATTATATGTAAATAAACTGTTTGGCAGTTTGCATTATATGTAAATACATCTATTTGCCACTGCATTATTTGCCACTGCAACGCTCGCACTAGCTAGCTACGATAGCCATCATGATCTATCCCGCAGTGTAGTGCAAAAAAATATATATAAATAATTCATTTTATCACTGAAAGATAAAATACATTATTCTCCACAAACGCACAGTTGAGTCCTACACTTTCTTTTATCAGCTGATGGTTGCTATGGTGTAGGAAAAGAAAACAAAAGTAAACATATCGATTGGCCGAATTGCAGTTACCTGCCCCTTGATGGCTTAAAGCCAAAAACGATGTTCTTGGCATAAGGATTGATGTTTTTTGCTAAGTTGATACAAATCTATCAAGTTCACGCGCGTGCATTGCAATGCACGCGCGCAAGAAAGGCCAGTTCGGCGTAGCTTTTTGAGACCGCTACATCAAAAATAAACCCACCTCCTCCCCTTCATCCGCCATATTTTACGAATTTATAAATGGCAGTAAGGTCCTGGGAGCGACAGGCAGTGCCTCAATTCAAACTAAATAAACAAGTTGGGTTTGAATTTAGTTCTGAAGTAAGACTTGGAATTTGGATGTTAAACATTTAACAGGTTGTGTTTAGTCTTTGTAAAATGAAGTACGCCAAGTACCCATTTGTACTGATGGGGCATGCCAAATGGACCAAATCGGGCTGCTTTTCCAATTTATTAAGTAATTTTTGCATAAATTCAAGTCACGTGACAAAAACTTAAAAAACACTTTGGCTAGCACCCACTTGTTCTGGTGGGGCTAGTGAATGGTTGGCAAGCGTGCCAAGGTTTTGGGCCCAGTGATGCCAAGCATGGCAAGGAGGGGCAAGCGTGCCCCATTTTATGGCAAGCGTGCCAAAATGTTTAGGCAAATAACTTTAAGTAAATCGAAAGATAGTTTTAATTGTTCCGTTAATGGTATTCACTGCCATTTAATCAAGTTAAACATTGACCAAGGAGAAAAAAATAGCGGCTCAAAAACTATGCCAAAAAGTCAAGTCATCGTTTGGATGCGTGGTTTTGTGTGTTGTCTGAGAATAATGAGGTACCAAATAAATTATATGATAAATAATTAAAGTGTGCAAAAAATTATATATAAATAATGAGGTACCAAATAAATTATGTATAAATAAATAAAGTGTGCAAAAAATTATATATAAATAAAAGGTTGCAAATCAATTATATATAAATAAAAAAAGTGTGCGTAAAATTATATATAAATAATAATGTTGCAAATAAATTATATATAAATAATTCAAGTTTGCCCAAAACTATATGTTAATAATTAGGTTGCAAAAAAAAATTATATATAAATAATGCAGTGGCAAATAGATTTATTTACATATAATACAAACTGCCAAACAGTTTATTTACATATAATTATCTGGAAAACTGAATTATATAATAAATAATGAATTATATATTAACAATTTTGTTAAATAATTTATTTACACATGGCGCTCCTTAGGCACGACGGTTTTACTCACAGGCACGATGGACCTGCTCACAGGCACGATGTTTTTACTCACAGGCACGATGTTTTTACTCACAGGCACGATGTTTTTACTCACAGGCACGATGTTTTTACTCACAGGCACGATGGTTTTACTCACAGGCGCGATGTTTTACTCACAGGCACGATGTTTTACTCACAGGCACGATGTTTTTACTCACAGGCGCGATGTTTTACTCACAGGCACGATGTTTTTACTCACAGGCGCGATGTTTTACTCACAGGCACGATGTTTTTACTCACAGGCGCGATGTTTTACTCACAGGCACGATGTTTTTACTCACAGGCGCGATGTTTTACTCACAGCCACGATGTTTTTACTCACAGGCGCGATGTTTTACTCACAGGCACGATGTTTTTACTCACAGGCGCGATGTTTTACTCACAGGCACGATGTTTTTACTCACAGGCGCGATGTTTTACTCACAGGCACGATGTTTTTACTCACAGGCGCGATGTTTTACTCACAGGCACGATGTTTTTACTCACAGGCACGATGTTTTACTCACAGGCACGATGGTTTTACTCACAGGCACGATGGTTTTACTCACAGGCACGATGGACAGATAGGTGTCCTTTATAGTACACCATACGATGGTGATGCGCAATATAACTTGTGAGTTGTTTTGAACGATGACGTGCACCGTCCACAATAAGGGCCGCGTGGTGTGGGGACCTTTTTGGTTCAAGTTGTACGGTCTCGCAATCTTACCTCACTAGTGTAAGCGAAATCACACGGAGAAAATAGGTCTAACTGAGGCTTTGCGATATGGGGTACAGCTAGGAAGCTATGTAGATACAAAATGGGTCTGAAAAAAAGGAGAAAGGTTTTACAGTTTTTACAGAAGGAATGGGGGGGGGGGCAGAAATTACTATGTACAGGATGGGATGGAGTAACGTGGAATTTGCGACAAATTCATGGTTGGTGATTCGTGCCTGGTTGGGGACAGAGAATTTGGGTTGTGGATTGGAAATTGTACGAGATTTTACACGGGGAGGGGTATAGCTGCATGGAACCTGTGCCCCCCCCCCCCCCCAGATATGTGGGTGGAGTATACAAGGCGATTTTGGGTCCGATGGTGTGTGTGGGTGTGTGGGGGGGGGGGGTGTGTGTGTGTGGGTGTGTTGATGGAGTTTTGATGGGAAAGTTAGTTTGGGGTACGGGCATGGGCGTCGCCAGGATTTTTTCTAGAGGGGGGCAAAACATATTTTTCCCAAAAAAATCCTGTATTTCTCAACATATTCTTGATTTATAAGATGGAATTTTTGCGTCGGGGTGATATAAATCAAATTAGGTTTTTGCCCTCGGGAGGTAACACACTGAGTATACAGTGTTTAAAAACGTCGGTGAAGGGCAAAAACCTAATTTGATATTCTTGATTTCTCAGTTTTAGAGGGGGGCAGGGACATTTTGCCCCCCCCCTCATTTCTTTCTTTTTTCTCTCTTTTTTTTTTCTTCCTTTTTTTTTTGGTGGCTTTTCCAGGGGGGAGGGGGCAAGCGCCCCCTCTTTCCCCCTCTCGCGACGCCCATGGGTACGGGATCTGCCTCGGAAAAGGGTGTTGGTGTAAAAGAAAGGGTACTGTGTACATGGTGCGATTAAAGACGGTTTGGATGAGGATGAGGCGGGTTGCAATCGGGCGGATGTTGTTGGGCTGATGGGATGGGCGAAGATCAATGGTTATTAGTGCCCCACCCAAACCTCGACTTTGTAAACTTGGGAATTTGCTAAGAAAAAAATTATCTATAGCAAACTTTAAAATGTGCCAAAACATCCGGTGGAAACCAGTCACGAGCAATACACTGCGGTATATATAACTGTATTTGTCAGTGTCAAATTTCTTTGAAACTGACAAACTGACAAACTTTGAGAATAAAAAAGTCAACCAAAATCATATGACAGACTATCTTGTCCTATAACTCCTGCTGTCAAGACGTGAGTCGTCTCTATTGCTCTTCAGTCTCCATCTGTCCCTGGTTGTTGGTTTTCCCTGATACAGTTTTGTCGAAACCCAGGAAGATTTAATTTTAGAATTGCGCTTTGCACTTCGTCGACACGGTTTTCGTCGACACGGTTTTCCAGCGTTGTATGCCGAGAAAGGCCAACTCGTTGCTACAGAGCGTGTGAGAAAGCTTGCTCGGTTGGGACTTGAACCCACGACCTGCTGCTTAATGGTGCAGAAGTCTTATCTAAAAATCAGTTTACAAAAGTCTCAATTATTAACGTTTACATCTTATCTGAATTTCATCGAAAGTCATTGACTGTGGTACCCACTATCGGATTCGAACCAGTCAAGCGATCCAAGCAAGCTTGGTGGACGGTTGGTTAAGACGTCCGACTTATACGCACGGCACGAGGTCATGTGTTCGAACCCCACCCGACCAAATAACCTCAAGAACATTTCTCACAGCATAAACCTCTTGGACAGCACTGTGGTTGGGGCAAAACCCAAAACTCAAATACCGGTGTCATATGAAATTAGGACTTCTGTAAAATCTGGTCTCTTTAACCTTATATGGATTCTAACCCCCACACGTGACATGTCACTGTCCTAATTATACTCACGTACGCATGCGTAATACACACAACCAAATTGAACAAATGAGTCCGTATTTCATACTTTGTATAGTCGGAATTTCACACTACACCGGTACATCAGTGTGACGCGAATTGCACGGGTCCAGAGAGCCTTCATAATTATTAGAAGTTTTCCGAGAACTCAGAACTGTATAGGCCTAGGCCTATGGTGCACCTTTCAAAACTACCAGCGCATATTAAACAATTGACCAATAATTGGAGAAAGTTAAATTGGAGCACGGCATTCCTGCAAAAATACCTGCCAGGCTGCAATGAAGAAACGAAACTTTGAACCAGGGGATTTCAATCTGTTCTGCTTCAGTTGAAGATCCTGCTTTTTGTTTTGGCGATAAAAAGTTTGAAGTGCAGCGCCCCTCGCCCTCACCCACAAAGTGAACTTTTTTGGCCGAATGAGGAGCGGGTCCAGTTATATTTCACTTTATGGGGTGAATTTTATACTGACGATAAAATCCCATCAGCATTTTCTTTTCACTTTAAAGGTACACATTTCTGCTAGGATTGCCAATAGTTAGTTTTTGAAACCATAATAGGTCGGGGACTCTGGGTCATAGGAAAGCCACACAGTGCTTGGAAGTTACGGAGGAAATCTTTCAAACTATAATTCGTTTACATCTGACACGACAGCTTTTTCTTGTGTTTCTAGCAGTGATTCAATATAAGGTGAAAAAATCGAGTACCATTTTAGTCCAAGAATTATTGAGATCACCCGTCTGGAGGTAGCGTACAGCCAGTGGCGAATCCAACATGCTTGAAAGGGGTGCCTATGTTCCCCAATACCGATGTTCCCCGAAATCCCTACCGTATAACCCTAACCCTAACCCTAGCCCTAACCCTGACCCTAACCCTAGTCCTAAGGATTTGGGGGAACATCGGTAGTGGGGACATCGGTATTGGGGAACACATCGGGTAGATCCCCTTGAAAGGGGGAGGTTTGGTGTTGAATGCCAAAGTTTTTCAAGGTTTGGGGAGGGATGAAGCGTTGCATGCAGTCGACACATAAAAAGACCCAAGGCTTGAAGCATAAGGTTTGCATTAAAATAACGAGTGATGACGTTGTTCAGGAAGCTTCAGGAAATTTAAGATTTGTCCAGTTATATAAAAACAATTAACATTATTGGTCAGTTTGTGGGGGAACCAGCCCCCTCCCCTGCTTAATTAAAACTGCAGGCCTATCAACAACCGGTTTAGGAATACAAAATACACCAACACGTTTTGTTAAAACCTCAAAACGATTAGATCAAACGCCTTGGAAGCAATGTTAGGAAAATAAACTATTCGACAAAAGCGCTAAAACGGCCGAATGTGAGGACCATGGGAATCCGAAATAATTCCTTAGCAGGATAAGTTCCACAAAAACAGCAAATTTTGCAAGTATGCGAGTACTATTACATTTACCTTGAGTGTTCTTTCAAAGTACTAAAAAGGCGCTATCAAGAAGGACGTATCCCTTTAAACGAAATTCAAATGGCAATTTATTTACCGATCTAATTAATAATAGATAATTAAATCATATTGTAAAACTGTTGTCAGGCGCGTGCGTAATGACTGATTTCCTTCAAGGTGTTTGATAATTATTTTCATGGCATTTGCCTTTTTTGTTAACATTAAGCCTAGTAAAGATAATTTTATTTTGGGGGGTTTGAAGCAACAAACCCGTACCGTTCACACCATTTCAAAACAACGCGTCTGCAGATTTTGTATGAAACGTCTGCTGCAGGTTCTGATTTTGTGGTGCATACGTTGCTTATTCGCAACACCGCCCTCCTGTGAACCAAAAAGTTAATAAACATGTTTGTGGTTAGACTTGTTATCAGTCAAAATAAGTATTGTCCATTAACAAGTCGGTCAGAGAACAATTACCAACCAAAATGTTCCAAAATGTACGACGACAACTACATTTTTGTTTCATTTAAGTAAGTACGCTGAAAAAATATTTTGCTTTACCTGCTCAAAGTGAGGTTTGCATTCGTGGAAGAAAGCGTTGAATATTTATTGACTTGTGTAAGTCTATTAATTTTCACGTTTTGATGCTGATACAAAATATTATGATCTGAAGACATGCACACCACTGCGCTAGCGCTGCATGCACTGCTTGCATTGCACTACTTATTGAAAACAGATGTGTTGAAGAAGTTTTACGTTCCACGTCAGTTTCTTACTGGATGCCTTTCTGTGTAGACGCATAGAAAAAGAAGTGTAAGGCTAGCCAACAAGGTAAAACTTTTAAAGTTAAGCTTATTCCTCCATGGTTTACTTTAGCTGAGCAGCTAAATTTAAAGAGAAAATTTCTTCCTCTTTTGAGTCTTTGTTTCGCTGTCTTGTGTTAGGATTGACGATTCGCGTAAGCCAGGATTTCAGTCTTTTGCGCATACGTTTTTGTACACTGTGACTGTACAAATTCTACCTCCATCAGGACGAGGCCGAACGTTATTATTAAAGGGGCGATCGTGTAGTGTAGGGCCTCTGTTTTGTTTCGATCAAATTAAAATCAAGAGGTTTTCTTATTACTCAAAAATTACATTTTCAACCTAAAAGAAAACTTAGGCTAAAGCAGACTTCTCTCAATATAAAGACACCTTTTTGTAATTTTTGAACTGTTTCTTGGGGTAGAAATTCAGATTTTCCTACGCGGTTTACGATTGGTGCCGTGCGATTCAGTGCGCCTTGCGCACTCGAGTGACATCCCGCGGTGATCGCCATCTTTATTTTTGTGTTGTGTTTTGTCGTTGTCATCGTTTTGTCGTTGTCATCGTCAAACTCAAAACCCTGCCCTTTATCTATTCTATGACATACCTGTATGTTCTTAATGGTCGCCAACTAGTTTGGTAGGTCAAATAATTTAAAAGTGGATTTTTATGGGTTCTTTAGTTTTCTGGACACTTTTGATGATGTGCCAAAGGAGCGGTTACCCTTTCCACCACATTTTGAACTTGCATACTACAATTTTGTTGAAAACAAAGAAAAAAGACTTAATTGCAATCCATTTAATACTTTAAAAAAAAGAAGAAAAAAACAGACAACGGGAAAAAGGAAGCGGGTGTTGACAAACAAACAGGTTTATTTTCTTTTACTTGGTCTAAGACTCGTGACTCCTCAAAACTCTGTACACTACCGAATAAGTACATAATTATCTAAATGCTATGTATATTCTTATAGTTATACATATGGGTAGCAGGCCTTAGGGCTACAGTGTTTAAGTACACTTTTGTTTACCCTGGCCGGTTTGAAATGTTTTATTGTTTTTGTTTTCTGTCCCTCTATCTCCTCTTCCCTGTCAAACTGTCCACCCTCCCTTCCCTTCCCCCCCCCCCCACCAACCCATTCCTACTCGCATCAGTCTTCAGTCTTGTCTTGTCATTCTTTTCAATTTCCATTGTTTGTTTACTTTCTGATTTTTATTTGCTTTGACATTGTACTTTTGTTCATTTGTTGGCCGAATAAATAATAATAATAATAATAATATTTCACCAATATTTTGTTTATTTCCAGGGTAGAATTTTGGAGACTTGCCGTGCTGCTTTTGGCAGCGTCGTTGGGGCCTGAGAATGGCAGGCGGAAGACCAGTTCTGCTGCTCTGTCTGGTCTTGGCTTTGCTCTGCTGTCAAGTGTCTGGACGGAGAAGGGGAAATGGAAGAAGGAACAAGCTAGAGAAAATGAAGGCAAGTACAAAGGTTCTTTTTATTTGAAACTTTCCTGTATTCATGTCATCTTTCGTGAATTGTTCTTGTGATGTGTAAATTGGTGTTTTTATTCCTATCGTAATAAAAAGTTTGAAAATCTGTGATTCGGGATTGATCTTCAAGCAACCTCGGTTCGGTACTTTGAAAATGGCTTCCTTTAATTAAAGGCCGAAACAGATACTCAGTGTCTGACGTCAGGTTCGTGTCAATATCATTTCTTGAGGGTATTTACCAACAAAACTGGAGTTGCGTTTCACAACAGGACTCTGTTTAGAGGTGACCAGCCTGTGCTGTTGGGCACAAGAAGGTTTTAATTTGCACTCCGCGCTGAATTGTTGCTGAATTGTTGACGACACCATATTATCGTAGCTATGGACAGAATGGGGCATGTGAGGGCTCACTAATTGTGTACACTTTGTGTGTTTCGCATTCATGAACCAAGTCAAGAATTGTATCACCTGTACGGTGTACAAGCACAATGGTTCAGAAGTTATGATGTCTGACTCATATCCGGCAATGTGGGTTTGAGCCCCACCCGGGATCATGGTACGATGCATACCTTTATGTACCTGGGTACTTGTGTTCTTGGGCAAGACAGTTTACTACAATTGCTGTTCTTCACCCTGAATAGGCCTATTTATATAGAGTATGTGTGAGGATAGCGAACAGATTGTGTTATCTCCAATTTATGCATACAGTGTATCCGGTTCGTTAGTGTGACGTCACCTCCAGCACTTTCTACACGATTGGAACCGGAAGTTAACGCAGCTCGAGCATTGGTAGCCAATGGGCGCTAGTAATCAGTGGTGCGCGCGCGTGTATGACGTTTTCACTAACGAACCGGATAGGGCCTATAAAATTAATATCCCAATAAACAACGTCGTTGTGTGAGGCGCATTAATTTTAGTTTTATATGAAGTATCACTTGTATACATGATGAGTGATTGCCAATTTAATGTGTGCTTTGTGTGCTTGTACCACGTTGTACTGTTTGTAAAACTCAGTTAAAGGAAAGAACACAAAAGATGAAGACTGATACTCAAGCACTTTTTTTGTTTGGGTGCATTCTTGCCTCATTCAGTCAAGTCCTCACTTATGTGTAGTCCTCATTGCAGAGCACTCTCATATCTGAGTAAGAGCTTTCAAATATAGTCATCAGGAAGCCTTGAAGTGTGCCGTGCGCACATCCGGTATGTGCTTAGTGTACATTTCTGTAAATAGCACTCTAGTCATTCTTCATCTAGACTACGGTACTACACAGATTGCCATTTCCTGAAAGGATTAGCGGCAGCCATTGAACTTAAAAGAAAGAACACGGTGTGGATCTGTGTTGAAAGTCTGGTTTCGTTTTGAATTTGGCAACTGGCATTGCCTTTAAGTTTAAGTGTGCTTGTCGTTTCATTTGTGGCTGTTTCAAGTTTGCATTTATAGACATGTCAACAAAGTAAAAGTACTGACAAAAAGGGAAAGATTTCCATATACGAAGTTCACTCAACACCCTGTGTACAAACCTATGAGATTGGACTGAAAAATTCTAAGTGTTTTCTAAGAAAATGCTTGTATTTTCTCACTGCTCAAATTGACTTTGATGACATGAAATTGCTATCTGGGGGCTTGTTAGTCAATACAGAGGAAAATTAGTGAACTTCGCATGGTAATCTTGCCACAAAAAAGGCCTTTAAACTAGTCTCCAGTTTTTAAGTCATAAAATGAAGATGCAAATTGGTTTTGCCTTTCAAAACACTTTTATTCCACTATTTTTATACAGTTTCTTCAAAATGTGTACTAAACATCATGGGTATCATTTCGGTACCGGTACCTGTACATAATTTCAGGAAATCTGGAAATTGAAAAAAATAACCCCCATTTTTTTTGGGGGGGGGGGGGGTTATGTTTCTGTGCCCAGTTCTGTCTTTGCCAGAACGCCTCACAATATTTTATAACGAGGAGGCTTCACCAACATGTCTGCTTAGGGGAGGCTTTAATAACCTCAAAGGCATGCAGTGTAAGATTACAAACTGTATTGAGTCATTTCTGCCATGTCCATGTATGTAACTCAAAGGTTGATATAAATATTATAGTACAACCTGTATGCTAGTTTTAAAATTTTAACTTGTACATAAAGTTGAAAAAAGTAAGACTGCTGCAAACTGCTTACTGACTGGATGGACCTGAAATATATAAATCTAAAAATTAATGTGGCCTGACGTTGCGAACTTAGCAAGTTCTTCTTCAGAGGCTAAAACAGAAATCTGTTTTAGCCTCTGAAGAAGAACTTGCTAAGTTCGCAACGTCAAGCCACATTAATTTTTAGATTTGTACATAAAGTTGTCATAAAATTTCAGAGAGTACCGGTAGTTAACAAAAATGCCCTTTCACATACATTGTAAGCTGTAGGCCTACATGTACATGTATAGCGAAAAAATGGCCTAAAATTGTGACGGTTGTTTGCGTATCATTAATTGTTTGTACACCTACACTGTACAAGTCAATATACACGTGCTATGGAACTTTTGGTTCAAGCACTTTTGTAGATAATTAAATAATTAAATTAACAAGTAATCTAGGGATTTTTCTAAGTATAAGTTGTCCTCGTATGGCATTATTTTTAATTAGTGATTTTGTTTAGTTGCTGGTACGTAAATTATGCACCTTAACCCACTAAGTATGCAAACATACATTGTGTGCAAAGTTGTCCTTTCAGTGGAAATCAATCAAGTGACTGTTAATTATAACAGTTAAGAGCTCCCAGCCCACATATAGCAGGATTGACTGGCTGTGACTGTTTAAGTAGCTTGATACAGCTACAGTGTATGCTTTGACGGTAGGTGATTGATAAGCCAGCTGTGCCTATCACTTGCCTGCTTTTGTCAGGTTTTGTCGGTTGACTGAATTTGACTGGTCACAGTACCTGCTGGAGTTATGATCTGACTGTTGGCGATTAACCTATGTCAAAGGCATAGTAGGGGAAGAGGATTGATTTTTTGACTGTCTGTGACTATTCAAACAGCAGGAGGGTTAATTTAATGAGTTAACCACATTACAGTCGAGTCTCGTTATAACAAACTCATTCGGACCTAGCCAAATTGTTTGTTATATCAGAATTTTGTATTAAGAGGAACATCAGTCCCATTCATTGTGCATATAAATGCACAGTCGGGACCAAGGCTTTATGTTTGTTATAACCAGAATTTTGTATTAACAGAGTTTGTACTAATGAGAGTCGACTGTATATGATGTGTTCATTTCAAGATGAATCCAGACACTAGGCCTATCTGTATTTATTACAAATGTACAATGTATACTGTCAATTGTCATTGAATCTACTGAAATAAAAGTTCAGTGCCCCCCCCCCCCCCTCAGCAGATGTCCGTGCCTCCCCGGGGACCCCCAGTGAAATCTTGAATTTAAATAAAATGAAACTACATTGTACAGTACACTGTCGAAATTAAACCTTTTGAGACATTTGCCTTTAGTGCCCCCCTTGAAAATGTATGCACCCCAGGTGTTTCCAAGTTTGACCCTACCGGTACATGGTGTTTACAATTTAGACCACAATAAGACGCCAAACTTGTTTCAATAACATTTATTTTAAATAAATCACGGGCCACGTTGAAATATTCCACTAACTGATGAAACTGATCAATTTGACTAAAATCATCCGTGTAATTTGTTCGAACCAATGTGGAAAACAGTCGGAAAATGTCTTGTGCAGCCTGTGTATAACTTTGAATACTGAACCAATACAGCATGGAATGCACTTAACCAGTGCCCAAGGTGTATAGTACCAGGTACAGTGTACTGTGTGTGTTCTTGGATGTCTACTTCAGTTTGTCATATGTCAGCACTTTGCAACCTCTCCTAAAAATTTCATTGATTTTTGTGAGCCAAGGAATAGAAGATTGTAATCCAATATCAAGCCCCGTATGCCGTGGTTTGTCCATGGTCTTGAAATATGATATTTATATCGATCTGTTTTTCTCATTGTGTACTTAAACATGTGTACATGTACGGAAGTCTCACTTTCGTATTTTATTTCATGAATAAGTGGCAGATGGTTGGCACCACATTGTAACTGATCTTTCTTGGAATTTGGTGTTTTCCAACCCACATATATATGTACATGTACGTACATGTATATGTACATTCACTTGTTCTACATGTACATGTACATGTATCTTGTGTACATGTACAATGTAAGACAAGATAAGTTTGCGGTAGCACCATGTGAATAAATCTCTTTTGTGAGTATGTGTGGTTCTGAACATTTACGTACATTGACATACACATACCTACCGGTACGTACGTACCGGTATGGACATATTTATTTCCAGCGTAGAGTTGTCTTTCACGTTACAGTGTCTGAGAAATGGATCAGTTTACATTTAAGATGAAACTGAATCATTTTGATATTTTAAACTTTCATCATCAATTTTCCACAGGCAAATTACCTCAATGTTTATCGCTCCATTTCATCGTACATACTGTACGTAAGTGGGGTCACAGAACCAGACTACAAGATCACGATTGTTTTCTTGGTTTTTCCAGCATCTAGGAACACAAAACTTTAAACAAGTCAGTGTAACGAAATTTGCTATATAGAAATCCCCCAGATTCATCCCTTTCTGAAAATTACAAATTTATGTACAGCAAAAGCAAATGTTATTCCCCCCTAATGAAACCACTAGCAACAACAAAATTCTCATGGGGAAAACTTGTTATTTTTCAAACTATACTACATGTATGTAATTATGTTGCTAAGGCCCCCAAAAAAATTTGTAGGGATTTGTTTTGGCAATTTTTTTTGCAATTGTTTTCGTGTACAATCACATGGAGACGTCTGCATGTAGGTAAAAGGGTACATGTAGTAATTGATGGTTTTGGATGTTTTTTTCTCATTTTTCCAATAAAAAAAATTAGGGTAGGGGCTGTCAGAATAGTGTTGGTACGGTAGGGTAACTGAAAGCAAAACTATTTTTTTAGGCCTAATTGTGGCAATGAAAATTTACAGGCACATGTAGGTCAGGCTGTGTTTTTATTCCTCCATGTGTAAACACACAATTTATTTTTTAGCCATAAATTACTAATTAATATCAAATATTAAACACTATTCAATATTATATACTATTAAATATCAAATGTTACTATTATTAAATTAAAACTTCAATAAGACACGCATTCTCAAACTAAAACACTGCAATGGAATTTGTGTAGCAGATGTTAATGTAACCAAAATAAAGAGGATTCTAGGTTCACCCGAATCTGTTTTCCAAATTGTCAAATAAGGCAGCTCATTTTCTCATTGAACTTATTCATTCAGGATTTCCTAACAGAGCAGAATCAACAGTCTTCTGTGAGCTAGGCGATCTTCATCAGTCTTGTCTATTCCCGGCCACGGGCCACGGTTCCCGGAGAGCTGGGGGTATACCTTTCCCACTTGAAAACAGTCTCACCCCATACGAGTCTCCAATCAATTGACTTACCGAATTTTTTTCGTTTGGCCAGCTCCTGTGTTTTTTTGGCCGCCGGTACGGATTCAGAATAGTTTTTTTTTCTTCAATTGTACAGGAGGTCTGAATGCTTGAAGCAAAATGTTTTAGGAGGCGCAGAGATTTTGTTTGATTAACGCAGATGGCACGACTTCAGTGCTCTGCACGGAGTCCAATACATGTACATGTACTGTGTGTCCCCATTATGAAATACTATGATTGCGTTGTTTTTAAAGGTAGAATATATATCATTTGCAGCTATCCAAAAAGAAACCGGTAACTGACGAATTATTGTTGAAAAGCATACTTGGTTTAAAGATAGTAATGGCACTAATTTCGCTGTGAAATTATTCTTTCTGATCTGCTGTAATTTTGAAGTAAACGATAAAAAAGGTCATTTCCAAAGATGGATCTGAAGACAATTTTTTTTGAAATTTCCGTTAATAGTTTGCTTTTAATTTGGCAAAGCCATGAATTGGTGCAGCAAGCATTGACACAACGTGTGCGCGGTTGCTGCATGTATCATCAATTCAGTGCGTGACATCGCGTACAATGTAGCATTTGGCTGAATGGAATGTGTCCTAGACTCTGATTTCGGGCGCAATTCAAAACATGATTTGAAATCGAGATCCTAGAATATTGTTTTCTCAGAATATACAGCATTCACTGAGCTAAAACTTCAGCAAGCTTCTTTAGATTTTGAGCACTTTAACTGCTTCAACTGAAAAAAAATTCACAAATGATATATACTTCACCTTTAACGTAAAACCTATTTTAAAACTCTAAGCAATTGTAATTTATTTTTAAATGATGCTCTTAATAATTTTTTGATTCTTAGAACATAAATAAACAGCTTTAGCGTTCTCCCAAATCAAAATAAACCATAAAATCAAGGTAAAGGATGAAATCAAATTTCTTAAATTTGTGAGTCTTTTTTTTACCCAACCTCTGCTTAAAAAAATCCAGATTTTTTGTTCTTCAAAATCTCCCACAGGGTAAGAGAATTGGAAAATACAATTATATAGTAATTGCCTTGAGTGTCTAAAAATCTTGCCAATTGTTCTGGATTCTTTCCTCTAGTGACCGACGTTTCCTTCTTTTATCCATAATGTCCTTAACTTCCCTACCAGCATTACGGGCAATCCTTCCTTGATTAGATAATCTTGCAATTACCTCCAAGATAATTGAATCTTGCTGGGCCTCGGGGAGAGGGATAAGTGAATGAATCCTCCTGGAGTCAGCCCCAGTAGGCAATGTCGCGGAAGATGCTTGCCCGTAAACAGAACGTGGGCGAGAGCATTGTCCTGCCAGTGTCATCTTCATGAAATTTATGACGTTCTAATGCTGACGTCCAGATGTGTCATAATGTCAGTTCCCTTTACACATTGCATATTACATGTAGGTGTGATTTTAAATATTCCTACCTGCATTATTACAGTCTTGAAAGAATTTACATGTTGTTTGTTTAAAATACATAACAAATATGTACACTTTTAAAGTTTTCTTCATACATGTACATGTATTTGACATGTAAATTTTTGGAGCAAAATCATTGCTAAAATATATTGTACACTTGTACAGAATTTTGCAAGCTAAAGATGACGACAAACTGCCAATCAAAATTGACTCAGGCTCGCTGCCAAGGTAACAGATTGCAATTAGGTACACCATTGTACACCAGCTTAAAAAGAAATGAATTGGTTCTGAGTTTTCTTGAAGGAAAAAAAAATTTAACCAAAGGCAGTTATTGAACGTACTGGTACAATGTAGCAATATGAAATTGGCTTTAGGGTGAAAATCTTTCTATATTATCTTAGCAGAAAAAAAAAGGTAATCAAAAAGAGATATTTTCATGTAATTTGAATTGCAATTGTGGCCGGTACCCTGCAGAGTTTGGCACAAGACGATGCATTTATTTGAGGCTTAGGGGGACCCTTTTTATTTCTATGGTTCTCACATTTTTTTTGCCTATAAAGTACATTGTAAGTGTGCGGCTGTCAGTCATTAAAAAATAAAAATGTAAAGGGAAACAATTTATTGGAGTTGCACCTGTATAGATGGCTAAATTAAATGATGCCATTTGGCGTATTGTCACTTTTTTGTGTTTATTGCATTGAGTGTATCACAAATTGATACCAATGAACAAAATAATAAAGGCATCTTTGGCAAGATGTCCAAACTGTAGTTGACTTTTTGCACCATGCAGATCACTAACGTTTTGGCTTATTGGCAGCATGACATATTCCAGGAAAGGTAAACTACATGTACATGTACATGTACTGGTAGACCCCTAATATGTCACTTAAAGTGCATGCCCTCAACTTCATGAATTTTTTTTTTTTTTTTTTTTAAATTTAAATTACATGTTTATACGTTCCTTTTGTTGTGCGTTTTCAACCACTTTTGTGTAATGTTTGTTTGGTTTTGTATCACTGTTTGTAATTCTTTGTTGAGGTCAAATAAATAATAATAATAATAAATATGATGAGAGGCAACACCGTTTGATGGACCTTATTCACGAAGTAGCCATTTTTGTTGTGTTCCCTAAATGTATTTCACTAATTGTTAACTGTTGACTGGGATGGTGCCAGACTATTTGTGCAGCCATTAGGCCTATTAACATTTTTTCTTTAAATCTGGCCTAAAACATTAGGGAATGTTTAATTACAAATTGTAAATTATTCGTTTAAGCAGACTTGAATTATTTAGTTATGTACTTGCTTTCATTTTTCTCTTCGCAAGTTACAAAAATGAAGATTATAAAATCACTTTCAATTCAACATGGCCGACACGTGAATTAGGCCCATGTTTCTTCTGGAATTCCACTGGTTGCTATATGCTGTACTTCGTATAAAAATCTGATATTAATTTCCACAGCTTTTCAAATAACACAGCTCCTAATTGCCTGATTCATTTTTTTTTTTTTCATTTGTTGATTTTTTTGTAAGTTGTGGGTTTCAGACAAGGTCGGCGGTAATAAAATGGGGTTGTTTTTTCTTGGGTCGGGAGCCTAAAATACATGTAGGGTCGGTCGGAAATGAGAACCAAAGAAATAAAAAGGGAAGCCCTTAGATACATTGTACAACGCCGTCTGCAGAAAAACTCTGTGAATATCAATCTTAAACAGAAACAGTGGCTTACTGAAAAATAAGAGTGAGTGCACAATAAGCTCTTGCCCTGGTTCCGGAATGTCTCACTTCATGTGCAAAATAGATGCGCATGCGCCATCGATCGAGACTTAGGGGCATGTTCTGAAAAGTTTCGCCAAGAGTGCACACGTTTTCCAACTGAGGAGTCCTCGATTTGGTTCCTGTCCTCGATTCGTCGATGAAGTTGCATGTGTGTGTCCTTGATTTACACCATAAACAAACGTCTATGTACCATGTACATGTACTGGTATGTATCCCGTGTAAAACCTAAAGCTTGATTTTTCTCAACATGCCCTGGTTTCTGTGCATATTTGTACAGTACTCATTGAAATCTCCATAAATTGTACTAATGGTGCAAGTGAAGAATGCTGATATTCATTAGCAACAATAAATGTGCCGGTCTGTTTGCTTCGTCGTTTCCGCGCGACCCCGTGACCAATCCACTCGCGCTAACGACAGTCCATGGACAGGAAGCGCACGGAGTTGCCCCGGCGAAAAACAGCCACCGTGACACACTATTGTCGTGTTTCCGTGGCAACCGTGTAAGCCTGCCTTCCTGTCTTATTGAAAGCTTCCCCGGCAACCAATCTGAGAGGAGACGGCAGTCTGAATGGAGATTGACGTCACTGCGGGCAAATTTTTTCTTTCCAGCATTTCTCCCCCCACGGACGAGGAGTAGAGGAGAGAACCTGAGAAGTGCCATTTGCTGATTTCTCAATATTGCAATCCTCGCGTTGGTTTGTTTGTTTTGATACTTGGGCTGCTATGCGCACGTAGCTAAGTTGTCAAATTGATTGAAAGGCGTTGTAACTATTTTAAAGATGTACGTACATGTACCCTCAGTGCAATTTTAGAATGTCATCCTGAAAATTGATTGTTAAGATTTATCAAGCATTACAACAGTCACCAAGCTTTTAATAAGACATTGGATGAAAAAATATAATCTGTCAATAATGGTCATCAAATACAGGTACATGTACATGTATGTAATTACTTATGAATTTCAGATACTTTTCAGCCTCGCAGTGTAGACTGGTTTCACACTCCCCCCCCCCTCCCCCCTTAAGAATCAATATAATGCAGCCACTGGGAACCACTGCACTTGCAGGGCAGTTCTGTTTGTGCTCGAAAACAATCCAAAATATTTAGCCTTTTTTATCTTTTCAAATTACATAAAAGACAGCTGTCAAGAATTGTGGAGGATTGAGACTATACAATTTTTACATGGAGGCAGTTGGAAGATTTCGCACAATTGAGGTTACATGATACATCCTAGCAAAACTGCCTAGGGAGTTAGGGTAAAGGAATTCCAATTTATTAGCAGGAGAACAAGTATGAAGTGCTGCTAAGGAGGCTTTTCTCAGTTTTAATAAGCTGAAGAATGCCTCAGGTATTTGGAAACGTTCCCTGCCACAAGTGCTCGCCAAATTAAACACTGATGATGGAGTTGCCTCCACATTTCATTTTGAGATGAAAACAAGAGTTTGTGCACACTGATAAAAAACAAAAATTCTTACAAATCCTAATATAAGGAAATAAATCTGTTTCAAGAAATTATACATTGTCTTGTCTCACTCCGTGGCAAATTCTTCAAGGGAGCAAAAGGTGTGAATCAAGAAAACAAATCTTGAAATAAATTGTTTCTTCTTCTAATTTTAAGACAAGTTTTTAGCAGTATTTTTGCAAGATCTACACAAGTTAGAAAACACACCTGAATCAAAACAGTCTTGAATAGTACTTTATAAAATACAATGAGCAATATGTACATTGAGGAAAATATAATGACATGTACCGTACATGTACATGTACATCTCAAAAATCTATAGAAAATACCATAGTATACCGGTACATACATGTACATACCAAATAAAATACTTGAAAAAAGATTAGTGTGCTGGTAAATGGGTTAGATACCGGTGATTTAGTTTGTGTATGCGTCATATGTTCCACTTAATCCAATCACTGTGTTTCCATGGCGATGGCGATCTCCAAAAATCAATTTGGCTTCTAAACCGCCTTTTATTGTATTTTTAGCTGTGAAAGCACTGACGGTCCCTGAGACCTCACACTTCAATCGATATTTGCCGTTGAAGTCGTACTGTTTGTACACGTTGGTTCTATAGGCCTACCGTACGTTGTACAAACAGAGACCATGTTGAAATTTTGGTCAGACATTTGACATAATTTTTTTAACATTTACCTTTTATGTATTTTTTCGAAGTTTCGAACACAAAGGATGTTTCAGTCAAATTTTATGTCATAATGGATTGATTCTAAGTAAAGGAATTTGACACTTGATATAGAATTTGACACTTGATATAGAATTTGACTGTCCCAAATTGACTGTGTTATTAGTTCATTTTGTTCAAACCATTTGCGTAAATTTCTGTTTAAGAATAAGTTATATTTGAATAAATAGCTTTGCCATTGTCTATTTTATGGTGCTTACAAGTGTTGTTAAAGAATCCCGAAACAATTCCACTTTCATTTTGGGAAGATTTGCAGACTCTTGACCTTAAAAGGGCCTGTGTAGTGTAATTCACACTACACCAGCACAGCTGCATTCTGTGCTATATCGCGCAGAACATGTACGTGCCATGCGCTCACCAAGAAGAGTTTTAGTGCTCCATGTACTCGCAAGAGGCACATATCATAAATATAGCTAGAGGGGTGTTTAAAAAAACATGAAATAAAATGGTTGAACAAAATTATTGGAAATTTATAATTTGTGACTTTTTGACCAAAAGGTATTGATGAGCATTTGGCTCTGGCCATCATCAGCTTTCAGGCCCCAAGCCAGTTTTTCTACATACATTGTACTTATTTAAAATGCAGGCCAAGCACGTATATTTATTATTATTCAATTGATTTCTGAATAGATATTCACTGGAAGTCTTGTCATCCATCTGGTGTACATGTACGCAGTAGGCTAGGGCAAAAAAAACACACTTCTGCTTCCGATTAAATGCCATTTGAAAATTGGGTAGGTAGGAGTGTTGTAAGTCCAGAGACCGGTCTCAGTCTTGAGACCGATCTCGAGACCACTTTTTGCTGGTTTCGGTCTCGGGAGCTGTAGTCTTGGTCTCGGTCTCCAACTATCCGGTCTCGACTACAACACTGGTAAAAAAGCAGCAAAAACTGTTTCTGAAAGCTTGGCTTGTCTTCCAAGAAAAAATTATTTACATACTTGTAGAAAATGTTCTTAGGAAATTCATGAGTTTGCAACTCTTATCCAATCTTAGTCCTTTACAATGTACATTGTACATACTGAAGTAAATGAATGGATGAGTGTGTTGTCTGTTAATCCTAACTCCCTACTGTCTTTTACTAGTATAAGTACTGGACGAGCTGGCAAAATCCATCAATCACACTGCTTCCAATGCATGCTTTGCTTTAGGCCTCCAGGCCCAAGTCCATAGTACTCCATCAATATTTAGTCAAACCAGGACAAAGTCCCCCATTGAACTCCACCAAAATGGGGGGATGAATTTCGATGGAGTAAGGGAGGTTAGGTTTTTTTTAAAGAAAAACACAACAGAAACTATCCCTTGTTGATCTGGAACATGCATTATACATGTACATGTGAATCTATATTTCATGTCAAATTTTACACTTGACTGCAGTTCCCCTAATCTTTTATTAGTTTTTAATGAATAGGTAGCTGTATCTTTAAAGGGAAGATACAACATTTGCAAACATAAAAAAAACCACCCAAAATGATGAAATTACCACGAAATTCTTTACTGGACTGTTAGGGATTGACAGTCTACAGCTTCCCGTACAATCATGGCTCCTGGTACAATGTACATGTATGCTGACATTTGTAAGTAAAGTGGTATTTTTGTATCAATTTCCAACGCTGGTCGGCCGACCAGCGTTGGAGAAGACTGGATTTTTTTCAAAAATGTCTCCTTATTTTTCATATTTAGTTATTCCGCATTTACTTTGCAATTGATTGCACACCTGTGAAGGGGTACAAGCCAGCCAGACTGATTCTCTGACCTTATAATTCCCCCAACATGTATAAATTGCTTTGTTTCATTTTAAGTGGGGTCTAGGGAACCAGACTACAAGAACATGATTGGTTTTCTTGGTTTTTCCAGCATCTACGAACCCAAAACGTGAAACAAGTCAGTGTAACAATATTTGCTTTAACATACTATTCCTCCAAATCCATTTATTTCTGAAAATTACAGCAAAAGCAAATGTTGTACATTCCCTTTAAAGGGAATATACATCATTTGCTTTTGCTGTAATTTTCAGAAATAAATGGAATAGGAGGGTTGGAAATATATAGCAAATATAGTTACACTGACTTTTTTGAGGTTTTGGGTTCGAAAATGCTATAAAAACCAAGAAAAACAATCGTTTTCCTGTAGTCTGGTTCCCTGACTCCATTTAAGAAGAAACAGAGCAGTTTACATACATTGGGGAATTGTAAGGTCAGGGAACCAGTCTAGCTGGCTTGTACCCGTTCACAGGTGTGTAATCGATTGCAAACAAGTGCGATGGTCAACTGGGGCCAGTATTTGAAAAAAAAGCCAGTTTTTTTTTAACGCTGGTCGGCCAATCAGCGTTGGAAATTGATACAAAAATACCACTTTTCTTGAAAACGACAGTATACCAGGTGCCATGATTTTACAGGATGCTTTACACTGTCATTCACTAACAGTCCAGCAAGGTATTTCAAAATGATTTGGTAGTTTTATTTTTTGATGTTTGCAAATGTTATATATTCCCTTTAATAATGAGGGAGTCCATAGCCTACCAGTAGGTTGTAATGCTTGAGGGTCGTTCTAATCTGACTTGATGGCCAGGCAGTCAGTGTGAGTTCATTGCATCATTAATCAGGGCACAGCGTGGGCACAGGTGCAAATTCCCGCCTGATTGTGCAGCTCATTACTGTGCATGAATTGAAGTGCTGGGATAATTAGGATTTGTACTAATGAATCATGCCTAAAATAAAACATGATCAGTGCTGGAAGCAGAACAATGGCAGATCCAAGTGGGGGAGGGGGGAGGGGCCTGTTTTTTGTTTGTTAGGTTTTGCCATTTTCAATTTCCTGACACCTCAGAAACTTTGCAAATGCTTAGATTAAAACCTTTGAAAAACCAATATATGTCAACTTGGTCGGCAAGGGTTTTGTGGGAGCATGCAAGTCTTATGTGCTCCGTGCACAAAATAGCGGAGATATACTGTAGATACAATTAACCATTAGTACTTGTACTACAAAGTATTGCACTGAGCATGGAGGAATAAGAACACGGTACACATGTAAGTCACTGGTGAATCATAAATCCATAGAGTGCTCGGGCGGCTTCAGACACTACAGGGAGTACATGTAAGCTGGCACTATAGTGACTTGCTAGTTTGCTAGAATCTTGTCGTAAATTACATGACAACAATTATCGAGTTGAATCAGAAGCAAAAAAAAAAAAAAAAAACACTTCAGTCAGTGAAACTGGGTGTTTGCTACTATATTTATTTAAAACCCTTGCCTGATTCAATCCAACAGGATCCCAACTATTTTACATTTCCATTGGATCCTGTTGGATCTGTTGGATTCAGCAGGCAACTGAAATATTCAGAGTCGGATTCTGTTGGGTACTGGTAAATAATGCCAAGTTGGACTCCGTTGGATCCAGCAGCAAAAAAAAAATAAGGCACAGTTAGATTCTGTTGGATTGAGCACATGCACCAGTCATTTTCACTGAGGTACCCAACAACTTGGCAAGTTGGACTGTGTGAGAAGTTGGATTGAGCAGGAACCTCATAATTATGAGTAATCATCAGACTCCGTTGGATTTAGCAGTTACATAGTCCTGCGGAACTATTATGGGGTTAGGGATTTAAAGTATGCAATTTATCTGTCAAATACAGCTACATGTCCAAATTAATAGGTTGTCAAGATGTCTATCTCCCCCTCACTATTTCTGTTTTTGCCACAGTTACCAACAACCATGAGTCAAATCAGAAATCTTATCATTTCAGAATGGATTGACTAACTCCATTTTTTCACAAGTTGAATTAAATTATTTGTGAAACAGATGCTGTTAAATCTGCGTGATTATGGTACATGTACTGATTTATTTCATCAACTGATTTTGTTGACCCTTCGGATGCTTCCGGGATGGATTTTTGGTTGCCATAGGCAACCTAGTGGCCAGTTATTTCGCACTGCAATTGATCAATATGGAAGTGATGATGATTAGCACAGAAGGAAGAAGAAACAAGAAAATATTGTTAGGGGTAAAAGGTGAAGAATCTGATGTTCAATGATTTCATTTTATACTGTGGAATAAGAAAAATGTGGAAAAATGCACACCTTGATTTTTCTAGGCGTGTGATTTTTCTAGGCGTGTGATTTTTCTAGGCGTGTGATTTTTCTAGGCGTGTGATTTTTCTAGGCGTGTGATTTTTCTAGGCGTGTGATTTTTCTAGGCGTGTGATTTTTCTAGGCGTGTGATTTCTAGGTGTGTGATTTTTCTAGGTGAGTGATTCTGTGGTCCAAGCTGGGACTGTACAATCTGGTACTTTGTTTTTCAAAATATTCATCTTGGTTTACAATAAAGCCATATTCTCTTCACCGACGTACTTTATTTTTCACAAATTATGAAGTATAATTATGTCGTAAATGTATGCCGAGGCGTGCGGTACTGAGGGATTCAGGCGTGCGATTATTTGCACTTCTCTGGAAGCATTTAGGCGTGTGATGGCGTGGGGGTGTGATCGCACGGCTCAAAACAGGACTGATATGTGTGAAGAGAACAGAGATGGATACAGTGCTTACATTGCACGTGTCTGTAAACAACAAAGTGAAATAAAAAGACATGTACTCGGATGGCTAAGTTACACAGATGTTCAATTCAATGTGCTTTCACTTTGAAATGAAAAGATTAACAGGATTCTCACCCAAATAAAATCTACATGATCAGCCAATGTGGCTCAGAGTACAAAACCACGGTTTGCCTTTACAAGCAAGGTCTAATTTTTGTAAACAACTTTTCAACACATCCCAATATTTTCAGACATGCAAAAAGCATGAGTGTTCACACAGTGTTCATGACAAAAATCTGAAAGAGCAATCAAGGTTTTTTTATTTTAAAATAATTTGTTATTATGAAGTTAAACAAAAAGAATATTTCCCTTTTAAAAATGGAATTCATAGAATTTTGCTTTCACCACCACGTGAAGGAATATTTTTCATTGTTTTCTAAAAAAGAAAGAAATTGCCGGCAACGATCAATTGAAGATGCCTCATTATCAATTAAAACTAGGTTTTACATACCGTGGAAAGAAGATCTGTTACCAAGTACAAGATCTGGGAGGGGGGTGTGAATTCTCTGACATTTTTTGGTCAGATATCACAACTTCAGACTTGATATTATATGCCAAGTCTTGTTGGGCACATTTTGACACACACTAAATAAAAGCGGGAACAATTTGCAAAGATATGAAATATTTCGACTCCATTGTTAATTTTTCATTGAAAAGAATAATGCTTATTTGTTGGCTGTGATTTAAAGCAGTAAATGTTCAGTTACAATACTTGAAAATTGCTTTGTTCTTATTAACCCTAATTTGACAAATGTAATTTTACAATTGATTACTTTTAAACAACCAAACCATCACAATTCAATGTAAAGGGAATGTACAACATATCCTTTTGCTGCAATTTTCAGAAATAAGTGGACTTGGAGGATTAGTATGTTATAGAAAATATTGTTAAACTGACTTATTTCTTGTTTTGGGCTTGTAGATGCTGGAAAAAAAAAACGAAAAAAAAACGAAAAAAAAACAACAACAATCATGTTCTTGTAGTCTGGTTCCCTAACCTCACTTAAGATGAAACAGAGCAATTTATAGACTTTGGGAAATTGTAAGGTCAGAGAATCAGTCTAGCAGGCTTGTACTCCTTCACAGGTGTGTAATCAATTGCAAAGAAAACACAGAATAACTAATTATGGAAAAACTATAGGAGCAGTTTTTGAAAAATGGCAGTTTTCTCCAACGCTGGTCGGCCGACCAGCGTTGGCAAATCCCATTTTTGTTGAAAATTACAGCACACCACGAGCCACGATTTTACAGGATGCTTTATACCGCCATTCACTAACAATCCAGTGAGATATTTTCGTGATAATTTGATAATTTCGTTTTGTGATGTTTGCAAATGTTGTATCTCCCTTTTTTTTTTAACGTCATCTTTAATCAGTAACTTCATGGCCTACTGCGATCTGCAAGACATAAAGAAAGATCCCCTACCCTTGATGTAACCACACAAAAAAACACCCCAAAATATAAAAAACTAAAAAACGTTTCCCCCCCCCATAAAAAAACACCGCAACCTCTTCCCCCCCCCTCCCCCGGCCCCTCAAAAAAATAGCAATTTTCACCAAGAATGCAACTTTTCCCTGGTTTAGCTGCTTCTTTTGTGCCTGTACTGCGCTTGTATGCCATTTATGATTAAAAAAACCCTGCAGAGAGTCTTGTCAAGTTTGGCAGTTCCTTTTTTTTCACTCGTGACATCCCAGTTATACAGGCCTGTTTTCTTGGTCAAATCCTCTCGCTTGTGCTGTCATCCGTAATGGACTTGATGTTGGATAAGTGCGGGTACATTACCAGCCTCGTCCGATCGATAATTGCCTTCATGGGGATAAAGGCTGATCCAGCAGCGGGCCTAATAGTGAGTCATTCCTAACCAGTAACCAGCAATAATGATTGAGTGATAATGCCACTGCTTGATGAAAGCCGACACGCTGGGGTAAAGGCCTTGTTTTTCAGGGAATGAGGATTTGTAAAAATGACTTTCTTTGGGGGAGGGGGGGGGTGGTAAGTAATCGTACATTGTCCAAGGTTACAAGTTTAATGTTTCCACAATTAAATTTATATCTTTTCAGTCTTTATTTAGGCCTTGTCTCACACTTGTCCTGTCTGTCTCACGTATTGTTTTGTTTGTCCCTTGGTCATATGTTTGTCCATAGGTAAGGGCACAAAAGCGTTCTGCTTAACCTTATACCTAAATGTTGTCATTTAATTTCACACTTTATAATTAATCACTGTGTACATATAACTATCAAATATTATACTAGTGACCTTTTCTAATTTATACATGTCTGTACATAATTGTAATGAATGACATCATTGAAATAAATGTTACAACTACTGATTTGGAAAGAATGTTGCAACCTGACGCTACTTTGGCGGTTGTGTACAAAGTCTATGGAGAGTCAAGAAAATGTTCTAAGTATTTCCTAACAAAATTGGAAATGTTTCTCAGTCCCAGATTCATGTCTTATCGTCATTTTTGCAATGACCGACCTTCATTGAGATCATAGGCCTACATGAAGAAAAAAAGCAGCGTCAGGTTGCAACATTCTTTCCTTTTTTTTTTTTTAGATTTAGGTAAATTTGCCAATATGCTTCAATAAATAGGATTTTTCTAGTGTTTGTACTTAGGAAATATGATGTTAATTAGCACCCTGAATTGTTTAACAATGTGGCCTATAGACTTAATTCACAAGGAAGCCATTTTCGATCATGTTCCCTGGATCTATTTTATAAATTGTAAAGTGTTGAATGGGATGGTGCCAGACTATTTCATGATTGGCGTGCGTTCCAATCCTCGATTTCAAATTGATTTACAATGTGGCTTGAAACATTAGGGTATGTTTAACAATTTTCATCAGAGCAGACTGGTATTAATTTGTATTTTGTGGTAACACTGACCGAAATTTTGTTTGCCCATTTCAGAATAGAATATTCACCCTGTTTAACTAATTTTCACTGTTCTACCAATTTTGCTTCTGTCAGCGTTCCGAATTTGCTTTTAAATCTCCATCCTGTTGCAATCTGCCACTCTGCACCCCCCTCCCTGGCTTTGCCACTGTAAAAAATACCATAACAAAGCAGAACAACCACAATTATGGATCAGGTCTGCACCTTTAACAGAAGAGAGGAACTTAAGTGCCCCTTTAAAGTTCATACATGTACACACAACTAACCCTAGTGGGTCAACAAAAGCGTTTCAGGTGAACACACAGAGCTCAGCCAAGCTTCAATAATCAAACATAATGGTATTAATACATATGTGTACACACAGTCAAAGTTTGCTGGAGAGTTAGTCCTGTACAGTACAATTGCACTTAGGATTTCTGCTTGTCATTGTTGATTGTGCAGAGTGCCAGGGAGTGTCTGTCCCTATTAATCAACCCAGGATTGAGGACTGTTGTCATACTGGTATTGAGGCCACACCACAGCATAAATCTAATGGGATGTACCGGTACCTTGGTTGAATCTGGATTGTACACTTTTTGCAAAATGGATTGTATCATGCCAACGACACAGTAACAGATTGTGCTGATACGTGCTTCTAAACTTTGCATACCAACCAACAATATGTGATATGTCAGCAGTGGCACACTGGAGGACATGTATCATATGAATGTGTAATAGCGGAATATGCCCATCTGATGTGAAATCAACCATGACAAACTGGTGCTGAGTGATATTTTCACTGTGTTTAGAACAGTTGTTAGTGTAAATTCATCTGGATGCAACTTACTTCAGAACTACACAAATTAGCCAATGGTTAGCCAATTGGTTATATTTGCTATCTAAGAAGGCTTCCTGTTGCAGACACAATTTGTCAGTGGTAACTTCACTGACATCTGATAGAGTATATGCTACATTTTTAGCTGTTGGAGCCTGTTGCTTTTTGCTGCTATAGTGCTACCAAAAAAAAACACCCAAAATTGTAAATGCTCGCTACGTATGTGCTTGATAGTGGTACATGTACATGTACACAACATACAGTGAGAGTTGCAAACAACGTTAGTACACTGTGTAATGTTGCACCACAAATCTATATGTGTGTGTGATGTACAATGTACATAGCCAACAAGTTGTTGAGTACAGCTATAATGCAGAGATAGAGTGCTATGGGAGTACATGTGAGTGAAGCGCCGACTCCGAACCAACTCAGAAGCCCGCTGTGTAGGAAGAGACGACTTATTTACTGCAGTTTTAGTTTAGTGGTGGTCCTCACCATGTCTTCCATGGTGGTGGTGACATTGCTCCTGCTGGGGGTCATCCCGGCAGGTCATGGGGAGCAGGAAGGTTGCGATGGTGACATCCTCAAGGAACTTGATGCCTTAGATGATATGCTTCAAGTCTCCACAGCGGCCCCAGTGCTAAGTTTAGATGAGCAAAAGGTATTACATGTACAATTTTACAGAGTTTTGCAGACAAAGGTGAAATTAGGGAAAGATTTCCATATAAGAAGTTCACTAATTTTCCTCTGTATTGACTAACAAGCCCCCAGATAGCAATTTCATGTCATCAAAGTCAATTTGAGCAGTGAGAAAATACAAGCATTTTTTTTTAAAACGCTTGGAATTTTTCAGTCCAATCGCATAGGGTTTGTACACAGGGTGTTGAGTGAACTTCGTATATGGAAATCTTTCCGAAATTGGGCACAAAAACTAGGGTAAAATGCAGCACCCTATTGCTACATGTATTTTCTCACCATATACACGTATGTATTTGTTGATGGTCAGTCATTTAACAATAAGCCAGTTCGTTATTTGAATGTCATTTGGGATAATCTCCCTGACGTGATGTTACGTGATGTTACGCGCACGCCCATTCTGCTGATACACGCAAGCGTCGTGCGCCCGCATTCATGCGCCTTCGAAACGTTCGATTATCCCGAATGACCCATGATCGACCCATATCATTGTGCACATGCGCAGTTGAAATACCGAACTGGCTTATACCGGTATGTTGACTGAGCTGTGATGTGGGATATAGCCATTTTTAACACCCGAGGGGTGCATACATGTATGGCACCCGACGTGAAGCCAGGGGTGCTATGCGCTCTGAGGCATAATCTCACATCACAGCAGTCAACAACTGTTTCGTTACATCGTGCCAATAGTCAAAACGATAAATGGTTGTCTACTTACAATGCAAGAAATGAAATCAGTGTGAACTAAGCTTTATTGGCAACTGCTGGCTTTCCTGCAAGACATGAGACTGGGTGGTTGCAATGCCCATCCCATGGGTTCTCAGTCGCGAGCGCTCATGCAGGTTCTACATGCCCGCGCAACGTACATTGTTATATACATGTACATGTAAGGTTAACCATTGTACATGGATGTAAGCATTTTTACTGACTGGACACGTACGCCATTCTCGACCAATGAAGTATCCAAGCACACGATACAACAATGAAACTTAGTTGGAAAAAACGCTGCTCGGTGTTTTGGTGGTGTTTTTAACTGGTCGTGAGACCCTGTGCTTTGTGTTACATCTCTCTGTTTTTACAATTGTTGGAAAAAAACAAGTTCATAAAAATCTAAATGTGTAAGTACATTTTCCGTAGCTCTTCAGCTTGTAATGCAAGTAATAATGCGGGTATATGACCAATCTTTTTCCAATTGTCCTTTAGTACGTTGCTTTTAATGTATATTATAATTGGTTTTTTTTAATTGCCAGTAATTAATTTTTATTACCCTTAATAACAATTATACATTAATAATATTAATAATCTATACTTCAAAACGATAAGTGTAATAGATTATTAAAAACATTTGAACGGAGATCGATATTTTTGGCTTATCTTCTGAATTGAAGTACATGTATGCCATTTATTTTCAGCCTGTTCAATATGCGTAATTCCAGTCACCAGTTTTCAACAGCATTGTGTTCAAATAAGAGTTGTTTATTTGTTCGCAGTATCATTAGATTGACGCCTGTTCTGTAGGCTGTGTTTCTGTATAAAAAACAAAAAAACAAAAAAACAAAACAATGAATGACACAGCAATAGGCCTAATAATTGTGTTTTAAAAACCACGACAAATGGCAACAAAGTGGTGTTCAAAGTGTAACATGAGTAAACATGAATTTGCCTGTATGGTTTATGCAACAACTCCGAATACCTGTAGCGTAGCCTTGGTCAATGCTCTCGTCATTATTTGTCCCGTACGCAGTAATCAATCGGCGGCATATCCTCGCGCGCTATGCAGCGCATGTAAAAATACAGCGCGAACAGCGACCTCATGCGGCAACTATTTTTTATGCAAATCAGTTGGGGACGATCGAGACTGATTTGCATAAAAATAGTGGCGGCGAGAGGTCGCTGTTCGCGCTGTATTTTTAATGCACTGCATCTATGCGCTGCACGCATAGTCTACCGGTAGTAGTGCTACTGCTAGATTGTAGGTATCGCGGTACGGATGAATAATGACGAGCGCCTTGACCAAGGCTATATATACCGTAGCTACGGTATCTGTATATCTGTAAAATACAATGTGCTAAACTCCTTGATAGGATATCCCCTGTTACATGTACACGTATCCTGGTACATTGAAAAAGAGGTTGCTGCATAGCACTGGAACTGGAGTAGACAATAAGGATATACATAGGTTATACATAGTCTAGGGGCTAGATGTTGTTATGGTAAATTTGATATAACCCGCCGCTGCGATAACCCGCCGCCGTAAGAGGGCGCTATCACGACCAACCAATATCGCCCACGGAGAGTAGCAACTTCCAGGACGTCTCCTAAAATCCCCCCCCCCCCCGAAAAATGGGGAAACTAGTGCGCATGCGCGACTTCTACAGGCAATTACGGACCATTTTCAGTCCCACGCATACTACACACCACAAAAGAGCTGACCAGTGAAGTTGGACAAAAGTCTTGCTGAATCTTTTATAGTACTGGAAGAAATTTGAGAATTTGCTTCGGAGCTACTGTGATATTTTTTTAATTGCGCTCTGCATATATTGGGCCAAACAGGTGCGCGGGCACTACACAAGCAATAGGAATTGGCCTAGAGGTTGCTATGTATATGTCCGTGGGCGATATTGGTTGGTCGTGATAGCGCCCTCTGGCGATGGCCGGTTATCCCGTATCAAACAATAACAACGTTAACAACTACGGTAGGTTATACAGTGCTCATCGTTAGGCACCACCAACCTACATTTGTAACGCTGAGCACTGAATAACCTTATTATTTATTGTATCCTAGTACATGACATGCAGTATTCAACAGGAGTTAGAGCTCTTGTGAAGGAGGAGACCAAATAAATACTCCGTTTCGCAGACTTTTATTCATCCGAAAACGTGGGACTCTCAAAACAGTCAAAATGTAGGAAAGCTCACAAATGTACACATACGTACAAGTAGCAGGGGACACAAACACTGTAGCCTATAGGCAAGATACGGTAGCTTTTTCTGTCAATTTTTGTTCTGAACCAAAATTAATTTCCCTTCCCCTTGGAGGCGCTGAATAAATGTAGATGAGTGTGGAGCACCACTACGCCAATCTAGGGTTCACGGTTCAAATCCACTTTCAGTCCAGTTTTCTTTGTTCAACCCAATAACAAGCCGCATCCTCTCAATGTGATCCCTGGGTGTGATCCCTGGGCGTGATCCCTGGGCGTGATCCCTGGGCGTGATCCCTGGGCGTGATCCCTGGGCGTGATCCCTGGGCGTGATCCCTGGGCGTGATCCCTGGGCGTGATCCCTGGGCGTGATCCCTGGGCGTGATCCCTGGGCGTGATCCCTGGGCGTGATCCCTTGCTACAGTACATGGCATTTACGTGTTTATACTTGTATCTTTTGACTAGCAGCCCTTGAGCAAAGCCATTGACAAATCAGGAACAGCCAATATACATGTACATGTAGGGCTGGATAGCTCAATTGGTAGAGCACAGGAACGGAGAATCTGGAGGTCGCAGGTTCAAACCCAGCTCCGGTCAATTTCATTGTTCAACTTCAAAAAACAAACCCCAAAACAATTGAATTTAGTTCAAAAATCAAAGTGTAAGACAGAATGTTTGCCAAGTTTTTTAATCATGAATTTATTGTTTTCATTTTTGTCTTGCAGTTGGAGCACAAGCCTAAAAAATTGACTCAGTCCAAACTCCGTGAGATTGCAGCGTTGACTGACATCGATCGGTTTATGGGCCCTGAAAGGCTAGATCCTATCCTGAGAGAAAGGGTTCCAGGAACGCCAGGAAATGCTGAAGTTAGACAGGTAATGGCAAGAAACTTGAGTTGTGACTTTTGAAATTAAGTGGTTTTGGAAAAAACAAACGGTTTACTAGCTTTTTAAATGTTTAAAGAGGTCTGCCCCATGCTCTTAAAAAATATGTACATTTAAAGGGAAGTTACAACATTTGCAAACAACAAAAAAACGAAATGATCAAATTATCACGAAATACCTACTGGATTGTTAGGGAATGATAGTCGAAAGCATTCTGTAAAATCATGGCTCCTGGTATGCTGACATTTTCAAGAAAACTTGTATTTTTCCAACGCTGGTCGGCCGACCAGCGTTGGAGAAAACTGACTGTTGTGCTCCTAATTTTTCATATTTAGTCATTCCGCATTTTCTTTGCAATTGATTACACACCTGTGAAGGGGTACAAGCCTTCTAGACGGATTCTCTGACCTTGCAATCCTCTAAAGTTTATAAATTGCTCTGTTTCATCTTACGTGGGGTCAGGGAACCAGACTTCACGTACATGGTTGGTTTTCTTGGATTTTCCAGCATCTCCGAACTCAAAACGTGAAGCAAGTTAATTTAACAATATTTGCTATAACATACTAATCCTCCCAATCCATTTATTTCTGAAAATTGCAGCAAAAGCAAATGTTGTACATTCCCTTTAATCTAAGGAAGTTTTTTTAATTTTGAGCATTAGCAACCCTCTGAAAAAAAACGACTTTCATTTTTCACACAAACTAACCCACCCTTTGTGAGCTGAATTGTTGTCTGTTGTTGGGCCGCAAATAATTTTTGTACAGCAATATTTCACTAAGTAAATGTTGGTTGATTTGTTCATTGGATGTCTCATTAAAAAATGATTAACTTTTATAGTGCTATTATGAAAATACGTGAAGGATTTTCTTAAAATTTTTTTATCTATTTTCGAGGTGAAATTCGAAATGGCACGGGAAATGCATCTTTAAATAAAACTTTCATAATGAATTTAAGACTGCCCCGTTTAATTTAGATTTCTGAACTAGATACTAAGATGATATTCCAATTCTGAAAAGGGACAGAGTAATAATTTCTCTGAAATCAAATTTGCGGGACAAGTTCACCTCCCCCTAAGTTTTTGTTTTGGATAGTCAAAATCAGTCGAAAAGTTGAATGTTATTTTTAATAAAAGGAAAAAAAGAGAAAGAAAAAACCCTGATTTTGTTTTGGAGGTGTTAAAAAAATAAACAGTACAGATGAACACTGCTGTAACGTCTATCTCTATCAGACATTTCACTTTAAAAAAACATCCACTTTGGTGTGAATAAATTGAATGGCAAAGTGGCATTTGATTACTTTAAGACACCGTCAGGGTATAATTGAAGTTTTGTGTCTTTCCTTACAGTACATCGTCTCCAGCCTTCAGGGCCTGCAGAGTTGGGACATTGAGGAGAACAGGTTCTCGGAGTGGACTCCCCACACCAGGGCCAACACGGAATTCGTGAACGTCATCGCCACGCTGCGCAATGCCAACGCCCAGCCGGAGTCGGACCTGAAGCTGGTCCTTGCCTGTCACTATGACAGCAAGTACTACCCCGATCACACCTTCGTCGGTGCCACCGACTCGGCCGTGCCTTGTGCCATGCTGCTAGACCTGGCACACAACTTGAAGGCTTCACTAGATGCCAAGACATACATGGTTTGTGCCGTCTTAATTTTTTGTCAACCCTTGCGTTTACTACACAGTACTACAGGCCCCTTTAATAGTCACTTTATTTTATTTTTTTTTTGGGGGGGGGGGGGGGGATATCATTTGACACTTGGGTGCTGTTAATAATACATAGATGCAAATTGTGAGTGCTGTACAGGGTGAGTAAAAAAAATGAAACCCACATGTCGGGACCATTGTTTTATAGTGAAGTTCTGCATGTAGCACTTTCAAAATCTAGGATATGAAAGCCCAATTCATAAGCTTGCTTTTAGTACAAGAATCACCTACATCACTCATGTACTTTTCAAATTACGGAGTTTTAAACTCAACCACCGTTTTAAAGTTCTGTCCACGGATCACTAAAAAGGTGTGCGTTCTTTCAGCAAAACGAAAACAATGCACACACATCCATATGTGATTTGTTTTCATTTTGCTGAAAGAACACTCAACTTTTTAGTGATCCATGGACAGAACTTTAAAACGGCGGTTGTGTTTAAAATTAATGAGCTAAGCAGCTTGTCTCTCCCCCTCCCCCCCCCCACACCCCCTTGAGCTGAGGAGTATGATTGACCAACAGAATTATTGTGTTTGTTTTTGCAGCCGTACACACTCCAGCTCATCTTCTTTGACGGGGAGGAAGCGTTCATTCGATGGACTAGCACCGACTCCATCTACGGCTCCCGACACCTCGCCCAGAGATGGGCTGATCTACCCCACCACTCGGTCAACAACAAGAAAATCATCGATGGAATTGTGAGTTTCAGTGGTGTGCCCCCTCTTGCATCCATTTTTTTTCTGTAACTATGGATGATATGTTATTGTAAATTGATGATTTTGGCCTGTAATGCTTGAACTACTGCACATCCCTCAAAACAAAGTTCTCAGAAGTAAAATACCCATGAACCCTAACCCCCTTGAGTGATTTACTAGGAATCTTCCTCACTCTTGCAAAATCCAACACCATGGTAAACTCTACACCCAGACTGTTGGACTCTGATTATGGCGGTATATGCCCAGCCTCATATAAAGCATAATCAGTTTATACAGTACTCACTCTGACAGATTCTAACAAAATATGCATTTGGATTTTGAAGGGTTGGGGTTGAATGGGAGGGTTAGATGCATTGTTAGCCGTATTTTTCCTGCTTTTACTATTAAGCTGCAGTCCTTCTGTTTTGAGGCGTGCGATCACACCCCCACGCCATCACACGCCTAAAAGCTTCCCGAGAAGTGCAAATAATCGCACACCTGAATCCCTCAGTACCGCACACCTCGGCATACATTTACAGCATAACTTGTGATAAATAAAGTACGTCAGTGCAGAGAAAATGGCTTTATTGTAAAAAGATGAATATTATGAAATATATCCCAGCTTGGACCATAGAATCACACACCTAGAAAAAATCACTCGCCTAGAAAATCACACGCCTAGAAAAATCACACACCTTAAAAAATCCAGGTGTGCTTTTTTCCACACACTGTGATTTTCAAATCAGAAGGACTGAAGCTGGTTCACAACGTAGTTTGTCAGTACTTGAGAGAAGCCATTCAACACATTTGCGGTTATCAATGCTGTCTAGCACAGACACTGATGATCACAGTGTGTGGGTGTGCACTCTGATGTCATGATTCTGATAACTCCGTTGTCCGTTCCATTCATCATTCGCACTCAACAATGTGCTCATTATGCCCTCAGGGCGAAACTGGTCGTTATTACCGTAAACAGATTCATTACCAAATTCCTGGTAAACCATCCATATCGTAATATTGTAAGATAGGCACTCCACACATTAGTATTAATGGCATCAGTGGTTGCAATGTGACCTGAAGTTGCATTAACAGTGAGCCCATGTACCAGGCGCGGTTCTAGAACCAATATTTTGGGGGGGCTAGCACGGTGGATCCAGAATTTTTTCAGGGAGGCGTGCTGAAATGTTGACCGGTTATTTTTACCAGACATTTAGGCCTCCTTAAAATCTTAAAATCAGTCACACTATATTAACTAATGCACCCTTGTCACGGCTATTTCTTCTTTAGGGGAGACCGTTCGCATGTACATCACACTCCTCCTTTTTGCTAATGCAATTTTTTTTTTAACGGAATTTATTTGGGGGGGGGGCTAGACCAAATTTTGGGGGGCTACAGCCCCCCCTAGCCCCCCCGTAGAACCGCGCCTGCCATGTACCATGTGTTTCTGTCCCTTCATTTAGTCACGATATGGCCCTTGACACTACACACAATTGGCTATAATTCAGGGGCTATTTTCCAGGATATTTCGACATAATATTGTTTGAAACCATCTTAAAATTTCTCACAAAAAAGATGAAACAATTAAAAATCACTTATAATTACCCAAAACATTTTTTTGGTTCCATTTAATCAGTTTTTGCATCAAGAAATAAAAATGTGATGCGATCAAGCTATAAACTGAGTTGTTTGTCGGGAATTTTGATGTGGAGATACAGGCCAAAATAGGGCCACTTCATCACATCACTTCATCACATCTCTTGGTGTTCTGACTTCCATAATTTTTGAACTAAAGATGGTATCAGCATGTGGTTTTCATAGCAGTAATGCTGCGATTGTGCTCTTTTGAAATCTGTAATAAAAACATTTTGACCAGAGTCGACAAACGACTCATGTAGCTTGTTCGCATCACAAATACTCTTAATAAAAACATAAAAAAATATGATTTTACATTGTTTACAAATGATGGCTTTTTCCCCTATGATGCACTAGTGACGTGTAAGGATTTGCAAAAACCATAAGCCATTTTCTGTCCCAATTCAATCCTTTTCATTCATTCACATCAATTGTTTTCCTTTGTTGTTGGCAGGGTCTTTTTGTTCTGTTGGACCTTCTGGGGGCACCCTCTCCGAAATTCAATAATTTTTTCTCGGAAAATCCCCAGAGTGACCGAATGTACAAGCACCTTCAGAATATAGGTAAGCAATCACGCTGTTGTAGTAATAAAATAATCTATCTGATAGTGTAATCGGTAACTCTCCCACATCCCTCAAAATCCACCAGGTTTTGTAGGTTTTTGTATGATTTTTTGAAGTTCGAGCCCAGCTACTATTCAGGGTTACCTCAGTCATGAACATTTTTTTTTTAATCCTGTAAAATCCTGAATTTAAAGCTAGCTAAGAAGTCTTGGAAAAATCACGGAATTTTGTTATTTTACAGGGAGTCATGTCATGGAAAGTTCATATTCCAAGAAAAAAGTCTATAGGAAAAGTCACGGAATCCTGCCCAACCCATACGTGATGATGCCTAATATTCGGCTGTGGCAGTCTTATAGTTTGCATTCCAGTTTACTATATAATCCAGCGAACAGAATTAGAAGCAATTCTTGGTGCCACACTCGCGCGCACGCAGCAATCCTTCTTAACCCCTTAAGGACGGGGTGTAATGGGGACATTCCTCCACACATAGAGCAAGTGGCCCACATGACTGCACAGCCTTTGTGTGGTAGCGGGACTGCACAAAAGCAGCAGCTGTGGAACTACCCACTAGCCGTGTGCCACGGCATACCACAGCTGGCAACTGCATTCCAATGAGGATTAGCGGCCGCGGCCATGACCGCTTCCTGTACGCATGGGGTTAAAGACGAGGCGTAGGTGCATTTTGGTTACCCTGTTGGTCCAAGGAGCCCGGAGTGTGTGATTTTGATGAAAGTCACGCCGCGAATCGAAAAGTTATTATTATGTTACGGTAGCTACTTGTCAGCTTGTTGCTAAAAATAATTATGATTTCATAAGTTTGGCACAGTAAAAGGACCTGTTTGTTCTTAGAACAAAACTAATCAGCAATTATTGCCTCGAAGCAAGTTTTTAGTGCTCATCAGGGCATGCTCGGACGGGACGGAACTCGTCGGGAAAACCGTCAGCACGTGTGGGAAAATTTTATGATAGTTCGATAGGTAACGCGGTAGCAATTTACGATGTTCATTTATCAACATCATCAAGTCAAATTATAACGTTATAAAGCATGTGGAAATTGCGGTGCCTTTTTCTGTCAGACGTGCACGGTACACACATGTTTGTTCGAACAGGGGAACAGCCTAGGCTATGCTTTCCATTGTAACCCTAGGCTATACATTTTACTATGGACATGTACATTATGTACATGTATGCACTTCCGAAGCGGAACTGAAACAAAGTTCGGGAAAAAAATTGAACCGCAACCGAACCGAACCGAACTTTGAGGATCAGTTGCAGCACTAGACTCGTGTGAGCCTGGTGCCACTGCGGTGCCACCTCAGAAAATGGCTGTCGCCAAATTAGTAGTCTATGCTTTCTCTTTATACACGTATTCTGTATGCTTGCTCCTCATTAATACACCATTTTGGTTACTTTTGTAGTGGTCAGTGCATGGTCTTGCGTCAAACTGGAAGGCTGAAAGGGACTGGTGTCCCTTGCTTCCAGAGCTGTACATGTAGGCACCTTAGATACCAAAAGAGCGTAGGAGTTGGTCATGGAAAGCCCTAATTTTGTCCTGGAAAATTCATGGAAAAGTCGTGGAATTTCTGTTCATAATTTCTGTGAGAACCCTTGTTACTTTACATGGGTCTTGATGTCCTTTGGACGATCATAATGTGGCATTAATGATTTTCTGCAAAATGGTGGTTCCTGGTAAAAATTTAAAAAGCCTGGCGAATGACCAACAAATGATGCCAAGAGTCTATGCAAATGTTCCCACCTGACCAAATAATTCAGATCCTATATAGTGACCTACCTTCTTATGTAACTTTTATTCCCAGAACGCCGTTTAGCTCAGAACAATGAGCTGATTTCTTACTCTAACGACGGTCCTTATTTCAACGGGGCTACCTACCGAGGGATGATTGAAGATGATCATAAGCCATTCCTCAATCGAGGTAAGACTCTTTTTGCTGCTCCAAGAGAGCCAGCCAAGTATCCTCTTTGTATGTGACTGACTGACTGACTGACTGACTCCCCGACCCCCCCCCCCCCAGGACTGCCTCCGCGACTCCCCGACTGTCACTTGTTACCCATTTCACTGCCTGTCAATATGTGACTTACACTAGTCTGGATCCAGCTTTATGAGGCTTGCCAATTCATGTATGTGATTTGCATTAGTTTGGTGCTGCCTTTTTGTGTACTTTCATGATATCTGTGTCGGCGATAGGTTAAGTCTCTGTGTGAACAGCAAAAGTGGACTTTTCAGTTACTTGGTTGGTTCTTCTCCTAAGTACTCCGCATGGGAGTTTTAACAGGAGGCCAGAAACACTGGGGCAAACCCCTTCTCTTAGCAATAAGTGTTACTGGGTTCTTTTACGTGCATTGCATTACATAACACACGAGACCTCCGGCTTTACGTCCCATCCGAAGGACAAAGCAATAATGGTAAAGTGCCTTGCGTAAGGGCACAAGTGTCCAGACCCAGGCTTGGATCCATATTCTGCTGCCTCTGAAACACCAGGGCATGAGTCCGGTGCGGTTCTCTTAACCGCTAGGCCATGACACTCCATCATGTTACCATTACGGACTATTTCCACTAACTTTGTTAGCCATTGAATTTAAATTTTGCGCACTCTTGAATAATTTTTACTAGCGTTTCCTTGTCTTTTTATGCCCCAGCGAAGCCGAAGGGCATACTGTTTCTGTCATGTCCTTCCGTGTGTGGGTGTGTGGGTGTGTGGGTGTTATGGGTGTGTGGGTGTGTGTGTATGTCACACTTTTGCTTTCATCACGATAGCTCAAGATAGACTTGATGGATTGTCATGAAACTTGGCATTAAGTTTGATAGTGGATTCCCCAAGAAGCCTATTGAATTTGAGGGCTACTTGTACAAGGTCAAGGTCAATATGGCTAAAACAAAAGAAAATGCTTTCATCAAGATAACTCAAGATAAATTTGATGGATTGTCATGAAACTTAGCAGGTAGTTTACTAGTGGGTTCCCAAAGAAGCCTATTGAATTTGGGGGTTACTTGTCAAAGGTCAAGGTCAATATGGCTAAAACAAAAGAAATGCGTTATGATAATGTAAACAAAAGAAGTGCTTGTCATCACGATAACTCAAATTAGCATTGATGTATTGTCATGAAACTTTAAAGATGGCTTGCTAGTGGAACCCTCGAGAAGCCTATTGAATTTGGGGGTTACAGGTCAAAGGTCAAGGTCAATATGGCTAAAACAAAAGAAATGCTTGTCATCACGATAACTCAAGGAAGACTTGATGGATTGTCATAAAACTTGACAGGTGGCTTGCTAGGGGTACGCCCAAGAAGCCTATTGAATTTGGGGGTTACCAGTCAAAGGTCAAGGTCAATATGGCTAAAACAAAAGAAATGCATTATGATAACGTAAACAAAAGAAATGCTTGTCATCACGATAACTCAAATTAGCATTGATGTATTGTCATGAAACTTTAAAGATGGCTTGCTAGTGGAACCCCCAAGAAGCCTATTGAATTTGGGGGTTACAGGTCAAAGGTCAAGGTCAATATGGCTAAAGCAAAAGAAATGCTTTCATCACGATAACTCAAGATAGACTTGATGGATTGTCATGAAACTTGGCAGGTAGTTTGATAGTGGATTCTCCAAGAAGCCTATTGAATTTCGGGGCTACAGGTCAAAGGTCAAGGTCAATATGGCTAAAACAAAAGAAACGCTTGTCATCACGATAACTCAATTTAGACTTGGTGTATTGTCATGAAACTTGTCAGGTAGCTTACAAGTGGTACATCTCTTTCTACTTCATTCTGTAGGATCTTGTTGTTTTTCACTTCACATTTAATTACACAACACCTACCCTGTGAAACCAGTTTTAATTCAGAGGGAGGGGGGTGCCACAGGTCAAGATCAGTGTTAACTAAACAAATCAATGGTTATGTAACTGAAAAGTCCCACAGAACCAGATAGCTCGTATAAATTATCATATCAAGAGGGTGGCAGTGTGTCAAGTTATGGGACGGTTGGGGTGGAGGGGCATTTGTGTTGGAAGACACACTTTTCTTTTTCTTTTTTAATTCTTTCTGGCAATGAACGCATGGATTCCTCAAATGCCCCCCATGACACTGCAGCTCAGAAACCTGCGGAAATCCATGGCAAGTTAAGACGATGAAGCCATTCTCAATATTAGAGGTTTGAGAAAACACCAGAATCAGTCTCTGACGTGGTAACAATTTCCGTTCCTACTTTGCAGGTGTGGACGTCGTGCATGTTATCGCCTCACCGTTCCCGCCCGTCTGGCACCAACCCAACGACAACAAGTCCAACCTCAACCGGAACACCATCTCCAACCTCAACAAGATTTTCCACGTCTTCGTGGTGGAGTTCCTGCACCTGAAGCCCCCCGAATGACATACGACGCCGGTCAACCCTAGCCCGCACCAGCTGCACTCCGGCACGCCGCCGCTGCTCAAACCGACGCACAGCGCTTTTGTCTTGTGTTCGTTGTCGCTTGTTCGCTTTTGTGCCTAGGTTTTGCAGTTGGCTAGGGTTACCGGCCCAAACTGAGTAATAAGAGAAAACAAAAATTACATTACATTACAAGAGGACAGTTGCTATGGTGAAATGAAATACCTGCCTTGATTGCCATCAAGTTGAAAAGTTGTGAAGAACTTTTAAGCTTATATTCAGTAAAACACTCAAACACCTTTGAACTTTCAGAAACGCTGGGAACAAAATGTCAATACATTCTTAACTCCTTAGGCATTTTTTTTGCCAGAAAACTTCCCAACTTAACGTCTGGGGTGCATTCCACTTAATATTTACGTGAACAATGCAAACGTTTTGAATAATTTCCCATTGGCTGTTTACAAAAAAAAGTTTGATAATGTTGGCAACATTTGCTTGAGTTGAACACATTCCTGGGCACAATTTCACGGCGCTGCTAAGCACACAATCTTCTGCTAACAGAGCCTCCGTCTATTTCATGGAGTCCGTAAGCATTAGCACAGCAAAAGGCACGCTTTACTTCAGAGGAAAAATTTGCTTAACTTAGTGACGTAACGATAGAAATCTCTCCACGCGCACACGACTGTAGCACATCCACGCCTTGAAATAGTGCTTAAGGCTGGCAAATATTTCCGCTATGCTAAGCACAAGTTTTCTGCTTAAACTGTTAAGCAATGTCGTGAAATTGGGCCCAGCTCAATAAGCTAATGGCAAATTTTTTCGATGTGTCAAATTTCAAGTGGTTCCAAGTCCAATGTGCAAAAAAAAGTTAGGGACTGTGGTCTGCATTCAGATATCCTTCAAACGTCTTCAAAACCTCCCGGTAGAGTTTGAAGACTCTAGGATGGTTTAAGGGTTGGCGTATCCTCATTCGAAACCACTAGTCAAATTAAGCAATCTTTAAACATAAGCAATTTTACCAAGTTTAAAATTAATAAAGAAAAATCACCACAGCAACTGCCCGTGAGATACAGTCTCACTATTTATTCAAAGTGCATGATGGGATTGCATGTCACGTGATCGACTTATCCAGGTTATATTGCACGGATTTATTGTAACCAGAATAAGGGTGTGATTCTTATTGCAAATTTTGGGCGGGTAACCAATATGTTATTCAATGTTTTAGTAATAATAACATTTTTTATTTTTATTTTTGAGAGTAATAATGAGCAAGTGGTAGAACAAATACTACCTCATGATTCTGCGCAAATTTCATGGAGCCATCTGTTCAGCAGAAAATTCATCACAGAAATTGTTTAGCAATATTTACTAAGCAAAAACAGATTATTAACCAAAGTGTCATTGGTTGGTTATTATTTTTAGTTGTACCTTTTTCTTGCTTATCCGCTCCATGAAATTGATGGCTGCCTTTTTTGGCCCCCAAAGTGCAAGGTATTTGAAAAGCCAAGTTCGGTTTGTACGCTACAATCTGCCATTTTACAAATAATGAAAGAGAATGTGTTTTAACGCCGTTTATTTTTGTGATACATTATATCAATACAGTGTGTGTTGTTTGGACGTCTTGCATTACAGGAGTATATAGAGCAGCTATCAGCATTTGTCATGATGAAAAAGTTTGTGTGTTAAAGAGTTAAAAGAAAACAGGCATCCGGAATTTAAAACATAACATAGAATTTCCGGGTTTGTTCTCAACCGAATTTCATGACGCCGCTTAACGATTAGTCATCAAGTTATGCTAACTACAGCAGACAAAAAATAAAAGCATTATCTTAAGGCCTAGACCTGCTCAAACTGCCGCAAGTACGGAAGTAAATAATGCTTTGCAACAAACGGAAATTGTGCCAAATTTACGTCGCGTTTTCTTCAAAATATTTCTTCAAAATTCTTTTGAATAGCCGAGCGAACAACAAATCTGAATTCAAATATTTCATCCTCCTCATTGAAGCTCAAGATAGGGTCATGAAAGTCTTTATTTATTTTTATTTTTTAAATTTTTTGGGGGGATTTATTTCTAACATATGTGTAGATGTGCTTGTTCGCCTGTTTTAGATGTAAATTGATAAATGTTTTACAAGTGTTCATACGAGCTGCATTCATAAAAATCAAATATTCAAATGAGACGTTTTGCTACTAGCCTTCAAACATTCCCCATGTATAAAATAGGTTGAACCGAGCAAACTTGTATCATACAGCATTATATAAACATCTATAACATCATGTAAATTGGGAAATTATATTTTATTAACATATTTGTGATGCATAACTTTTTTTAAAAACCCACAATTGTTTGGTTTTATGGTTAATTGAAGCTCAGCCAATTTGCTATTACATGTATTAATTAAAGTTTTGCTATTGAGTACGTGTCAAGTTGTGAATAGCAATAAGCCAGCTACCCATTCTTCCCCGGCCAAATCCATTGAGCACATTGACTTTGTCAGCCTCTCATCCATAGAACCTTTTTAAATAATACTAGTTATGAGACGTTCCCAACACCATGTTGTAAAAATAGAGGATTTGCATGGTTTATCAAAGGTCCAATATATTTTACGTCCAAGAAAAATCTGGAAAACAATAAAACAAAGTTTTGGCAAAGAATTGACTGATTTGTTTGTATTTCTGTGACAAGTCTAGTTGTTTGTGACTAGAACTCAAGTGTGGAACATCTCAGTGAGTGTTGCTGCAGATGTGGCCGTGTCCGCATCAATTGGCTACGACCGGCATTGACGCACAAGTCTATGGCAAGTGGCTGCAGCCGTTAGCCAGTTGCTTCCATAGAAGCGTATGTTATACACAGCCGTAGCCAAGTGCTTCAGACACGAGATGGACTCTGCATAAGTACCCACTCCAATAAGCCATTCTGAGGAATAGAGGACACATAGAGGGCGCTGTTTTGGTAATACCAATACCCTGTCTACCCACAGACATAAAGAACCTATAACGAAGGAATTCAGCATACTCTTGAGGGTGCTCCCAAGAATAATCCTGTTTATTGAATCTTTTTAGTAATTTTAGATGAATATAAAAACCAAAGCTTGTAAAATGTAAATTTTGAGGTGTAGCAATATGTAAACGTGTCAATAATAGGTGGTGTTAGAGCGCCCTCAATCACTCAAGAATAAGGCCAATTAGATAATTGAGATATCGCCGTTTGCGAGTAAGCCAAGCCCCTTAGACAACCCTATGGAGTTTTTGTACGCTAAGCTTTGTCTCGGATGTTGCGCGTTCTGCGTCCATTTGTATATCATGTAATTGGACAATACTACAAGTTGCGTTGACGCGATTCTAACGGTGTAGGTCAATAGTGCCAACAGTTTTGTGTATATTGGTCCTGTGTGCAGCCCTCTGTAGAGGAGTGCATGGCACAATGTGTCCCTCACAACAGCTGTTCTGATAGGTCGCACAGCGTAACATACTGAGCCTGTCCATAATGAGGCTTTTCATTGGATGAATGCAAAGAAAATAATTGATTTATGAAAATAAGAGTTTCTGTCATTTCCAAATTAAACTTGTTCCAGAACACGCATCTGAATCTGTTGTTACCTTTTCCAACGCGCTGGAAGAAAACATTTGGCAAAAACACACACAGTAATTGAATTAGATTTCTTTTATAGATTAACTTTACAAATCTTGTATTTTATTCCAAGCTCGAGGAGACAAAACAGCTGACTTTCCAAGTTCAGAAGCAGCAGCAAAAGAAATGCAGTCTTAAATCAAAACGTTTCACAGCCCGAATGTTACATCATTAATTTTTAAGACAAATTTTAATTTATAACAGTAAACTTCATATTTATCAATTCATTTTTTTTGGACAATAAACAAGGTGCGTATAATCAGTACAGAAAATGCACATTTCTTAGAGGTATAGTATATCATTTGTCATATGTGCATTTGTTTCGTTTGAAGCAACCAAAGTGCTCAAAATCTAAACACAGGTTCTTGACAGCTAACCTGATGAAGTTCAGCTCTATGACTGCTGTTTTTAATTTTGAAAACCTGACAGAGTTTGAAGGGAAGAGCATATCTATAAAAAAAACACCAAAATGTGAAATAAAATCCTTTGGTTTGCAAAAATCTAGTATACAACAGTATATCCAGCTGTTGTGGCTTATAGCAAATGGCAAGGAATAATTTATGCATTATATTTACATATTTTTTTACAAAGTTGCATAAAATTTCTAAACAATATGAAAATGCAGGCAGAATACATTCAAAGGAAACAAACTTAAGACACTTTTTTCTTTGTTTTTTTTTTTAGTTTTAAAAACAAACCATGTTTCAAGAAAAATGTAGACAGGTTCCTACCCAATTAACTTTAAATTGGGGAACTAGGTACCAGTCTAGGAAAGATAAAACTGATGATTTGTAAGAGTTGGGACAAGAAAAATTATGTTTGCCTTACAAAAAAAAGCAGTTCTTGTTCCCAAAATTTTGAAAACGGGACTTCCTCTAGTTAGGTGTGACCCTAATGCCGCATCTTGTTTTACACAGTGTTTTCAATTGCCACAACTTTTTTTAACACAGCTTTGCAAAGAAGTTGTGCAGTGTATGTCTGGCAGAAAAAGTTTTTACCTCACAACACCAAAAATTAGCTTTGGACAAGTGATTTGAACACACAGCATTAGTCCTGATCACTTCAACACATGTGAACACGGGTTACCAGACATACACTGCCCAACATTTCTGTAAAAAAGTAAACAAGTTGTGAAGACTGAAAACAAATTGTAAACATCTGGCACCATTTTTGTTTTCAATTCATGCAGATACAAAATGTATTTTGATGCGTGATGAATTTGAATGTCCCCTGCAATTTTTTTTAGAAAAAAAAGTGTCCTGTACAATTCTCCTAAAATATATTCTCCTAAATATATTCTATGACCAATTCAAGAAATATCCATACAAATGTACATTTTTTTTTCTTTTTACAATTTCATATACATAAAGTACATTTATCTTGAAAAAGTATTGACTTTTGTCTGATTTTATCTAATATGTGAGCAGCGCACTCTCCCAAGAAAATGAATTAAAATAAAGAACTTGGGTGAAGTGCACATTTGTAAATTCTAGGTTATGGGCACAATGAGCTGTTTGGGACATACATTTCGTACTCTTGCAAATCACATGGGACTAGGCCATAAGTGTTAACAATAGGCCATGTTTATAAGCGAATGATGGGGCTGCTATATGGGCTCCGTGCACAAGTACCCCCTCAACGGTAAGAAAATAAGAGTTGGGGGTGACCAATGTGAGAGACATTCGGACGCTTTGCTGATGAGCCCGATGTTCACACAAAGATGCTGTGGCTTTGCTCAGAGTTAGAACAAAATAGTAGTGCGTACTTTGCGCTATATGCGCGCGAACCAGTACGCGCATATACGGTGTATCCAGCCCATGGGTCTTTCAAAAGTGGTAAAATAACGCCCTCTCTGTTCATGCACGGAACCCATAACAATGCCATTTTCGCGAAATCAACACTAAAAAAAAAAGTATATGGAAGAAATTAGTTGGGAGTGTGCTCTAGTGGTTAGAGTTCATGACTCATGATCAGAGGGTCAGGGGTTTGAATCCAGCTGCTGGTCATATGTTGTGTCCTTGGGCAAGCCATTTCACCCCCACTTGCCTCTCTCCACCCAGGAGTATAAATGGGTACCGGCATAAGCTCGGGAGTAACCTGCGATGGACTGGCATCCCGTCCAGGGGAATATAAAGATTCTCAGTCGTTTCATGCTACTGAAACCGGACACAAACGCCGGCCTGATGGGCCACATTCAGGCTCGTGACAGACTTTACTACTATATGGAAGAAATTAAAAAGATTGAAGACTGTAAAAATATAATTTTTGAGCTGTAGCAATGTGTATAATTGCGTCAAACTAAAATTCCTGACTGTTTCTACCCCTTAAATGTGGTCAATGCCCCTGGCCTACTTTGCTCAACAATAATGCCTATTTTGAAAATTCATAACTTCACAATGGAATGTCCAAATACTATAAAAAGAAACAGCATTTCTCAAGAGAATTAACTGTACTTCCAGAATCTACATGTTGCAATAACTTAACTTCGATCCAGGCCGAGTTCCACATAATTTTGCCTGAACACGTCACATATTTTATGTATTTGCAGGTGGTTTCCGTGTACAATTTATATATTCCATCAAAAATGAAGATTTATTTGTACAAAAACTATACCCACAATATTTTGGTAATTATATTAACCCGTGAAATCTGTATAAATAAAGGCTTTATAGTATTTCATATCATAAAAGCAAATAGAGACTTTTTTTTTTTTTTTTTAAGTTATAGCGATTGGAAGCACTTTATTTGTTGTTCTTTTTGATATACATGTAAACAGCTTAACTTTGAATTATTGCTGAAAAAAAGGAAATATTTTTGGCAAAACCGGAACAATGCAATATAAATGCTATTAAAGTATACACACAAGTACACTCGTGGCCAATCCAGGCATCAATTCTTCCACGAAGGCCCCCTTCAATGGCAAAAGCATTGTGCTAGCTATTGTTCAGATAATCTGTCCTGGGCCACAGCTGCTTTGTACCATAGCATGCACAATGGTTTCTCCATTGGAGGGGGCCTCCTGCGTGTACAGTGATCACGTTGCCCGGATTCATCTATGTACGAATGAAGCTGTTAATTCTAAGTACCAATGATTGTTACAATTGTAAGGCAAGTCATCCACTATTAAGACATGATCCATTCATAAATGAATAGGTAGGGCCTTCTGTGGTGGTCTGCTGTCCCACGAGAGCAAACATAGGAGACTTTCCTACGTTGGGTTACATGTTTGTTATCGGTGTTTAGTCAGTGGAGGCAGCAGGTAGGACCTGTTGTGATGGCCTTTCCCTTCGCTTGATGAGCTCTGCTTTCTCTCCCCTGCTGGACTCACGGTCTGCAAAACACAAAATGAATATCAAGGGCTGGTTAGATACCCATTCAGAGGTATAAGGCTATGGGAGAAATGGACAATGTTGTCTTCGGCTGTGGATATTCAATGTAAAGCATTAATGACAACAGAGAGGTTTCGCTTCCAAGCGGATACGTGTACATTCCTTTGTTTTGCATTGTGTATGTACATGCATATATGCTTAACCCTACCGGTAACTCCCTAGGCATTTTTGCTAGGATGTAACCTCAACCCTGCAAAATCCCCCAACAGCCTCCATGTAAAATAGCCTCAATCCTGCAAAATCCTCCGTTATTTCTTGAGTGTGGTCCTCGCAGAGGTAACCACTACCTCAATCCTGCAAAATCCTCCAGCAGTCACTGTCAATAATGTTGAGGCAGAGCCAGTGACATCCTGGAGCAGTAGGGAGGATTTCAAGTATTATCAAAGCCTAAATTTATGCTCGGGTGAGCATAAACAACTCAAGGTCCGGCCCAAGACCTTGACACAGTGCGTCCTCCGAAATCAGCAACACACTTTTGCCATATGTAGCCTCAATCTTGCAAATTCCTCCAATTTGCAAAGAGGATTTTGGAGGATTTGGGATGGTAAGGATTAATAGTTTATCAGATCCATTACCAATTCACTATCAAAGTGATTACGAAAGATCTGCCAAAACCGGTTTGCACAGCAATGGGATCCCGCCGATGCAAACATGGCCACCACTCACTACGGACTCCTGTAGTTTCTGAGCATTTTTGTTTTGTTCGTTAGGAAGTTGGAAAGAAATCTACAGGAATGATTTTTATTTACATTATTACAATCCACAGCGAAACGGTTGATCATCGTGAGGTTGCATTTATTGACCACTTTTTCGAGTGATTTTACTTCGCTTTGAATACGCGTGCAGTACCAATGGCTGGATCCATTGCCAGAATATGTGGCATGATCCATCACTAGGATTAAGCCAGTGACCTTGCTTGATATTACGTAACACTTCAATAGTGGATTAAAGCAGCAATCTAAAATGGCGACCTCCTATGAAAGCCTTGCATTTGTTGCAAATCTCAATTTACTACTGCAATTCATCTTCTTTCAATCATATCATACAGGATAAAATTTCTTTTCAGAAAAGAGGTTGAAAAATCAACAATTTAGGATGCGTTTCAAACTGATGCGCATTACACGATATATCCTTGCGATGTACGCGTAGCGGAAAGCCAATTGGATTTAACGTCACAAGACCAAACCCCTTGAATGACTTTCAAGATAACCATCTCATACCTGTAAGCTTTCCAGGGTGGTTTTAGAGATGGATATAGGTACAGAGGCATTCGTGGTGGCTTGACCGGTCGATACTGGCAGCAGTCCAACATTCAAATTACCTGAAGAAAACAACACAAATATGTTACACATGGATTGTAGGTGTAGTTGGGAAGCAGACAAGGTAAGCCTCCTAATGCTGGTACCAGAGTGCACAAAATTCTATTCAATTCAGGCAATTCACAATGCAGTAAGCCACCAAGAGTTGGCCACCGAGAGATCACTTTTCCCAGTGCATTGTGGGAGATGGTCATTTGAAACTGTTCGTTTTTCCAGTCAATAGTTCGTAAGCGTATGATTCAAGTATATCTTGCCCTTTTTCTAGTCTTTTTATCAATATGGTGGGTTTTTTGGTAAGGCAGCAGAATGCTAATGCCCCAATCTATAACAAATTAGCTCAAGTTGTCTACTGGCACTCATTCAAAAGGGCCACGTTTTGTCGACCGTAAACTTAAAAAATGGGCTCTCCATGGCAAACTCTTGGTGGCGCACTGCATTGTGAATCACCGGAATTGATTCAGAATGGCTATTCACTGGAAGTCTTTTCATGCATCTCTGGTCTACACAATGGGCAAGATTAAGCCCATTTATTGGCCTTAATGGGGTAATCCTATATGACAGCACTGCCCGGCTCACAAGTGACGAGCAGTCAGTGAGTCAGTTAGTAGACGGGTACAAAGAGGACACTAGGCTGGCTCTCGGGGACCAGTAAAAATGCAGGTTGTTGACTTTGACATATGGGAAACCAATTCGGGCGATTCACAATGCAGTGCGCCACCAAGAGTGTGCCACGGAGACTCCATTTTTCAGGTTTACGGTCGACAAAACATGGTCCATTTGAATGAGTGTCAGAAGACAACTTCAGCTAATTTGTTATAGATTGGAGCGTAGCGTTCTGCCGCCTTACAAAAAACACCATATTGATAAGAAAAGAAAAGGGCAAACAGATCCTCAAATCATACGCTTACGAAACTACTGACCGGAAAAAAAACCTAACAATTTCAAATGCCCCGCGCTGCAAATTTGTCGACCATCTCCCACAATGCACTGGGAAAAATGAACTCTCCGTGGCAAACTCTTGGTGGCACACTGCATTGTGAATCGCCCAAATTCAACCTGTGACTGAAAACATGTCGCATTGTTTCAGCCAGCTGATCATTGGAATTATAGCACAATTCAACTAACTGCAACAGCTGAAAACAAAAACGTCATTATCAGTTGTCAAACAAAGCTCAATAGACAATGATCTTGCTCCCAGAGTTATAAGTCAGTTCGGTGTTTCAACTGGGCTGTGCATGTGTGCAGTGATATGGGTCATTCATGATAATTGAATGCTCATTGAAGGCACCTGAACTTGTAAGGAAACTGTCACACGACGCTCGTGCGTTAATTAATTACGAATAGAATGGGCGTTCGCGTACAATACGCTCGCGTCAAGCCATGACCTTTGACCTCGACTACTTCATCGAGATACCGGACTGGCTTAAAATCAGCATGATTAGGTAAAATAAATTGCATGTTCCTGCAATGTAAGTAGTGAAAAAAAAATCATTTTAGTATATTTAAATAAAGCCACCGTTTTTATCCCAAATGACCTTTGACCTCGACTACTTCATCCAGATACCGAACTGGCTTACTGTCAGCATGATTAGGTAAAATAAATTGCATGTTCCTGCAACGTAAGTAGGGAAAACAAACCGTTTTATTATGTGCGTCTTTCAACTAAGTAACTCTTTTAAGGTTTAACAGTGTTCTGTTTAATTTTGCTATGTTTAGTTTAAGCCAAATAACTTTAAAAAAAAGGGAAGTCATCATAATATAAATGCATGCAACTGGGAATTTAGGAAATACTCCAAAACTCCAAAACACACACGACTTTGTACAGTATTTTTCAATTTTTAATGGCATTCATGAGAAGTAAACAAACGAGGAAATCAGCGGATCCGAGGAAAAGTTGCATGCCTGAATATATCTTATGACTACCGCCAAAACGTTAGCATTTGAGCAGATACAATGTAAATCAACTACATCTTGCCAAAGATGGCTTTATTATTTGTTCAATGATATCAATGATAATCTCATTGCAATAAACACAACTAGAGACAATATGCATAAATAGCCAATATATAACAGGTGCAACTGCAATCTTTTCTCCAGATTTGTATTTTTTGCTTACTGACCGTTCCCATTTTAGAGGCAAAAAAATATGAGAAGCATTGCAATAAACAGGGACGCCCTTATCAGATAAGAAAGAAAAGGCACACTTCAGCACTCAGGAACGTTCTTATTTATTTTTAAGATGATATGAAAGATTGCAAGGATGCGGCTTCACCAAGAGGACCTTAGTGATCAGATTTAATGTAAAATATTGAAGGGGAAAAAAAACCCAGCTTACTTCTATCTTGAGCTTGACTGCCGGAGGTTGTTGCTTGATAGGTGGGTAGTAGGAGGCTCTCTGGGATGGTTCCAGGGGAGGTGGCGTAGACGATACCTTGGGCGGTGTGGTACATCAGGGGCGAGGAAGCGCTCGGAGACGCTGTTGAGTTGCAAGATATTTATAGTTAGACCTCCCTGTGTGATTAACAACTAGGCTTGGTTAAGGTCAGCTGGTATTCCTGGGAGGACTGTGGACTGCAATAGGCAATACAAAAATACATGCGGTTTTGCAACAATTAAAAAAATTGTCACTTACATGTACGAGCACTTACAATATAGCTGGTAAGGGTAGGGCTACCGGCACATGTAGGTATTCAGGAGACGTGTTTAAAGCCACGTAGGATCGTTTGCAATTACCCAGAACACTACCAACTGGTTTAATGACAGAAACCTTGCTCAAAATGAAGAAAGACCAGAAATGGTAATGTTTGGAAGAAAAGTATTGAAGGCATGGTGTAATCAAGGGCAAATCTAGCAAATTTTCAGGAGGGTGGGGAGAGATGGGCTCGAGTATTTTTTTTTTAAAGGGGAAGGAGATTAAGTATAGAGTATTGTGCACTATTTCCACATTGTAATATTCAAACTAAAAGATATGTGTAGCTGATGGCTTGTGAGGGAGATATTCAATGATTAAATTTATTTCCTGAACATTGAAAATTAAAAAGAAAAAAAAAACATTTTTCCCCCTTCCTTTTTTTTTTTTTTTTTTGGGAGGAGGGGGAGGCATGGCTCCCCTTGCGCCCCTCCCCTTGATCTGCTAATGGGTATAATATAAGTGCATTCAAGCCTTCACAGCAGAAGAGGGCGCTATTAATAACAAGATGAATCAAATCCAGTCTTGGGAACTTCGGCACCAGAACCCCCCCAAAAAAACTCCAAGCGTACCTGATGCATTTGCTTGAAAATAAGTCGCGTGAGGTACGCATGCTCAGAACTTGATACACATAGCAACCTCTACGGCCCACAGCAGCTTGGCCACACTTGCCCAGATACATTAAGCGGAACAACAATCCAAATCATGTCTTTGACTTAGACTTATAAGCCTCAAGTTGAACCTACCTATGGATGCCTCATGAGTCGACGATGACGATGTGATGGTCTGGCTGGCGGTGGAGGTTGCAGAGGAGGCAGCTGCTGACGTCACAGTAGGGGAGAGGACCAAGGGACTCGTGGGCCCACCTGACTGCTGCAACCTGCAACCGGTTCACATGTCATTGTAAGGAGTCAGGGAACCACTCACGTGCACTTTCATTTGTCACAGGTAAAATACAGTTTGACCAAGGCCAAGCCTAGTCTGAGTATCACCCGTTATCCACGGAGCAAGTGTCCTGTATAACGTCTGATATGTCTAAACATGCAGATATATGCAAGCTGCACACCAGCCAATCGGAGTAGACTTAACTACATCGTGATGTCATTTCATTCCCAAATCAGGACTAAATGGTTTGATTGGTCAATTCGAATGCTAACTTGTAATTGTAATACAACAACAGCTGGGTGCATATCGCGTTACATGATACAGAGTGCGTGACACAGGTTATTTTTTATTCATTGTCTATAACACGCAACGGGTGAATGACCGAAGACCTGATATAGAAAGCGCCCACTGATTGGTCAAAATCTAGAGGTCAAGAGGCGATTGTCTTGCCTAATTAATCAGCGAATTTGCTCACATACATGTATCATAGACCATGGCATTCACCATGGTCTATTACATAGACTAGGCTTAGCCCAAATAAGGGCGTAATTTCATTGTGTTTAATAAGCAGAAAGTAACGATAGGTAAATTCATCAGTAAAGCAAAAATCAGTCACAACAATTGATGTTTTTGTTTTTCACTGTGTATATGGTGATGTTTATTTTTGGTTTTCAATGTGTAGACAGTGACATGATGTTAATTTTGGTTTCACCATGTAGACGGTGATATGTTGGTTTTGTTTTCCATTAAGGGGATGGTATGTGATTTTTTTGTTTTTCACCATGTAGATGGTAAGGTGTTTTTGTTTTTCACCTTGTAGATGGTAGTATATGTTGGTTTCTTTTTTCACCACGTAGATAGTGATGAGATGTTTTTGTTTTTCAAAGTGTAGATGGTTTGCATTTGTAAAAATTTGCGGTGTCTGCATTATTGATAATTTAATCCGATGAACACTCAGTTGTATTTTCACTTTAGCTGCAACTGAAATCAGTTATTTAAGGAGATGTTTGTGGTGCTGATATATTGCTCTTCCGCTAGAGGGAAGGCCATGTTTGTCCTGTGGATGCAGAGAGAAAACAACATGCACTGCTTAACTCTCAAAACAAACTTTGAAGTTTCATTGAACAACACCATAAGGAGGGGCCTTTTGGTACATGCACTTGGATGTGACAGACTAAACAGTTTTTTTTCACACTTTCTTGGCATTCTTTAAGACCTTGCTGGTGTTATTGAAATGTGGGGTATTCGTGTTCCCGGTAAGTGCCCCCCTCAGGTGATCTGTTTGAAAGTTCACGGCAAATGCCTTGGAAAATACAAATACAGCATCACGAAACGAAGAGATGTCACAAGCAAGATTTTGCCAACAGCATCCAGGCTGACCATGCTGTGACCTCTCGCAAATGCCATTTTGTTTGTCATGCCTTCACATCTACAGGATTAGGCACAGAGAGAGTGAAAAAAACTGTTACTCTTAGATAACAGATATTCCCATAAGGTAAAAAGCAAATCCCGAGACGTCGGATGCCCTGCTCTAGGCACAAAGGAACGAGACTGATATTTGTTCGCAAAGTCTCAGACACAAAAAAAAAATTTGGTGCTCGAGGGTTCCAGGAGGTATCAAGTGGAGGGATGGATTTCAAGAAAACCGATTACCACGGACACGACAACAAGATGTAACTGAATCAGAGAAGAAATGAAGCTGAAATTCATGAAAAACAAGTTTTGAGTTTCAAGGCCTGAAAGAATAAATTATGGTGTACTTCGAAATCGGTAACAAAATGTATAATTGTAAAATGGAAATTTTTTTCAACTTGAGCAAGGGAATTAAACACTGCTCAGCTCAATCTCATAAAATTGATTGATTTTTTTCCCAAAAAATTCCAACAAAAACAAATCTGAAGTCTGTGGGACTTTTCAGTCCATTTAAAGTTAAGTAGCCTTTACAAATTTTAATTAATTAATTGAATTGATAATTTCTTTTTAAAACAGGTGGTAAGTGGATCGCACTTGTCACTTTCTTTGGCGGTCGATCCCTATATATTTTGTGTTCTTAAAAAGTCAAATTTTGTGCATATATGTTTTCAACAATGACCTTTGACCTCCAATTTAAGAAGAGTTGTCATGAACCCCTGCCCATCCAAGTTATCACTCCACACCAGGACCGCTCCTAACAAGTACACTCCATCCAAATTATATTAAAATCCATCAAAGTTAGTTTGTGGACAAAAAAAGAAACATTTGAAGCATACTTGAACAATGACTTCAAATAAACCCTACATGATCTTTCAAAATTAAACTGGCTTACTTCACGCACTACGCGAGCATATGAGTGGCACACTTGATGCGTCTGCCCCACTTGAGTTCTCAAAAGTGATCACAAAGCGACTGCGTTCCACTTTTGCCGACGCCACAAACTCCTCCACAAACCTCCCGGTGGATTTTGAAGGAAGCTTTGCAATATCTTACCTGTACAAGAAATGCGGTGGGTGGATTGGCTGGTTGGGTGACGGTGACCCTTGACCTTGACCCTGATGTAACTGCAGTACTCCGGCTGGTATGGAGGTCCCAGCAGGTAGGCTGGTGCCTGGATACATGAACACAAATCAGCAAAATAATTGATCCTCCTGATATTACTACAACTTTGATCATTTCTTGACTGGGGCTGTACAGATCTTGGCACCCAATTGTTGCAGTGGAGTCCACTTCTGTGTCTCCACATAAGAAATACAAGGCTTTGCAATTAGAATGTAAAGCTTGATTGACTCAACACTTTATCTGCATTCGCAGTGGACTTAATGTTGTAACTTGGATTAACTTTGGCCCATGGAAAGTCATTCCTTACTTAAAACCAACAATGTGATTCTTCCGTGACCCGCTGCAGACCATAAAACTTACAATCGACAGTCGACACTTGACATTTTGGGAAGTTTACCGGCTGTCCACACTGGACTTAATTTGGTTAAGTTGACAACGGTCTCTGTTAGTTTCACCAAAATAGTCCAATGCAAACACAACTTATGTCTGAGTAGGAGTATGAGTATTTGGATGGGCAGCTGACGCAGGGATGCAAGAAATGTAAAATATTTACAAAATTAGTCAGACTCAGACTCAAGTCAGAAACCTTAAGATTTTCAGCATACCCCTTGACCATGTACTGTGATCCTTGTCCCAAATCGAACTCATTTAGACAACATTGTTTGTGGCTTAATTTCACCTGTTATAACAAGTCGGTAAATACCCAAAAGTTACCTCTTTCCAATGCAAATGGCATCTAAATAAATACGAGCATTTTGCCACGAGTGCAAGTGCGAGTACAGGCAATTCTCTTTCTTGTGGGTATTATTACATTCTCATGAGTACAAGTACTAACTACTGCTAGTATGAAAAATTGAGCTTTTCATTTATTTACTGGTATCTTTTTATATGAGGGTTTATAGGATGCCACAGGACCGTCATCCCAAGAGAACCCTCTTCAGCAAAGTCAGTACTGGAGCCCGAGCTCGAGGAAGACCACTACTCCTTTTCCAAGACCGCGTGCAGGACGACTTGCGACACTGCCAGATATAGAAAACGCGGAGTGGAGGAGCTTACTGCTGAGAGAGGAGCGTGGCGGAAAGCGGTCCACGAGGGGGCAGCTGCCGCAGAGAGGAAGTGTCGCGGGGAGGGACGGACACGCCGGAAACAAGCAGACCAAGGCGCGGTGGCATGATCCTCATGAATTGTACGCGGCCAACAACAAGTCCATTTTCAGTTTAAAAAACTGCTTTCCAAAGAAGCCCTCAAGTATGAGTGGTACAAGACTGCTAAGCTATCTAACTGTAGCTACAATGTATACCTTACTATACTGCCTTACATGTATATTTCAAAAACTGGAACGTCTTGTACCTTGTGGTAGTATGGTTGTGAAGCCCTGTGCTAGCATTTCACTGGCTGACATACCGAGAGGCTTGCTAGGGCCTGCGGCGGACGCAGTGCTGGAGCCTGTTGGCAGGTAGGTGGTCATGGGATAGGTGTGGCCCGCTCCGGAGATGGACAACCCTGCACATATGAAAGGCAAATGGATTCTGATTGGTTGAGATCAACAAAACAGTTTTCAAATTAGATGGATATAGTGCAGACTATGGGCTCTATTCAAGAACAGGGGTGTGCATTTATGAGTAGTACAGGAAGCGAGTACCCGGCAGAGTGAAAAAAACATGTGTACCCAGGTACCCGTTAAAGAAACCCAACCCTAAAATTTAAAACTCGGAAGTTGCTGTCCACATTGTTCATAAAGGTCCGCATGATAATACTACTACCCGGTCAAGGGCGGATCCAAGGGGGGGGGGGTGCCAAAGGGGGCCATGCCCCCCCCCCCCACCAAAAAAAAAATGAAACCATTTTTTTTTTTTTTTTTTTAATGAGCCATCGCAATAAAGGCAGGCAATGAGTACACCACCATCTTTTCCTCAAAAAAACATTGGTTAAAGTGGTCAGAAATTGCCTCAGATTGCACCACAGAGCATCTAGAATCCAAAACTTTGTGCACTTGTGCATGGAGTCATTTTGAACGATGTCAGAGGGTTAAGGTTAATACTCAAGCCGGAATCTAATAGGTGTAACACAGAAGAGTGTAAGATGTATGAAGAAGGGTAACAGTCTAAGCATGAGGTTTTTTATGCATCAGACAGTGTCTAAATGTGCCATTTTTGTCATGCCATGGCTTCGGTTGAGTTTCAGACCCAGTCTATAAGAGTTGTGCATGAAAATGCCGAGAACGGCCCTGCATCTGATGTCTGGTTACCTGACTGTGTGGATGCAACACCCGTTGACGATACATCCACCCCGGCGCCCGGCACATTGGTGACTGTGAACATCGGCGTCTTGCCCTCTTGCTGTCAAGATCAATAATATTCAAATCAATTGGCTGTCAAATTTCACGGAAGAAAATAAAACTTTGTAATAATTAAGCTTCACTGTGTGAACCGTGGCTGAATGCTCTTTTTGTTCCCTCAAAATTCTGTCTCCCATACATGTAGTTTTCTAGTCTAGGGGCTAGACGTTGTTATTGTTTGATACGCGATGACCCGTCGCCATGACCACCGCCATACCAACCAATATCACCCACGAACCTGTCCGAACAACATGTAGGACATTTCCTAAAATCTCCCCCTGAAAAATGGGGGAAGCAAGTGTGCATGCTTGAACTTCTACAGGCAATTACGATCCATTTTCAGTCCCACGTTACACACAACAAAAGAGCTGACCAGTGAAATTGCAGAAAAGACTTGCTGCATCTTTAATACTACTGGAGGAAATTTGAGAGTTTGCTTCGGAACTACTTATACTATGAATTTTTTGAATTGCGCGCTGCATATATCAGGCCAAACAGGTGCGCGCGCATTACACAACCAATAGGAATTGGCCTAGACGTTGTTCTGACGGTTTCGTGGATGATATTAGTTGGCCGTGATAGCGCCCTCTCACAGCGGCGGTTTATCGCGGCGGCGGGTTATCGCGTATCAAAACAATAACAAAATCTAGCCCCTAGGACTAGTAGATTTCCTGATCTTTAACGCTGTGTTTTGCCCTGTGAGGCACCTTTATGCTCAATGTTTTCTGGGAGCTTGTGAAACAAACAAAATTCACAAGTCATCTCCTGCTCAATAGTGCAGATGCCTTACTTCCAATCTACTGGGCTTGCAAGGCGTCCACTGGCCAAATGTCAATGACACACATGTACTAGCCAACAGCTGTAGTTTTTCTCTAGGGTTTCATATTTTCCAGGGTCCTCCTTTCTGTGGGTCACTTGAGGAGAGGAGACATTTTGAGAAAATAAAAGGGCACAAAACTGGACAGAAGAAATTCTTGATCTCAGAGCAATGTTGAAGTGATTTGGGCAAATAAAATTAACTTTTCCCTTCTACATGTAAGCCATTTTTGTTCCATTAAATTGATTACAATTTTCCTGCACCTCATCTCATCTCAACTAAGCACAGACAATGACAACTTTTGCATTTTAACCTAAAGTGTTGACAACCCCCTGAAAAAAAATTGAGGATATCCCTCAAATAAGAAATTAATACCAATTGGTCCATGGATCTGAAGTGATACTCCACGGTTTGAAAAACATTTTGTAAGAACTTATCACACAGGAATTTAGAATGCAGTAAGTAAATAATCTTAATCTGACATCAAAATATTGCAACTATTTGAAAATAAAATTATGGAAATAGTTAGGACATAAACCACCGGCCAAATATTTGAAATGTTTACATTGTTTTTCCTTGGAGGTAAGCCAAAACTGAAATACCATAAATGTTGACTGTAAATTAGTCTCCAATTGAAGAGTTCAATAAGACTATTCAAAATTCCTTACAAACACACGTGTATACACATACGTAAAATATTGGCTTAACGGAGCCCTTCGGAATCTCGTCTCGTTCCAAAGAATGGAATACGCATGACGGTCCGCAGACAACAATGTGCGTCCAGTCCACCTCGCTGGAATGCTTCCGTCCCATCCCATTTATGGCAAGGCCCGGCCATACTTGGACACGGCGTTAGGAATATCTGGCATATTTGGAGACGTCGCCGGCATAAATGGCCAAGGCTCATCAGCATAACTCAGCAAAGCCCGGGAAGATTCGGGAGTCGGACTGGCTGTTTTTAGCCCCGGCCTGGTCCTGTACCGCGCTAGTTATGCCGCCAATGCCTCACGCTGAACGTGATTGGCCGACCGCTTGACGTCAATGGCAACAGTTCGGTCACACTAGAATACCACACATGCCTGTCTCAGCTGGCCAGTTTACACTTGAGGTTGGAGCTATTTATAGTGCATGACATCATATTTTTGGTTTTCCGGTTTGTACACTGTACATACATCTTATGCCCTTGTGGCTTAAAAAAAATCTCATGGCTCTTTACTTCAGTGCAGCTGCACATGGTTAAAGACTGAAATGGATATTCCCTCCGAGTACAATGGAACAGTCCACCTGATGCAGGGCACATGCAGTACTGTTGATAACTTTAGTTTTTAACGTTGGATAAAAGCCCAAACTAAACAATGCATTCCCAATTGCCCTACATGTACTTCCTGCGTGTTTGTTCTATTATTTGTTTTGTTTTGTATTGGCACTATAACTGAGCAAAATGTCACAAAGCTGCTCTATATATATGCATCACACTTTTACAGTACGGTAGCATTCAAAGCAAAGTTTATCGCAGTACACTTTTCTTAGCAACTCCAGTGACCTGGGAATGGATTTCGATTCCATCATCAACTCCAGAACGAATACATACCGGTATCTGTACATGAATTACACAAACTAGAAAAGTTGAATTAATTGATGCCTCAAAGTACAGAGAACCAGCAAATTTAAAGAAAGGAAAAGAAAATAGCAAGAAAGGGCGAAACGTATTATGTAGTAAAACAGAGTAAAAAAAGGTTAAAAAAATTAAATTATTTAACAAATTTATGGACAAAACACTGAATGAAATTCAAAGCAAACTCCCAACTTACGATGTACAGTACGTGACAAATTCTATGCACGTACCCCAACTATGATTCAATCGGAAGTTGGGACTCCTACCAGTCCCAGTCATTTCCCCTTGATGTGCTTCCTGGACGTCGAAAGCTCTTCCAAGGGTGCCGTGCCAAAATTTAAAACATGCCATAAACAAACATGCTCCATATACATGTATTACAAAATATCGGAAAATATTCAACAACAAAAGCACCATGGCTGTACTAAAATGAAAATATATGTAGGAAACTTGGACTTGTATATATATCTCTAGAAATCCACCACAACGGGTATGGATTTTGATAAAGTTGGGGAGGTTACCTACCGGTAGGTTAAACATTTAAAATTGTCCATGCTTTTCCTGACTAATAAGGGTGCTGTTGCTATAATGTCATTTCAGAAAGACGCTGTTCAGTTTAGGGGTTTTGCCCTAAAAATTGTGAACGCCAATTTTGCTCATTGAAAACATTTGTGACAAAACTTTGCTCATTGGCCTGCTGTCTTGTACTGAAACGATGACGAATTACAAAAGAACAGAAAATTTACGACAGCTAAATATCCAAAATTCTGGCAAATTTTGGTGCTGAAATATGTGTAGCTGTAACATTGCGGCGTCTACACTGTCTACTTGAAATGACATCACACTTTTGCTCATGAATATGCAAATTTGCAATAGCTTAAAAAAAATGTTTAAAACCAACAAGGCACCAAAATTCCCTTTAAAATGGCAAAAATGAAAATTGAAAATAAGGTTAAAGGTATAGTCCATCATTTGTAATTTGTGCATTTTGTTCGTTTGAAGCAACAAATGTGCTCAAAATCTAAAGAAGGATACTGAACAACTAACCTGATGAAATTTCAGCTCAGCTTCAGCTGTGTATTCCGAGAAAAACTGAATTCTAGGATCTCGATTTCAAATCAAAGTTGCTGAATCATGTTTTCAATTGGGCCTGAATTCAGCGTCCGAGACACGTTCTCACTGAGCCGATTTCGCGCACCGATCCGACGAATTACAGCAACCGCTTGAGTGTGTGCGTCGTGCGTCGTGCCAACGCTTGCGCACACTTCGCTGAATAAAAAAAAACTAACAGAAATTTCCAACAGTGCGTCTTAAGACGCACCGTCGGAAAGGCCTTCTGTCGTTGATTTCTTCAGAATGACAGATTGCCAGAAAGAATCATTTCACAGGGAGTTCAGTCCCCTTACTATCTTTCAGCCAAGTATGTTTTTCACCAATAATTACGTCAGCTACTTTTTGGATAGCTGCAAATGATGGACTGTAGCTTTACATGGGACACAAAGGTTCATTAACAAGGACCGCATTTAAAAAAATTAACATGTGCCCATTAAGGAATTAACATTAAACATTGATCTATAGATTCTGAAAACTGCAGTATGATGTTGGTTTATATTTGGTACAAAAAAAGGGCTAAAAGGCACTTTGACAATGGTTACAATGCCCAGTCATAAAAAAATCATTGTAAACCCTAATAACCATATAGGTCGTGCCAACACTTTGCAGGAACTGGTTTTAGACAACAAAGTCGCTTGTCACTGTTGTTCTATTGTTCGGATATGGCACGTCGGCCCACGTGTGCACAAAGGTCCGTGTGGCATTCAGGACAAATATTTTCATAAGGAAGTAGAAAGTGAGAAATATTCAGTGAGTAAAAACATAGCATCGACAACATCACAACTACTCATATAATCCATGAATAATCCAAGGTGATGTCATTTGTCCTGGTTGCGATATATTGTAGTGCAAATTAATTTCCTTGTCCAAATTTTTTCACCAAAAAATGTCTCATGAACCACAAAGGGGCATTAACCAGATATACATGTACCGGAGGTCTGCATACCAGAGGATGCACATTCAAATCCTGCTTTTAAATAAATTTATGTAATTTGTTTTTATTTAGGAATATAAATCATCAATATCATTCTCCCTTAATATGTTCTATTCACACAAGGGTGAGAATAGTTTTCCAACTACATGTACACTACAATGAACATGTGAATGTCAAAAAAAAATCTCTTTCTGTTTTTAACAAATTTTGTGCAAAAAGCCAACATGTTCATTATACAACATCCTTTCCACTAATACAATGAAGATATTTAGCTGACAGGTTACAAATAGGACAATATGTAAATTATCTGTCAAGTCCAAATTCCACCCATCTGTATGAGCATAGGCATCGTCTAGTGACAGAATGTTTGCAACTCCAAACGTCATCAATTCACTTACGCCACCCACTCAAAGATAACATTTGCTCAATAACAAAAATCCCTCCCAGACAAAAACAAAAGCTGTAAAATGACTACATTTTTTTTAATACTCAGTCAAGGTGTAGACCACTGTGCATGAATGAACATTATTTTTTTGCAACATCCTCAGAGGCAATGTACATGTACCAAACTGTGAAAATCAATTAAAAAACCCCAGACAATCCAATTAGTTTAGTCACTCAGAAATTGTTGGTCAAGACCTCTTTTACTGCCATAGTGTCTAATACCCATCCAAGGAAGGCACGTGCCAGTCTGCCCTCAAACAAAAACATGCCCACACAGCTGTGTTGTCACATAATACCAGACCAAGAGCAAGCTGGCTGCCAAGTACCTTCCATATATGGAAGTGTTTTACCCTTTAAGAACTGCTGTGCGCGTGCCAGGCCCCAGGGCACCCACACGCAGGAATCTTATATGGAATGTCTGGGTCTAAACATGGCAGGTCATGAGGGTGAGCCACCCCTTATATGGCAGATGGAAACCCCATGAACTTTCTGAATGAAGGCTCCAGACACATGCACACTACAGACACATTGTGTACAATGTACAAGTACATGTACATGTACTTACCAGTACATGTAGTCAATTGTTTGGCAGTCTAGCACGTGGGGCAAACTCACTCTTTAAAAAAAATCAGTAGCCTGTAACAACAACAATGTGCTACCTGTATAGTGATTTACAAGTAACACTTTTGTATTTTAATTATCAATTTATGGGGGACAAAGAAGAAATAGATTTGTTGTAAGGAAGTTGAATCGTCTTTATTTGAAGCTAAATTAAAATGTAGGCCCCTACATTTGCTTTGATACATGATTTGTTGACAAAAAAATTATTCATTTTTTCATTGTTCAAGATCACATGTACATGTACAAAAACTACAATGTGTTTGCAGCATCATCAAATGATGCAAGTGTTAAAAACAAAGGGCAAAACACATGTATTTTTGGATTTGGTAAAGTTTGCATACAGTTGTAATATGTTAATAATGGTGAATGTGAACATTTAAATCTCAAAAAACATGGATCTGAGTAGGTTTTTTTTAAATAAAAAAAATCATAGAATTTTGTTACTGAGTTGTAAATGTCAGTGGAAAAACAATTATTAAAAAAAATTTTTCCTCACTTTTTAATTAATTATTTTTTTTTTCAATCACCAACCTTTGCTAGTTCTTCCTCGGTGACCTGGTACGTCAACTCGGTTTCCTCGAATCCCGTAGCGCTCATCCGCTGGTCGGGGTTGTGGTTGTGATGTGCCGCGGTGGCCGGATCGGGGGAATTCAGGCAAGTCTGGATCAGTGCCTTGCCGCTCTCGCTGGTGATCATGGGCTGCAGCTTGCGGGTGGCAAACGTGTAGACGTGGCCCGTCTCGCTGGCGACCAGCAGCATGACTTGGGTACCGGTCAGCGTCGACAGCTCATAAGCCTGTATAAAGGACCAATTAAAAGGACTTTTAATATCAGCAGCGAAGTTTGGTCATAAATAAAAGTGATGCACTATACAAGTAAATTCAATCAAAACTATTAATGCGAACTGAACATTCAGATCTGAAAACATACTGGTAGGGACTACATGTACCGGTGCACGGACTTCCTTTTGGCTCATGATGTCTTAACCAGAACCATAGTAAATTAAGCGTTTCAAGCGAAGTTCAGGATTTACATATTACTTAATGCCTCTCTTACAATTTGTCAGGCTTTTCATTTGTCAGGCTTTTCATCACATAAATCTCGCCTTTTGACAAAACAACTAACGTGTCTTTCACAATCACATGTTGAGGTGGAATTTTCTGTTTGATTATTTCGATCAGATTTCTATACATGTAGATGTTCAGGTACATGTATGCTAAGAAGAACACAATGTCTTCAAAGGGGCTAGTTTATTATTCCAGGCATATTGTAAAATGAGTGTGTGGGCTCTGACATGTATTTATAATTTTTTTAAATTTTTTCTTTCCATATTGCCAATCCTAGTTTAGTCTGACAGTCATTCACTGTAGAGCCCAATTCTAACATATGAATTAAGGAACAAAGTCTTCGCCTAAATAAAACAAAAATGGTAGAGCCTAGAGGACGCCAGTGTCATATTATGAAGTAACATGAGATTTAACACTTTATAAAAACGTAGACCCCCTATTATTATAAATTTACACATGATGTACAGTATTTAATCAAAACTCAAATATTTCCGTTAACTGTTCAGCCATGCAACAATATTGGGCGTACATTTAGACCGCGTAACTTCATGAACTTGGGCCATACTACTAACTAGTACTAAATCGCCAGACCATACAAATGTTAAAAGGTGATAAGTTGGGCCCAAGTTAATTACTCGGTCTAGGCGTACATGTACATGATGTAGTCAGTTTAATGCTAAACGATAACCCAATTGTTTTTACTGGCAATGGTTAAATGCAATAAGTTGAAGTTCAAATTGAAGCGAAACTGAACCCCCCCCCCCCAAAAAAATTTTTTTTAAAATAAATTAATCAATCAATCAAAACAATAAACAGCCCCCACACACAAAAAACCACAATAACCCCAAAAAAAATGTTTTTAAACAGCTAGCTAGCAACTCATGATAACAAAATGTAAACTGATTTTCTTCTCAACTCATTCACGGGTCTAAAAAAAAGCCTGCATTAAGTAATGAGTTGCATGAACAATAAAAAAAAAAGTTGAATGTTTTCTCCACCAAGGTAAACAACATTTGCATAATATGAACTTGAAAAACTTCGCCCGTGCCGTCAACATGGTCAATGTCACCTCTCATTCATGAAACAGCAACAGCGAAATTACCTTTTTCATGATGCCCGTCTTTCTCTTGCTGAATGTGGTGTATCTGCGGAGCTTGTTTTCAATAAATTCCATCTTGATCTTGACCCTTCCTTTGGTCTTTTTCGACTTCTTGGCGTTGGGACTTCCGACGGAACTGTCATCGTCCGACAAATCTTCGTGGTCGGCTTCGTCAATCTCTAGTTGGGGGTTAAACTGCGTGAATCCACCCGGTACCCCTTCCATTTCGGCCCGTGGCCGCTTGTCACCGTTGACAAAGCCTGGCACATTTGATCTGTTGTTCGGCAGCCCGGTTTGTTCGGCTAGGAAGCTGACGGTGTTCATTGCTCCTTCTGTGGAAGTCGGTATCCCCCTTTTCATGCTCAAAATTGTTTTGAGAATTCCCGGGAATATCCACTGCCCAAATGTAGGTTTCTTAGCTCTTAAAATGGTAATGCCGAAGCACGCTGAATTGTGAGCGTTCGCAAAACAAAATAGATCCAATAACTGACACTATTTTCCTCCAATAGCTCGATATTGGGTCGAATTTGAAATATTTCCCCTCTTTTAGCATAATTGAATATATTTATGAGATGTGTCTGGACAAAAACGGCTCAAAATTAGAAAATATATCTGTTGGTTATGAATCGCGAAATAATTTTAAATGCCACCTTCAGTAAATCGGTCCCTGTTTGCTGTAAAGGAAGTAAATTCACCAAATATGGCCGCGCCCGTATTTTGGGCTGTATCATTCTCTCTTAGAGGGGTGTACGGAATGTCTATGTGAGGGTGGCTTGGCGGAAGAGCTACATGTACAGTACTTATAACGCGTTATATTACCCGCGGATTATTAAACGCTCACGGAATGTTTCCCGTTCTGACTTTCTTTTTCGCATATCATCTGAAATGTACTTTTACTTCAGTAGCAAACAAATTGTTACTTTTTTTATATGATTTTATTGGAATTTATGTAAATTATAACGTAAATTGACGTTTTTCTGTGGATTCTTACTGATAAAACCGAAAGTTAAAGTTTAAAATTGCGCCCTCTCGTAGCTGCTGAATCATAATTTTTATAACGTACGTAATAAATAAGTTAATTAAGGCTCAAATTAAGCACCACCTATCTGTGTTATCATAAAACTAAGGGTTTTCTGTTCTAATGAAATTTTCAAAAAGGATCAAACAAAACAAACAAACTCACTGGGAATTACAGACGAGTTGGAGGTTGTTGTTTTTTTGTCTGAAAAATTAGGACCCATGTAGGGCAGGAGGAACGCGGGAAAGTGCGCATTGAAAATATGATAAATGTTTAAAATGTATGAAAAACTTGTCTTAGAATGGCTTCAAATCAAAGGAAAAAATCATTGCCAAAATGTCTTACAAAGCTCCACCAATGGGGTTCATGCATTTAGAGCTCATATCATGTGCAGCAGTAGTTTTGAGGTAGGCCTATCTTGCATAATGAAGTGCTGCTTTGTTTTAGTCAGGTGACGCCCATGCTGAAGATTTTTTTTTCTTCATTCGAGGCAAAACCTCTACGTCATATCTTCGACACTTCATTTAATATTCTCTAAGCATTTGTCTTTTAAGTTTAATTCTTCAGCTTATACTGGGCAGCTGTCGCGGTCGTGCGGCTTACCGGCCTTCCCCAATCTTGAATCTCATCTACTCACATCATTCTCTCATTTAAGTTGGGAACTCAAAACAATTCCCTAATTTAGCCCAATATTCCTTTTTGCTCAACCCAGATGCTGCGTGTGTTAATGTTCCAGGGACGTTTCTTTGTCAGAAACTGGCAGGCATGCAAGCGGCAATTTCAATCTCTGTTGAAAAAAACAATCCGATTTTAATATGGAAAAAATAGAGGAAGGCAATATGTTCTTTTAGAACGTCATGTTCAGCCTCCGCCATAAAATTGTCATTTCTGGTTCAAACATTTTTTTATTTAACATTCCATCCGAAATTCCGAAAACATTTGTAACTCCTATATACAATCCAATGTCATTAAGAAAACGCCACATTTGTGAAATAGTACAAGAGCAATATAACTACATTTGTGGAATAGTTCAGATCTGAGTATACACCGTGCGAAGTTCCGACGAAATGCAGCAACAATGTTCCAGAAGATTCCTTGAAGAATTCAGCGAATAATTGCTGGGTTAGCACGGGTGCAAAAGTTGCATAAGTGAAATACCGTCGGTGTGGGGTAATAGTAAGATGATTGGATGTAATGTCAACTACTGTATGCTGTGGAATGCTATAGTTTGTATATGAGGGGTAAACTAGTCGGCAGCCCGTTATGATATGCATTAGACTCTCCTTTTTAAGAAATAAACCTATATCTCGTCTCATCGGCCTATTTCATTTTCAAATTGTCAATGATGTCATGTCCCACAATATTTGCCGCATTTCTCTTGGTGACTTATGATCAAAAGTATTAGTGCAGAGATAAGTAATGCTAAATCAAATCCTTTTTGTTGATGCCGTGTTTTTTTCTTGAACAATTAGGCATAATCGTTTTTAAAGGAACATTGGTGATTACCCGGAAATCCACCTATACCAATTACTGGGGGGGGGGGGGACTTGTGAGGGTAGGGCGGATCCTCCGTGAAAATATTTCGCCAGAAATGTTTTTTTTTTCAAGCAATAATTGAAGGTGGTTTGTAAAAGTGTGCCGGCGGGCATATTTTTAAGTACGCGCTTCAGCAACGGCGGCAGTTATGAGACCCGTTGTGCATAATGTTTTCACTGCATAGAAGCTACTGAACTTCAGCAGGCTATATAAATGTTGCATCCTGCTTAACCCTAAAGGGGCCGGGGGTAGAATCCGCCCCCCTCAACATTTTCCGTGATAGCCTCTAAAAAAAAATTTCGCGACCCGAGCTGTTATGACTTTTTAGCCTCGAGCTTTGCGCATCTTTTGATACCAAAAACATAAAAATTGGACCACGGGTTGCCGCGTAGCGAAACATTTCCTGAATGTTCGCATATGCGTCGTGTACACAGAGCAGAATTGCCATTCGTACATATGAATAATTAATTAGCCATAATTCCAAAACCCTTCGACCTATAGTCATGAAATTTCTTGGGTATGTTTAGGAAGAGTTGCTCTATGCATGTGCCGAGTTTCAAAATTTTTCGTCACTTGATGGCCGAGATCTTAGGGGGGCGGAATCCGCCCCCCCCCCCCGGCTGAGAGATGGTCAAAATAACCCGGCCCCTTTAGGGTTAATGTTTTTAGCAATTTTGTTGCTCAAAATGCACATAGAGCAATATAGCTTTAAGCGCAAAAAAAAAATTGCCTACGTGGTGGACAAAAGGAGGGGTGTACGCAGTCCGTGTATAACATGACAGGCCCATTATGTTCATTTATTTTCGCTTTGAGAATAATGGAGACAGTTTTGCACTCCAGCCTCCAGTAAATAAAAAAAATGTTATTTTTTTGTAAAAGACCAACGATGTCGCTTCTATACCGGTAGAACAAAGGCGGATCCGGGGGGGGGGGGCCAAAGGGGGCCACCCCCCCTCCAAAAAAACCCCGAACCCCATTTATTTTTTCTAGTGACGTCGCAATAAAGGCAGGCAATGAGTACAGCACCATCTTTTACTAAAAACAAACATTGGTTAAAGTGGTCAGAAATTGTTTCGATCGCACTACAAAGCATCTATAGAATCCAAAAACAAATTTTCGGGCCCTTATGCGGGCTCCGAACCCCACGCCGTATTTTTTAACCCACTTTTTGGGGGACCCCCCCCCCCCCAAAAAAATAAAAAAAATTTGCGTTCTGGATCAACACCCGCCCTGCGGTAGAAGAGACACAGATCTCAGTTTTCAAGATCGTAAGCTTGAAAGACGGAGATGGTACATCGCGTCGATCTGTCTGTAATTTATCGTTGAAAAAAAGTTGCTCCTCCCCGGCCCCCTCAAAAAAAGGTTTGATTTGGCACGTTTTCTTATAGGTTTTGGCGACATTGGGGAAAAGGTGCCATCGTCCAGGTTATACCAATCAGGTAAAAACCAGATACCACCAGTGTTAACGAAGCCCATAATGTTGCAACCATCGGCATACAGGCGCCTTTTTGTATTTTCACAAATTGCAAATTGACGAAACAAAATAATCCATGCATCTTTTATACATATTAGCAGGACTGCTTCCTTCATAAAAATGTTTTTACTGTGCGCTGTAATAACCAAGAGGCTATACTTTGCGCGCTATAATAGGTCTAGTTAGACTGTTATTAGACAGTATTTATATAGTCTCGCTGCTTCGGACTACCGACAAGTTCAATGCCACCCATTCCTTGTGTGTCATATCCAAATTCTAAACAACCGCACGTCGGATTCTAATTAACAATAAAATATCAAAGAAACTCTCAATAATTCATTTATTTATCTGTAGTCACGGGCTAAATAATATTATGCATGCAATTGCTAAATATTTAAAGTGCTCATTGTGCAATTTAATTTTTTGTATGCATTCCTTGAAATTGCACCTTTGTTTCCCATTTAACTATTTTTTACATTTTCGTTTTGCCATTTTAAAGGGTATTTTGGTGCTTTGTTGGTATTTATGCTAATGAAAATTTACATATTCATGAGCAAAAGTGTGATATCATTTACAAACAGTTGCCAGAATTTTTGGATATTTTGCTGCATTGCATGTCCAACATTTTCTTTTCTTTGGTGATTCGTTATTGTGTCAGCACATGGCATGCAGTAAGCTAATGAGCAGACCTTTCTCACATAAAAATTATGTTTTCAATGAGCAAATTTTTGGGTTCACAATTTTAACATGCAGAAAACCCTGAACTGAACAGTGTCTTCCTGAAATGACATCACAGCAACAACGCCCTCACAACTGTGAGGGCGTTGTTGCTGTGATGTCATTTTCCGGAAAAGCATGGACAATTTTAAAATGTTTAAAGAAGTGCATTTTTCAATAAAATTAACCAAAGCAGGATGGATAGTTTTTGTACATTCAAGAGGAGAAGAAAGTTGCACAAATTATAAGTTTCTCAGAAAAAAAAAATCATTTCACGGATAGCGGACCCTTTAATTGAAGTTGCTCAACCCGTGCTCTTCAGCATATTCGATTTTTTTCTCCTGACAATGTTTTACTTCACAATAACAGGAAAAAAACCACACTTTTTTGGTGGGGGTGTCTATTGTCTATTTCTGAACGTTTTTTTTTCCAGATACTCCAAATGTCCTATTGTTTCGGTTTGTTTCTGCGCCCGTAAACGGACAATTACAAAAGACACTCGTGAATTGTCGATATCCGATAATTTGAAACTTGTACAGTGATATTGTACCATTACTATAAACGGGGGCGGATAAGTTTTTTCTCGTTGTCTCGCTTCAATGCAAAGTGAATAACGTTTGTATAACTAAAAAAAATAGTAATTTGAAAGCACAATCTATTATTTTTTCGGGCTGAAACTCCAAAATAGCATTGGGGAGAGCAATTTTAATGAACTTGCTGAGGACTAGTTGGACTCTTATGCTTTGCATGGTCGTTTTTTTTTTAGAGGGTTTTATTTATGGGGGATATACTAGGAATGCAGCGGAGACCAAGCGTTGGAACGTTTCGGGGGAAGAAATGCTTCATTTCTTTTTCGCGGTGGAAACTTGGTGGAGTTTTCATTTCAAATACTAATATGTTTTGATCATGGTTGTGATCTATAAAGCACATTGTGCGCCCTCTATCACGTTATTTTTACCAGCCATTAATCACACGGGGATTCCCCACATTGTTTTTTCTGCGAACGTTGACCCCATTTTACCTTCAACGGGTACCCAGACTCCTACACACGCAAACTGAACGCCGCCAGGAATGAACCTGAGTTATGTCGATGAGTATCAAAACACATATATGTCGGTGTTCTTTTTTTCATTCCAAAAATAGGCCTGCACTGCAGCATGAATCTCAACATGCCCGAAGAAATATTTGTTATAGAGGCAGAGGATGTTACAGCATCGTTCTGTGTTTGTATTTTAATCGCTTGTATGCTGACGGCGATGTTCGTTTTTCCAAGGTTTGTTGTAAAACTGGAAAGACAATTTCTGACGTCAGACGCCACTTCTTTGGCCATGTTGGTTGTGTAGGCCTAGCTTGAGTAACTCCAGCTGACATGCTCATATTCATTCTACATGTGAAAGAATATGAGCATGCAGCTGGAGTTACTCAAGCTAGTGTAGGCCCCTATTTGTCGAGTGCACTTTCATTTTCTAACGAAAATCTTCATTTTAGAAGAAGTATTTTCCTTACAATGGAAATGTTTCTCAGTTCCAGATTCATGTCTTTTCAACTATATTAAATGAGATTCAAACTGACTTGGCCTGGTTCGACATTGAAACCAATGGTTAGTCCCACTAGGCCTATAACTTAGTAACTGGGTAGTCCGAGTAACTAGGACTCTACGAATCGCCTTTTTTAACGTTTGGACATGGTCGGGCGATAGTAGAGTCCTAGGTACATAGCGTTATTGCGTTACTAACAACTTTTTTTGACCATTTTCACACGTACCCCCTATCAAAATCTTCAGATTTCACCCCCAAAACAGTCTTCAAACTGCCTTATGCGACCCTGTAGGCTGTAGGCTTCAGTGGGAATTGGAAATACAAATGATGGTGGTTAGGTTTACATACCTTTTGGAAGAAAAGAGAAATTTCACCTTCAATTCGGGAAACATCCTTGTCACAAACGCCTTGTTTGAGGCTGCCATTATGAATTCAGGAAAAGCATCAGACAGACCAATCACAAGGCACTTTGATTGGTCACCAATCCAGGTGACCAATCTCTCTATAGCCACTGATGACGTCATGTGCATGGACCTTATTATCATGAAAACTTGCAGTATTTTAAGAATTTAGGGAAATTTAGGGAAATGGTTTTCTCATGAATTCAGAGGCGTTGGCATTGTTGACAGATTTGAAGGGGGGAGGGTGATGACAATAACTTTGCTAACAAATCCTCCCTGCTGGAAGGTAGCTGGCCTTTGCAAACAAAATCCTTTCCGGAAAATAACTTTCTGACAAACATGGTTTGGTTTAATAATCATAGACATGGAGTTATATACTACCTAGCCCCATAAATGTGGCCAATTTGCTGGACTACATGTACCTCCGTAAATAAAGGCCACACTTGGAACATGTACAAAAACTTGTAGAACTTTGTCAAATTTTGATTTTCACATTTAGGCTTAGTTTGTAGTTTATATTTGCTTTAGAAGCATACTCTTTATAGGCTAATCAGAAAGTGGTACCTTTTTCAGATGTCTATTTTTTCGTGAAATTTCATGTTGAAATTTTGATACGCAAACATGTGCAAACGAATCTGGAAATTTCACGAAAAATAGACATCTGAAAAAGGCAGCACTTTCTGATAAGCCTATAAAGAGGGTGAGTATGCTTCTAAAACAAAAATAAACTACAAACTAAGCCTAAATAAAAAAAAAATCAAAATTTGACAAAGTTGTACATGTTTTTGTACATGTTCCAAGTGTGGCCTTTATTTACGGAGGTAGTCCAGTAAATTGGCCACATTTATGAGGCTACATACTGCCATGTTAACAGGTCAAGGTTAATCATTACTTGTCATACAGTTTTTCCGAAATACCTTACTAGGATGTTGGTAAATGACATAAAAAACTGTAAAATTATGGCACCATGTGTGAAGTCATTTTCAAGAAAACTATATTTTTGTATACATTTCCAACGGTGGTCAGTCGACCACTGTTGGAAAAACCTAACCATTTTTCAACTACTGCTCCAAATTTACCTTTTTTTCAGTTCAAATTTTGTTTGCTATTGGTTACATGTTCATGAACGGGTGCAGGCCAGCTACACTGGTTCCCTTACCTTACAATTTTCCGGGCAACTATAAATTGATCCATTTTATCTTTGAACATTCTTGTTTTTCTTGGTTTTTCCAGCATTTCTGAACACAAAACTTCAAACATGACAGTGTAACAATATTTGATCTATTATACTAACCCCCCAAACAGTTCATTTCTGAAAATTACAGCAAAAGCCAATGATGTACAGTCCCTTTAAGTGATGAGTTTGTGGGAATCGTTTAACTTTAAGTTCGCCATCGCAATAAAATTGCTTACGATTTACATTGCAACTTGAGGACTTAGGGATTTGAAGTTTATCAAATATAGCATACATGTACATATTCATAACATGTGGAATTATTAAAATATCTCTTTTCTGACCTGTGAAACTGTGACCTTTTAGCTAGAAATAACCCTTTTGTTTTTGTTGTGCCACTATAATTCAGGCATAACATTATTAATTGCTTGTAGTATTTAGCGTTTTGTGTTTTCCTCCTCTTCTAGAATGACCATCATCGATTCCCCTTTTACCCAAGCGCAAGCTCCAATTGTACCTGAACTGCCTATGGTGGGGACAAGAAATCCTTTTGCTATCAAAATTCTCAACCCCGATGCTGCTTCTGTCAGAGGTGAGTGCCGGTACTTAGTTATCTTACCTGGCACCAAATCCCCAAATCTGATTTTTCCGAATTTTAGGATTTTTTTTGGGGGGGGGGGGAGGATGTTTCATGATTTTAGGATTGATATTAAAGAATCCCTTTTAAAATCGGGAATTCCCCAGGTTAATAAGTTTTTATAGTGGACAAAAGAGATGGGTATTTTATAGGATACCCCTTAGGCAAATACAAACATATACCATAGACCCTATGTTGCTTTGGGGCCCTCAGTGACCTTCAAACCCTCTGCCAATTGTCATGGATTTTTCTTTTTCATCCAATCTCACCCCAGGAGTTATTCTGGGTATCATCCGTAATGTTCAACGGACCCCGCACGCTCTGCAACAACGTCTAATATATGTGTACATGCAAATTTTATGCGACCCCCAGCGCCAGCCAATCGGGTTCAACTTTAGAAATTGTCACCTCATTTAGAGTAGAAATTCCACCTGAGCTCTTGATTGGTCAATTTGCTGCCACGTCTTTGTTATACAACAACGGGTTACGAAAGACCCGATAAAAGGCGTCCGCTGAATGGTCAGAATCAGGAGGTCAAGACTCGAGGTGCAGTCTAGTTTGGTAGAATTAATCGCCCAATCTGCACGCATAGACTACCCTGGAGTAGGCAGTCTGCATTTCCTTCAGCCATCTTAGTGCTTATTTTCGGCCTGGTGCTCTTCTTAAAGTCTACGGACAGTAACCAATGAGGCTTTGTCATCACTCCCAACTTTCTCTTTGTAACTGTTGAGAAGATACAGAGTCCATTCATTGATTACCTTTGTGACAATTTAGATACACACCTCATCATCGTGTTTATTTTTGTAGATGGAGTCAAACTCCTCGTGAAGTCCTTGGTAGGCTGTGAGCTCCAATCCTTATGGGCTGTACACTGTTCCTCTCTCCAAGAAACTCTGCGTGATGCTAGCCTCAGCCTTCTCCGAGATCCAGCCGGAAGTCTTCACGGTCATTTCTTACATCACGGTCACCCAATCAAGTATCCTTTTTACCAAATATGCGCTCAAATGGTAGAAATATAAACTTTCATAGCTATGGTGGTGCAACCTTGGGGCGAAGGGGCATTTGTCCCACATTTTATCCTCCCCTCCCCACCCAGTCTGCTATCTCTGCCCAAGTTTGGCTAACGACTTGTTTTTATGGGGGTTAAAGTCCTTAACCCCTAGTTAATAATGCAAGTTGTATGTAAATACCTGAGACAGTTTACCTATTCCTATTGGTCGAGAGCCCGTCGCGTGGGTGGTTTTAAGCTGCCGGTAAAACACTGGCCATTGATGTCTAAATCCAGTCGCGAGCACCCGCACTTTGTGTCACATGAGCACAGTACCTGCTACGTGCTCTGCTGGCTTGAGACTAATATGATTTCCGTATAAGGAGAGGTGTCCACCCGTGTGCGTTGCACGCCCCATAGAAAGTCCCACACATGGAGTAAAATGGTAGAACAAAACTCGTCAGAAGTTTGTCGATTTTTTAGACTTTTTATGGTTTTTAACCAAAAAAAAGGATAATAGTGTGATGGAGCAGTTATGGTCCTGGACGCTGGTAATAGCCCTCGCCTTTGGCTCCGGCCAATATCGGTGGCCAGGCCCCGTGGCCAAGCCGCTACCCGGTTTTAAACCACACGTTTATAACTGCTCCATCACACTGTTATTCCCTTACAGTAGAAACTGTTTGGATGGGACGTTAAAGGTGGCTGTTCAGTGCTTCATCCGGAGGTTTTTATCACTCTGTTTAAGACCACTTAGAGTCTGGGTGCTGATAATTACCCAAGCCGGAGGCGAGGGTAATTATCAGCACCCAGACTCTAAGTGGTCTTAAACAGAGTGATAAATACCGACGGAGCACATATTTATTCCCATTCATAAATACCTTTTCGGTAAAAGAAAATCATATAATTCGTTCAAAACATCCGATTTTGTTCAACAAATTCACTTTATGTTTTTTGAAACATCCCTCTTGCAAAATAATGGAGTGTTCAGCTGGCGAGTAAGATGTAAACAACCCTTTTATGGAGATTGACGCGCGCGTATCATGTTCTGCGCGATGTCACGCAGAACGCACCTGGCGTGTTGCGTTTTGAATTTAGAACTATAAAATTCTGACTCCCTGGTAGTGTTGCGCATGCCTACGTGAGGATTGTGAACGTTTAACCAATGAAACGATAAGAGGCACTGGATTTTTAGGTGTCCACATTTTATTGTGACACTGGAAAAGTGTTTAAGACCAGCTAGCCATGTCTTTATCATCCGTTTAATACCGGCCACGTGACGGGCTCTCGACCAATAGGAATGCATAAACTGTCTTAGGTATTTATGAATGTTCCTTTAATAATAATCGGCATTTAAGAACGCTCTTATTAGTAAACTAAATCACAGCGCTTACAGTATTATTATTACTCCTGATCATTGGGCCAATTAAACATTCCTAATACCATCTCAGCTCCCTGGGGAGTATACAGCTCGATGCTGCCTGTTAGGCGCAAGCAAGCTTATTCAATCACAATAACCATCTCTGCCCTCACAGGTACCCATTTACTTCTGGGTGGAGAGAAGCCATGAGTGACTAAGTGCCTTGCTCAAGGGCACACGCACCATGACCCCTTTGCCCATAATGCGTCAGCCCAGGCCAGCCCGCAAATAATTTGTTCCCAAACAACATCGTATGAATGGTTGTTGAGCGCCCTCTACGACACTTTTATTATACATACGCAGGTATATAATGCCATGAATTATGGTTGGTTGTCGAGCTCTCCGATGGCTCAGTTGGATAAAGCCATGGTTTTGAGATCGGAGGGTGTGAGGTCAAAACCACATTTTTCCTTTTTTTTTTTCTTTTCCGATTTGCGGCTTTGGAGGATTTTTGAAAAAAAAGGGAAATAAAGTCTGAATTTCATTACGTTCGAATTCATTTCTTTTTTTTCTTTTATACATTTTTTTAGGGAAGTAAAGTCCAAACTCTCAAAGCGTACACCCCATTTACTTATGTCATTTGGAGAAAAAAAATGTTCCGCCCAGGCCAGCCCAGCCCAGCCCAGCCCAGCCCAGCCCAGGCCAGCCCCTCCTTTTCAAATTTTCCGCAGCTGCCAGGAGGAACGTTTGTTGGTAATTAACAATAGTTGCAGTCAGCTCATCGCGTGTCAATCACAAGTCATCCAATCTCAAGTTTTGAGACGAGCTGTTCCAATGAATAATGTCCAAGGCATATCCTTATGGCACTATTCATCTCCTGATTTGACTTGTGATAGACTTCCGATTGATTTGTGTTAATAGATTACAAATCTGATATTAACAATATCTTTTCTTTTTTTTCCAAGGAAATCGACTAAAATCAGCACTAAATAACCAGGGCCCAATTTCATGGCACTGCTTAACAGTTAGCAGAAAAGTTGTGCTTACTTTAGCAGCAATTTGTGCTAACCTTAAAGGGGCACTTGGTCCTGAAATCCCCGAAAATTTTATGTTTTGGATTGTTTACTTAGACTATTTCAAACATCTGGTTGAAAGGAAACCAACCTAATGTCTTACCATTCCCGACAAAAGACGAAAAAACCCTGCTTGTTTACGTCGGACATGACGGAGTACGAATACATTTTTCGAGTCGTTCTCAGTGTACGATATACACGTTGTGTGTCTCGGGAACAGCGCACGGTGACCAATCACCAATGCAAAAAAAGTGGTTACTTCAACGTCCGCAAAAGGCGAACACTTTACGAATGAAATCACAACTAGCGTCCAAACAGCTCGAATTTATGGGGTCGCAAAAGTGGACCTCGAAATTTGTTCTCACACGCATAATACAGGAATAACACAAAAACGCCCAGTTTTGAAAGGATAGTTGTGTGGATGTTTATATCCAACTTTTAAATGTTATTTCCGATTAACATCATCTTGTTCAAAGCGCGTTTTGTAGCCCAATTGGGCTGTTCCAGGACCTACATGTAGTGTCCCTTTAAGCACTATTTCATAGCATGGATTTCATGGCTAATGATTGGGTATGCATGGAGATTCCTATTGGAGGTAAGCGTGCTTTTGTGTGCTTACTGTTTACAGTCTCCATGAAACAGATGGAGGCCCTGTTAGCAGAAAATTGTGTGCTTTATAGCAGCGCCATGAAATTGTGACCAGTATTGTACTTTGGAGGTCAGAGGTGCGAATCCTAAGTTAGTGAATTTTTTAGTCCATTTGAAAATTGGTTGAACAAAAAAAGTAAAATATTTCGCCTACTTGAGATTTATTTGAGAGTAAATCCTTAACTTGTTTGAGCAGCTTAGCTGCTGAGACCGAGACCGAGATATCTCTGTCGCTGCCACACAGTGTGACAGACACCCAGATACAGGCCAGCATGGGTACCGCACCCCGAGCCAAATATCCCCTGTGTCTTGTCGTCAGATCCCTCCAAGGAGAAAGTTGGACAGATTCACAACTACAAATTGTAAGTTGAAAGTATTTATGAGCACCATTTGTCAGAGTTGTGGATGCTAAGATCAGTGGACCGTTGATACTAAGCTCAGTGGACCATTGATGCTAAGCTCAGTGGACTGTTGATGCTAAGCTCAGTGGACTGTTGATGCTAAGCTAGCTCAGTGGACCGTGGATGCTAAGATCAGTGGACCGTTGATACTAAGCTCAGTGGACCATTGATGCTAAGCTCAATGGACTGTTGATGCTAATCTAGCTCAGTGAACCGTGGATGCTAAGTTCAGTGGACCGTGGATACCATGTGGGGGAGGGAGGGGGAAGGGGTAAAGGCAGAGAAACTCCAAAATGATTGAATAAACTTTCTTATCACACTAATTATAGTCACAATCATTTTCAGGTACTGGTACTCTTAACATGGGCACACATATCAATCACATCAAATGTAAACCTGTGTTCCTTGACGAAGAATGAATCACAAAACATTTTATTGGATATTTTTTCAATGGAGATATATGAGATGATACAATAATGAATTACATTGTTCTACACAAATAAAGTGCAACAAATAAACCAATGTTTTAACCATGGTGCAAATGCCTCCCCTTTGTAATAACTTGGAAGAGAGGAACTAATGTTGAATTTAAGGATTAAGAAAGAACCCTCCACCATTTGCATCCAGAAATCGTGAGGACCTTCTCAAACCAAATCTGTGGCTAAAAAACAACAGTGTAAATCCGTTGCATTATACAGAGTTTGCAATTATGTGACATGTCGTCACAAAATGAGCTTAACCCTGAGAGAACTCAACCCATTAAACCCCGACGGCATGTTTTGTTGGAATCTGTCAGGATGGGTACAGTAAACTGACAGTCTTTTACTTTGGGTTGGGCACACCTCCAGAATCAAAGTCAGAAATGTGTGTGTGCAGTTTCCCATACGGTGTTGGAATTTGCCAGGATGGGTATGGTTCCTAGTCATTTATGCTCGGGAGTTAGGGTTTTTACAACTGATAACGTAGTAACCAACAGATAATGTATCACCAACCGATAATGTCACAAAAATTGACCGGTAGTGTAGTACAATTTACTACGCTATCGGTCAATTGTTGTTACATTATCGGTCGTAACCGATAATGTAACAAAAATTGACTGATAGTGTACATGTAGCAACATTTCCTACACTATCAGTCATTTCTTGTTACATTATCGGTTAGTGATACAGTATCGGTTAATTTTTGTGACATTATCGGTTGGTGATAGATTATCCGTTGGTTACTACACTATCAGTTGTAACAAGGGTTAAAGTCGGAGTGTTTTTGTTTCTTTGTACGTGTTATTTAATGTAGGTAAATGAATATTTCTGCTAACTTTTTACTACATTTTACATGAATGTTTATTCATAAATGTTGACTTAAATACTCATGTCTCCTTATATTTTCCCCTACGTCCTGTCCTACAATAGAGTACCAAAGTGTGATGTCATTTTGCACCGGGAAATGTAGTGCAAATGGATGGAGTACAGACGTGTGTTGGTTCACAGGCTGAATCACACGCTAATGTCTTTTACGCCAAGAAGTGTGCGCAATGACGCATAAATGTAACGGGATATCATTCTGGCATTCTATTATTTCATCTGTTGGAGAAACAAAAAAACAAAATGTATTTTCCCTTGCTAACTCGTATGCCATAGTTTAAAGATAGTATGTCCCTCACCCCCCCCGGAATTGTGACAATTAAAAACATCATGAATCTTGTACCTACAGCAGAACCTAATTAACCCTGATTATAGCTCTCATATGGAGGAATGTGGGGTGGGTATTGGACTCACAGATGAAAAGTGGCCTTATTTGAGAACAGTTTGATCACTGAGCACTGGGTAGATCAGCCACTGCACTTGTACACATTACAGGAGGAACTTTATCACATACATTCCGGGTTTTTGAAAAATAGGAGGAAGAGGGGCTTTTTATTTTTTATTTTTTATTTTTTTCACGATGGCCACAATTTTAAAATTTCCTGCAACCGATGGTGTTTCCACTGTTCAAAGACACTTTTAAAATGAAAGACAAGCTGGACAAGAGAACTGAACATATTTACAGTGTCCTTTAGAGTTGTATTGGTCTACCAAGAACAGTTTTAGATGCATTTGCTTTAACCGCCAAAAGTCGCGAGCGAATTCTTTAAACACATGCTCCAGCGTGAGCTAGTCTCATACCGGTTGCATTCTGGCTTTGAAGTCAGCATTTACCGCATACAGTACGGCAGACAGATTCCGGTTGAATTTTCAAACGACTGTAGTCTAAAACTATCAATAGACATACATGTACGTAGTCTGGTTCCCTAGACCTGACAATTATTCCTGACGCTCACGTCTCAGCCTCGACTCCATGGGCGCGTAGATTCATCAGGAATAGTCAGAATCTTTTGGTCTGGGAACCAAGTGGGTGAGTTGTTGTGAACTCGCCATGCTCGCACTGTCGCAGGGGTAGCGATCACACGTCGATATTATGTGGTGTACAAAGTGACCGACAGAGTCTATACTGAAAACTTCGACTCACATATTTCGCAAGTATTTATTTTCCGATGAATTTGTGGACTTTTTCAGTGTTTTTACTGCATTTTTCAAAAATAAAAAATAATAAAAAAATCCAGGCGGCCTCCAAAAAGGAAGCGGGCGGGGACGAGAACCTTGGTTTTTTTTTTACTTTGCCTTAACAAAGAAACTAAATAACTAATTGATCAAACGACATGAAACCTACCCAACTGTTTTTTAGCCGGAGCTTCAAACTTGTACAGTGCCTTGTTAAGCAGCTCTCGCATAGTCAATTCTTTAACCCCTTCTGTATGTCAAAACATTGAAATCACTCAGATTAACCCATTACGGTCTCTGTAAGTACATGTACTGCTCCAAACCACCCTGCCCTTTATTCACTGTAGTGCCCGAAACCGCCTGAACACTGGATGGTTGTATGGATTTTGGTCTTCAGTAAATAAATACAATGTAATACATGTACGGTACAACGTACACTCAACCAAAAAAGAAAGTGGTCCCCCCCCCTTCCAATACTTTTTTGTCTAACTCAAAAACTACTGAGCACCTCTCGCTCAAATAGCGACTAATCAGTGACGGAAATTCATGAGCAATATCCAGCCATACTCTTTATTTGGCCCAAAACGGTAATAATGTGTACGAATTTATGTAATTTATGACATATGATACCGAAAGCAGTTGCACTTTTGTGTACGAGCATGTTTCGGTTCAAACTCACCTTGCAAGTGTACAAAAGTGCCACTTTTTTTGCCGGTACCACTTGTCAAAAATTGCATCATTTTGTACACATTACACTGTTTTCGGCCAAACAAAGAGTATGGCTTGATTGCTAAGGAATTTTTGTACTGATTAGTTGTAATTTGGGCAAGATGTGCCCAGTAGTTTTTGAGTGAGACAAAATAGTATTAAGGGGGGACTTTCTTTTTTGGTTGAGTGTAGTAGGGCCTACAGGTGCTATGAGTTAAGTGAAGTCAGTCATTTTGCAAAACCTACATGTATTTCTTTCAAAGCTGTTTTTAAACGGCTTTGAAAGAATGTTACTGTCAGTAAAACAATGGTGTGTAATATACATGTATCCACACTCGCATTGTAGATGTACTCAGAGGCACAATTTTGCCTTTCTGCATTAGGGCCCTGTCACACTGCATATCCTAATTCCTTATGAGTTGCGCATTTACTTTTTTTTCATACGCAGTCGTACGCACAATACGCACTTCATATGCATCTTCAACACGCTACATGCATTATGTGAAGTTTTGCTCCAATTAGTAATGACTATACCTGGTTTTTCAGGATTTCCATCTCCATTCCATACACAGACCAAGCTGAGGCACAACAGCAGAACAAGTCCAGTATAGCACTTCATGGTTATTGTAAAAGAATGCAACTGAGGAAAAGTAGAGAAATTGATATTCTAACAACCGTTTTCAGAGCACCAAAGCCCATGTCTTACACAACTGTTAGATAACGATTTCAAGATACTATCTTCATTTCATCTTTTTCGTCAAACTATTTGAAGCAGCCACTGTAATTGTTGAAAAGAGTGCGCGTATACATGTACCTGGCCTTCATGTACGCGCTGCATGCGCGCTGTATGTGCGCAGCGTGTTCCGTGTTCGACAGTACACGCGCGCTACGCTCTGTTGAGTGGTTGACAACTGTTAATTTCTATGCTCTTGATCGTGCGGGAACCAGCGAAAATGTCCGGATCACTGCAATAATAGTATTATTGCAGTCAACCGGGTACTTTATTATTGCAGTCATCCAGGTACTTTTTATGAAAGCATACAATACGCTGATTTACTTTTACCGCTGGAAGCCTGATATAAATAATACTAAATAATATGTTATCCCCTAGTCGACTAATAGAAATCATTTTTAAAGAGGAAAGAAGGTATTAGTGTCCTGCTGCATTAGAACATGAATCACATATTAAATTAGTACAAATAAAACCTTTATACTTGTCCATATAAAACTCTTTAAGCTTCCTGGATACGCTGGTAAATTCATTTCTCAGACTATCAGGAAAGGAATTAACAATTTTAGGTAGTTGTTTACAATAATTGGAGGAGACAACATCCACTCTACAAATAAGCTAAGTTCCCGTAACTTCTCAGTACTCGGTAGCTACATGTATGCTTGTGTGTTTGTGCGTTGGCAGATCATATTTCTATTTTGGACAACTTCTGTTTGACAATACTGTAATGTCGTTGGCCCTATCTTGGAACAAGAGCTGTTGTCAGTCAGATGTAGAACCTGAAGAAAAGTCAATTTCAAAACTTACCTGTCAGCTTGTAAGCTTAGTTCAGTATCAGTATATCAGTTGTACCGCTCAAATAATCTGGAGTGGTTTTGCTTGTTGTCAATAGACTATTGTACAGATCTGTGGTGCTTATTCTGCTGCTGTAGGTCTATATAGGTTCCTTACGAAAACAGGCCTATTTTGAATGGCTGAGTCCCTCGCTAGTTTTCCTCTCATACCTTAAATGCAGACAATTACTCTTTCGTGCCATTCTTTCGTTAGCTCGGAGCAGAATTTTATTAGCCTATGCAAAGACAAAGAGAAACATTAAAAATAAATTTATTTTTAGATGTTAAGCGTATGTTGCATAAAACTCCAAACTCCATACTGAAGTCTACCTATACGGTTTCTATTTTTGAGCTGCCATATTTTTTTATGTGCAGCTCCAGACATGTGCTTCAAAACTAGACCATGTTTTTCGTGTTTTATGTAGGCCTATGTCTGCCGAGTCAGCAACAAAGTTCATATAGTCTAAAGAGTAAACAGCGATCAAACTCTTTTTTTATTGCTTTAAAAAACTTCCCTTAAGGCATTTTCAGCAGGCGGGACTCGAACCCACAACCTGCCGAATTACCTGCAGACCACGAATTCAATACTCCAAGCCACGAGGACGGCCACAGCATTCAACAGATATCAAACTAACCACCGGTTATGTGTTATTTTGCAGGGTGTTTTTATTACTATAATGTAGTTCTATTTGCCCTAAATAAATGTTCTTTTGTTCAGCCTTCGGCCGACATTGCATCTTTTGGACAAAAAAAAACCAAAGAAAACAGCCCCCAAAACGGCATGCCATTCACATATTGAAGTATGAAGAAATTCAGACATGACGGCTTTTGCTCGCACGATACCACGATCAGTGGTGTATGGCCCCGCAAAGGAGTTGTCAATCCCCCTCCCCCCGTGTTCTTATCGCGGACAGATCAACTACAAGACAAGCTTCCATAGTGTTCTCAAACTTGACCTTGTGTCTTAACTGAGCTGACTAGGAACAATAAAAAAAATTAACTGGTAAACGCTTGCTGAACTCGTAACATTCCGTTAACGACGTAAATGGAAAGTTTACAATTTGTTTTCCTGAAAATCGCATCGTAGCGAGGATTGTACAACAATTTGTGATATCAACAACATTTGTTGATCAAACAAAATATTAACAATTTTCATTCTAGTTCATTATTTTTTCTTTTTGGGAATCGTCCCTCAATAGTTTTCCTCTCATACCTTAAATGCAGACAATGAATCTTTCGTGCCATTCTTTCGTTAGCTTGGAGCAGAATTTTATTAGCCCATGCAAAGACAAAGAAAAACATTTAAAAAAAATTATTTTTAGATGTTAAGCGTATGTTGCATGAAACTCCAAACTCCATACTGAAGTCTACCGATACGGTTTCTATTTTTGAGCTGCCATATTTTTTATGTGCAGCTCCAGACATGCGCTTCAAAAACTAGACCATGTCGTCCGTGTTTTATGTAGGCCTATATATCTGCCGAGTCAGGAACACACTTCATGTAGTTTAAGAGTAAACAACGATCACTGTCCACTTTTTCATTGCTTTTCATAACTTGGTTGACTGTCTGGCTGTTGAAACCAATAATTGATCAATGCAAATTATTATTCAAGAATACAAAGCAGGAAGACAATTCCTTTTACGCATTTTCAGCAAAGATGTATGAAAATTTCAGTCTGTTTCAGTTTATGCAGTTGTGTTCAATAGCAAGAGCCAGCGAACGGAACCATTTGTGATATGTGCTCAACAACTCATTCCTCAGACTTCCATTTTTGTTTTCGTTGGGTGATAAAATGGTTAGCATTGGGTGATCGGGCCGATCTCGATCACCCATTATTTCCGTAAGATATATTTTGTGTTCATGGTGCATTGGGTGATCAAGCACAACCCGATCACCGTTTTGAAATTAATGTTCGACTTTTTGGCTGATGGGGTGGATTCTCCATCACATTTTCGTTTTGTGCTGGATCTTCTTTCTGTGTTTATGTTTCTGGACAATATTTTTCTGCAGCTTTTCTTTCAAACGGAACAACGCATAAAGTTCAAACTTGGTTTTAACATTAACCTTGATCCCAAGATGTACATACATGTGAGACGTCATGATGACATCCTCTTGTATCAAATTATTAGTGGTTTTAGTTAAAACAAAAGTGAGAGCCGATTGTTGAGTGGTCGGGCACAACCCGACCACTGTCTGGATTTGTTCTCATAAATCTTCTGTCTTTCCTTTTTTTCCGGACAATACTTCTCCGCGGGTTTTCTCCTAAACGGTATATGGTATGAACTTGTAACTTTCAATATATATCGACCCTCATCCGAAGTGGTGCATATTACTCTGACGTCATGATTACGTCATCAGGTGTCAAATTACAAGTGATTTTATCTGAAAAAGTTACCAATTACTTTCACCTATAACTCTTGAACTCAATAATCAATGATGGTGGTATTCTGTAATCAGATAGACAATTAACTGCTAAACATTTTTTTGTCGTGTACGTAAACTCGCTTGACCTTTACTTCCGGGTCTACCGGAAGGTCAAAGTTAGGTGAATTCAAAATGAAGACGTTAGCCTGAAATCAAAACAAAGCACAATTTCTTCCGAACGGTTTACGGTATGATCACAAAACCTTGTGTGAATCTGTACCATGTTTCGAAGATGTTGTAAATTTTGTTACGTCATCATGACGTCATCAGATATAAAATTACAAGCGATTTAAAGGCAAATTTTGACAAAATAGTTTGCGTTATATCTTTTGAACTAAATAGAGTATCGTGTTCGTTTTTTCGTGAGGTTGTAGACTATGCCGTGACTAACAGTTCTTGTCCCCGGACACAAACCCGCTTGACCTTTACTTCCAGTGTTACCGGAAGTGCAATAAAAACCGAATATAACTCAAATGTATGACGTCATCATTCGAAAGGGCGCCCTCTAGCGGCACATAAAATAGTGTTGTTTTTTTTTTAATTTGAAAACGATCGGTTCAAATATTTCCAAATCGCCCCTTGATATTCGTTGATTAGCCACAGATAATTTGGCAAGGTTCCAAATTCTTGACGTCATCGGACCGGAAGCAACAACTAGCATCCAAACAGCTCAAATTTATGGGGTCGCAAAAGTGGACCCCGAAATTCGTTCTCACACGCATAATACAGGAATAACACAAAAACGCCCAGTTTTGAAAGGATAGTTGTGTGGATGTTTATATCCAACTTTTAAATGTTATTTCCGATTAACATCATCTTGTTCAAAGCGCGTTTCGTAGCCCAATTGGGCTGTTCCAGGACCTACATGTAGTGTCCCTTTAAGCACTATTTCATAGCGTGGATTTCATGGCTAATGATTGGGTATGCATGGAGATTCCTATTGGAGGTAAGCGTGCTTTTGTGTGCTTACTGTTTACAGTCTCCATGAAACAGATGGAGGCCCTGTTAGCAGAAAATTGTGTGCTTTATAGCAGCGCCATGAAATTGTGACCAGTATTGTACTTTGGAGGTCAGAGGTGCGAATCCTAAGTTAGTGAATTTTTTTGTCCATTTGAAAATTGGTTGAACAAAAAAAGTAAAATATTTCGCCTACTTGAGATTTATTTGAGAGTAAATCCTTAACTTGTTTGAGCAGCTTAGCTGCTGAGACCGAGACCGAGATATCTCTGTTGCTGCCACACAGTGTGACAGACACCCAGATACAGGCCAGCATGGGTCCCCCACCCCGAGCCAAATATCCCCTGTGTCTTGTCGTCAGATCCCTCCAAGGAGAAAGTTGGACAGATTCACAACTACAAATTGTAAGTTGAAAGTATTTATGAGCACCATTTGTCAGAGTTGTGGATGCTAAGATCAGTGGACCGTTGATACTAAGCTCAGTGGACCATTGATGCTAAGCTCAGTGGACTGTTGATGCTAAGCTCAGTGGACTGTTGATGCTAAGCTAGCTCAGTGGACCGTGGATGCTAAGATCAGTGGACCGTTGATAATAAGCTCAGTGGACCATTGATGCTAAGCTCAATGGACTGTTGATGCTAAGCTAGCTCAGTGAACCGTGGATGCTAAGTTCAGTGGACCGTGGATACCATGTGGGGGAGGGAGGGGGAAGGGGTAAAGGCAGAGAAACTCCAAAATGATTGAATAAACTTTCTTATCACACTAATTATAGTCACAATCATTTTCAGGTACTGGTACTCTTAACATGGGCACACATATCAATCACATCAAATGTAAACCTGTGTTCCTTGACGAAGAATGAATCACAAAACATTTTATTGGATATTTTTTTCAATGGAGATATATGAGATGATACAATAATGAATTACATTGTTCTACACAAATAAAGTGCAACAAATAAACCAATGTTTTAACCACGGTGCAAATGCCTCCCCTTTGTAATAACTTGGAAGAGAGGAACTAATGTTGAATTTAAGGATTAAGAAAGAACCCTCCACCATTTGCATCCAGAAATCGTGAGGACCTTCTCAAACCAAATCTGTGTCTAAAAAACAACAGTGTAAATCCGTTGCATTATACAGAGTTTGCAATTATGTGAGATGTCACAAAATGAGCTTAACCCTGAGAGAACTCAACCCATTAAACCCCGACGGCATGTTTTGTTGGAATCTGTCAGGATGGGTACAGTAAACTGACAGTCTTTTACTTTGGGTTGGCACACATCCAGAATCAAAGTCAGAAATATGTGTGTGCAGTTTCCCATACGGTGTTCGAATTTGCCAGGATGGGTATGGTTCCTAGTATATCATGCTCGGGAGTTAGGGTTGTTACAACTGATAATGTAGTAACCAACGGATAATGTATCACCAACCGATAATGTCACAAAACTTAACCGATACTGTATCACTAACCGATAATGTAACAAAAATTGACCGGTACTGTAGTACAATTTACTACGCTATTGGTCAATAGTTGTTACATTATCGGTCGTAACCGATAATGTTGAATCACAGCAAATCTTCCCCACATGTTTGAAAAAATCCTGGGAGAACCCTTGCCGACGATACAAATTAATTTGGATTGAAATGTATCGATTGAATATCTTCAATGCTTGAATAGTGGTTTTATACATTTTTTTTGCGAAAGAACACGCATGGGCATGCAGAACTAAAATGAAACAAAAAAATTACAAAATAAAATTATTTCCCAACCTACCTACCTGGATTTTTTTCAGGCCGTTACTGTAAACGCACCATTTTTTTTGTTTGGCCTTAGTGATACAGTATCGGTTAATTTTTGTGACATTATCGGTTGGTGATAGATTATCCGTTGGTTACTACATTATCAGTTGTAACAAGGGTTAAAGTCGGAGTGTTTTTGTTTCTTTGTACGTGTTATTTAATGTAGGTAAATGAATATTTCTGCTAACTTTTTACTACATTTTACATGAATGTTTATTCATAAATGTTTACTTAAATACTCATGTCTCCTTATATTTTCCCCTACGTCCTATCCTACTATAGAGTACCAAAGTGTGACGTCATTTTGCACCGGGAAATGTAGTGCAAATGGATGGAGTACAGACGTGTGTTGGTTCACAGGCTGAATCACGCGCTAATGTCTTTTACCCACATAATTGTGCGCGTGATGCATCTATCTACCTATTCCGGTATTGCTGTGCATTCTCTCTCACCATTGCTCAGAGTGACGCAAATTTCATCTGTTGGAGAAACAAAACAACAAAATGTATTTTCCCTTGCTAACTTGTATGCCATAGCTCTTCTTATAGTATGTCCCTCACCCTCCCCCGAATTGTGACAATTAAAAACATCATGAATCTTGTACCTACAGCAGAACCCAATTAACCCTGATTATAGCTCTCAAATGGAAGAATGTGGGGTGGGTATTGGTCTCACAGATGAAAAGTGGCCTTATTTGAGAACATTTTGATCACTGCTGGGTAGATCAGCCACTGCACTTGTACACATTACATGTATACATATCTACATATTGGAAGACAACAAGCAGACATACTTGTAAGGAGGAACTTTTTCACATACATTGTACTTACAAGTATTTCAAAATTATATATTTGGGTGGTTTTTTTTCCACATATAAATTTTTCATTTTAAGCTTGGGCTTCTACGCTTGTTGGTTGATCGGTCAGTTTGTCTGTCTGTCCCCGAAAACTGACCAAAAAAGAATTAACAAAGAAACTAATTGATCAAACGACATGAAACCTACTGGAACGTTTTTCAGCCGGAGCTTCCAACTTGTTCAGTGCCTTGTTAAGCAGCTCTCGCAGAGTCAATTCTTTATCCCCTTCTGTATGTCAAAAACATTAAAATCATTCAGATTAACCCATTTCAGTCTCTGTTCTGCCCTTTATTCACTGTAGTGCCCGAAACCGCCTGAACACTCGATGGTTGTATGGATTTTGGTCTTCAGTAAATGAATACAATGTAATACATGTACAACGTACACTCAACAAAAAAAGAAAGTCCCCCCCCCTCCAATACTTTTTGTCTAACTCAAAAACTACTGAGCACCGCTCCATCTCGCTCAAATAACGACTAATCAGTACAGAAATTCATTAGCAATCCAGCCATACACTTTATTTGGCCCAAAACGGTAATAATGTGTACGAATTTATGTAATTCATGACATATGATACCGAAAACAGTTGCACTTTCGTGTACGAGCATGTTGCAGTTCAAACTCACCTTGCAAGTGTACAAAAGTTCAACTTTTTTTTCCGGTACCACTTGTCATAAATTGCATCATTTTGTACACATTGCACTGTTTTTGGTCAAAACAAAGAGTATGGCTGGATTGCTAAGGAATTTCTGTACTGATCAGTCGTAATTTGAGCAAGATGTGCCCAGTAGTTTTTGAGTTAGACAAAATAGTATTAAGGGGGGACTTTCTTTTTTGGTTGAGTGTAGTAGGGCCTACAGGTGCTATGAGTTAAGTGGAGTCAGTCATTTTGCAAAACCTATTTCTTTCAAAGCCGTTTAAGAATGTTACTGTCAGTAAAACAATTGTGTGTAATAAACATGTATCCACACTCACATTGTAGATGTACTCAGAGGCACAATTTTGCCTTTCTGCATTAAGTTGCAAAAAATACGGCAAAAGGGCTACCGGGGGAGGTGGCCACCGCCGCCTCACGCTGCGCCACCTCACACTGGCTTCATTGCCTCAAGCTGGCTTTGGGAGCACTCAACCGAGAACGATCAACTTGTGAACACACCCAACTGTAGTTATGGGGTACAACTAATATCCAACTTTACTTGCCTACTTTTGTTCTCCTTCGTTCCTATTGACATCTCAAATTAAATAGCGTTACCCTTTGTTACCCTTTGTTCCATAAACACAAACACACACACACACACCCATATACTTTACATAACTCTCGAGGACAAGGCATTGTCTTTCCCTTTGTCCCTATAATATAACACTCGCCCATAGGCTGAGCAGTCAAACTCACGATCTACGACCGTTTCAACTAAAGACAAATGCTCAAGGACAACAAAGAATATGTTCCGACATCCCTGTGTTTCGACACCTCTATGTTCCGACACCCCTATGTTCCAACACCCCTAGGGGCTACGGGCCTGCAAAATAATACCCTAATCCCAACCTCACCCTAACCCTAGGTTTGTAGAAACATAGGTTGAGCAGTCGAAAACATAAGGTTGTCAGAACATAAGGGTGTCAGAACATAGAGCAGTCACCCCATATACATGTAGCTCATGTAAGGTAAAAACACACACCTTTTGCACTTCATATGGTATGGGCTCCGTGCGCCAACGAGATACCGGTAGAGTGCTTTTTTACCACTTTTGAGAGCCCGTGGACGGGACACAGCGCGTGTGCGTATTGTACTGGTTGGCGTGCGAAGTATGCACGACTTAATTATCTTGAATGTGCCCAAAGCTAAACCATAGCGTCTTCGCATGAGTGTCAGATGTTGTCGGCGATTCATTCATGTACTAGTCCCCACCCCCCGATCAATCAATATGAATACATTTGAAGTCCTCAATGAATGGACCGGGTCACCGGGAACCAGTCTAGGTTCGCCCAACTCTCCTTTTCTAGCCGTTAATCAGGGGATACTTGTGCACAGAGCCCATGGCAGTGATGTGTGTGTTTTTAAGCACATGAATACATGAACTGCCCGTTTATAGTGTATCGAAGCTAAAAAGACTCCAACACGCTACATGCATTATGTGAAGTTTTGCTCCAATTAGTAATGACTATACCTGGTTTTTCAGGATTTCCATCTCCATTCCAAGCACAGACCAAGCTGAGGCACAACAGCAGAACAAGTCCAGTATAGCACTTCATGGTTATTGTAAAAGAATGCAACTGAGGAAAAGTAGAAAAATTGATATTCTAACGACCGTTTTCAGAGCACCAAAGCCCATGTCTTACAACTGTGAGATAACGATTTCAAGATACTATCTTCATTTCAACTTTTTCGTCAAACTATTTGAAGCAGCCACTGTAATTGTTGACAAGAGTGCGCGTATATACATGTACCTGGCCTTCATGTGCGCGCTGCATGCGCGCTGTATGTGCGCAGCGTTTTCCGTGTTCGATGGTACGCGCGGGCTGCGCTCTGTTGACTGGTTGACAACTGTGACTTTCTATGCTCTTGATCGTGCGGGAACCAGCGAAAATGTCCGGATGACTGCAATAATAGTATTATTGCAGTAAACCAGGTACTTTGTTATTGCAGTCATCCTGGTACTTTTTATGAAAGCGTACAATACGCTGATTTACTTTTACCGCTGGAAGCCTGATATCAATAATACTAAATAATATGTTATCCCCAAGTCGACTAATAAAAATCATTTTTTAAAGAGGAAAGAAGGTATTAGTGTCCTGCTGCATTAGAACATGAATCACATGTTAAATTAGTACAAATAAAACCTTTATACATGTCCATATAAAACTCTGTAATCTTCCTGGATACGCTGGTAAATTCATTTCTCAGACTATCAGGAAAGGAATTAACAATTTTAGGTAGTTGTTTACGATAATTGGAGGAGACAACATCCACTCTACAAATAAGCTAAGTTCCCGTAACTTCTCAGTACTTGGTAGCTACATGTATGCTTGTGTGTTTGTGCGTTGGCAGATCATATTTCTATTTTGGACAACTTCTGTTTGACAATAATGTCGTTGGCCCTATCTTGGGACAAGAGCTGTTGTCAGTCAGATGTAGAACCAGAAGAAAAGTCAATTTCAAAACTTACCTGTCAGCTTGTAAGCTTAGTTCAGTATCAGTATATCAGTTGTACCGCTCAAATAGTCTGGAGTGGTTTTGCTTGTTGTCAATAGACTATTGTACAGATCTGTGGTGCTTATTCTGCTGCTGTAGGTCTATATATAAAGGTTCCTTACAAAAACAGGCATATTTAGAATGGCTGAGGTCAGTAGTAGATTTTGCATCTTTGTTCAGTACAAAACCACATATTCAAGGATGTCGTCACCTGGGCGGATATCATTTTTACTTCCCGGACGCGCGGCGGAATGCATAAAATTAAATTACTTTATAAACTATATGCAGTGACCTGCTCATTAACAAGAGTTATTAATTAATTATTTTTATTCACAATTGCAAAGTAGTTTTAAATTGTATGCAATGACCTTCTGTTTCCATTTCACCATATGCCCCTGAAGTGCCCAGCCCACTAGAGAAGTTTGAAGTTAGACGCTTGTAACTTGAAAAAAGATTTGACTTTTGGGGATGTTTCTTCATTTGTGTTTCTTTATCTTGTTTATGTCAATAAACTTGAGCAAGTTGTGGTGGAATCCCTGAATTTAATTCTTGTCTTGTGGATCATTTTATTTGAAACCCACAATCAGAAGAATTCTTCATTTTCAATGGGAAAAAGTATGAGTTCCAAATTTTCTCTCTCATGTAATAGTTTCACAAACTTAAAAGCATGAAGAAAAAAGACACTCAAAAGCTAATTGGATCAGTTCTCAGGCTGATGTTGGACAATAACCAAGAATTGAAAACTTCATTCAGTTGAATGTTTTAATGGTCTGGGACCAGCACCCGATTTCACGAATTGCTGTGATGCGTTGCAACCCGAGTTACGATGTGTAACACGTCGCAACTCGCGACGCATCGTAGGATCCATTTCACGAAACTTGCGATGTGTTGAACGCATCGTAAGTTCCTTGTCGACTACTTATAACGAGACTATAATACGTCGCAACTTGCGACGCATCGTAGGATCCATTTCACGAAACTTGTGATGTGTTGAATGCATCACAAGTTCCTTGTCGAATAATTATAACGAGACTATAATACCGAAACAATTTGTCTAAAGTTGTAAATGGAAGATGCATCAAAGTAAATATGAATTATCCTGGAATATTGCAGTTATTTCAAAGTACAGCTATGCAGTCCACCACTAGCTTGTTTTCCTTTAAAACTGCATCACACATCCACCATTGTGTGTTATGTTTTAAAAATTTCTGAGAGGAGATTCGACGACTCTTTGTTGAATATCAGACGACTATTTACTGTACGCTGAGTACATACATACAACAGTCACCGCGTTGTGCTATAAATTCACCTTTTGCCTAACACTTGCGACACGTTTCGTGAAATGAATCGCAGGATGCGTCACAGCTGCAATGCATCGTAGGGATGCGACGCGTCCCAGCGCTGCGATGCATCATATTAGTTACGCTGAGTTTTGTGAAATCGGGTGCTGGACCGGGACTTAATGAACCAGGCGTAAACTGAAATTTGTCAAGTCTGGATGTACATCTTATAAGACATAAGGACTTTTTAAAGTATTCTGTTGTCCAGATTCATGTCTGGGGTGTATTAAGTCAGGCCAAATCTTGTTTCTGGGCATAACCCTTTTTTTGAGTTTTGGACAGAGGTAGATTTAAGTTAACATTTTCTTCCTATTTTTCCTCTGGGGAATCGGGAAATGATTCAGCAACAAAACTGCAGAATTCAGTGCAAGTAAGCTTGCAGAGTTTATTGTCGTGGACTTTTTGAAAACGTGTGAATAAGACGTTGACATTAAATTTCCTTTTTTTTTTAGTTTGCACAAATCCTTGTGAAATTGCAAATTAAGCTTCAGACCACATTTTTTAGTTTTAGTGCTCTTGTTTACGACTCTCTGAAAGTAAAAAAAAAAACTACTTGCTATTACAAATCTGAGTATTTATGAATTCCTGCAACAATCGAAGCCAATATTCTCATTGCAACCCACAGTTACCTTAAAATTAAACTTCATTGACTCAACAGCATTGAGATTACATGAAAAAAATCAATTGTTATAATCTTTTTAACCCATTTTTGCAGGTAGGAGCAGTGCAAATCTTCCATCTACCAGATGAGACGTTCCCGGACGGATGTCGTTTGATCTCACAACTTGTCATATCCAGCTCCGGACAAGTCTGTGATCTGCAGGTAAGGAACATTTTTGGAGTCTAGATGCTCTGTGCTGCGATCTGAGGCAATTTTTGACCCCTTTTAACCAAATCTTTTGGAGAAAAAGATGGTGGTGTACGCAATGCCTGCCTTTATTTCAACGTCACTTAAAATAATTGGGTTCGTTTTTTGGGGGGGAGAGGGGGATAGCCCTCGTTGGCGAAAAAAATCAGGGTTTTGACCCCAGTGACCACGTGATGACCTTTGACCCCAGTTTGGTTATGTGACACTTTTGACAAAGTTTGGTTGAAATCGTTCAAAACATGTAGGAGCATTAAACAATGTCAACGTTTGTTACTTACTGACTAAGTAACTGAGAGACTTGATGATCAGTTGAGCTGCTATCCCGCAGCTAAAACATCTGTCTCGTATTCTGGATAGCCAGAATTTATGAATTTTAAATACCAATAAACTTAGCTTAAACAGTCTTGGGGTAAAAAAAAGAATAAGTTGAAAAGCTATATTAACATACGGACTTGCTATTGCTGTCCTTCTGTGCGTCACGGATCCTACACACAAGGATTAACGACTTACATGTAGTCTAACTCCTGGTTAACAGCCTGTACAGGTGGCAAATACCATGAATACTTGTGAACAAAGACCCCTGCGCGCGGTGGCTTTCAAATTTGCAGGGCTCTGTGCCCAATCTGTTGTCGAAGTCTGTCAAACCAGCTAATTATGGCTAATTATTGGGGGGGGGGGGTTTGGTGGTGTTGGGAAAACTTAAGAAGTTGTAAGCCAGGGAACACAATTGCTAGACATGAGGGATATACAAGTAAATCCTCCTGCAATTACAGGGCTTTGGGCTATTTTTTACATGAAAGCATTTATCTTTCCTTACACACCTTTAATATCCTTCAAAAATGTCCGCAGAGCCCTTTTACATCATTTGGAAACAATCTCAGGTGTGGCTGGGCGCCCAATTTCATGTATCTGTGCTGAAAGGTACTCAGGGTTTTCCACCGGACACCCAGCTGCCGTGAAATCATATAGAAAGGGGGGGGGGGGCTAGACATAATCTGTTCAAAACGGGAGCGCTGTTCAAAACCTACATAATGGTCAGTGTCACACAATACCGGTAGGTGTCGGTATTAGCTATCCACAAGGCGTTTAAATAAGCAGCAAATCTCGAGGAAAAAAAAGGATTTTCGTTAAAAATACACCGCACTTTTTAAACAAAAAATCACATGCGGTGAAACCCGCTAATTATGATCACTCTGAGGACTGTGTTTTTCTACGGTTCCCAATTTCAAGTGGGGAGGGGGGGGGGCGACTGGGGGAATGATTTTTTTTATGGGGGGGGGGGCATGCACCCCCACACCACACAAACCTATGCTGCTGACTGTATGTACAGGTAGATATTCTTGCTGGGTGATTACCTTTTGGCCCATATGTCCCATTAAGTACAGACCAGCACATTTTCCTCTGCGTTTTTTGTTTGTTTTCTATTTCAATTTGTCAATTTCGTTTTGGTTTTTAATTTTTTTTTTACTGGTGACAGAAAATGGCAGATCTGTCAATCTCAAAATAGGCCTTAAGAGTATAGAAATAACCTTTAACTTGTTTTGGATTTTATTCACAGAAACTTTTCATGGCCACAGATGGAACTCAAACATCACACTACTCGACTGAGCCTGCTGCTGGCAATTCTAACATAGAGGGCGCCCTTCCAAATAGAGTGAACACAGACAGTGATGCGGGCAGCGGAGAGAGGAACTCAGCAGACCATAGGGATGACAGTGTGGACGCAAATGATGAATTACATGGGTGTGTGGTTTGCCAAAACGGACCAGTCAGTATAGCTCTGTTGCCGTGCCGACACACTTGCGTCTGCTCCTCCTGTTTCCCGCTACTGAGTAAATGCCCCATGTGCCGCCGCCATTTTGACTCGTTCTTCCCATTGAACTGTGGGATTGATGGGGCACGGGATCGGATGCATTACCCAGCTGACGGTGCACAGGATGACGAGGATGATGATTGGGCGACAAAATTTAACAATTACTGTGAGAGGTTCAACCGATGGCTCGGATTGGACAACTGAGAAGTACATGTATGGCTTTACAATAGAGGACACACGTACACACAAAGGGAGAACAAAATATCCTTTCAGTCCTCGAGCGTTGGGTCTTTTGTTGAAAACGGTCCTCGATCGTACGGTTATGTGTTTTTTAAATTGAAGTTTGAAATTCTAAAATTCTATTCAACACAAACCTGCATAGATGCAAATAAAACACAGTGTCACAATTTTCAGATTTTCAGCATGTTTTTGTTTTTGTTTTTATTTAGCCAAATGCTGAACAAAGGCCGTTAACAATTAGCTGTAGATGACAACAACAAAAAGTCTGGGAGTAGAGATGTACAGTCAGAGTTATGGTACAATAATACATACGATGACAGCAACATTATGAGACGTCCGTGACATCACAGAGAGAACCATGAGAAAAAAAACTGAATATTTAATTAACTTATGAATAATTATGAGTGAAATTAGCATATTCAAGGTTATCTATGTGGATTAACAAACATATTGTTTTCGTGGATTAGAGGGTTTTTTTTACGATAAATACTTTTTCTCAAAATGAGAATAGACAAACTGAACAAATTTGATGAGATTACTTTTGTTAACCTGAAATCAATGACCACTAAAACATCCTTTTAATTGCGGTTTGAAATTGGCTTTATTTAGCACTTCCATTTGTAGGATGGCCTAAATTACATGGTTGTCATAGATCCCGAAAAACAAATTTCGTTTGTATACTTTAATAGGGTACAAGAATCTGAATAAATATTCAATGAGAACCCAAGAGATCTATTGCAAATTATAACTTATGATACCCTTCAAAAAACATTGTGCATACGGCAGCCATCTTGGTAATGTTTGTTCTTTTCATTCAGTAACAGTGAATGCGCATGGCATCTACTCATGCGAATCCCAGCAAAACTGACATTCGCCCCAAAGATGGCTCCAATGCAAATGGTCTATAATGCTTGATGATTATAAACTACGCTTTTGGGACAAACAAAAATATCTCGAATCGTTGAATTTCCAAGCAGTGAAAAAAATACAGCTAATCCAGAAAAAGGAAGTCTTTGGCTGAACTGAGTTTGTATACCTCACTGGGATGTGGTTATATGTGTAATACATCTTCCAAATCTTGGTTAATAATTATACAAGGATAATAGTTTTGACATATACAGTCTTTTATCATACAGTAATGGCATTATATATTCTTTTCATATGCAGCATGCAAAAAATCAAGTGTTTTCTTAATGCAGAAAAATAGTTTTGTTTTGTTTCTTCAAAGTAATGCACACTGGGTGCACCCTGCAAAAACAAAAATCAAAATTATTTCTAACTTCTTAAATTTTAGATGTTCAACATCTGGCCATGAACAACGTTTTGGTTATTGGACAACTGAACCCACCCCCCACCCCAAAAAAAACCCCAAACGACTTAACATTTTAGACCCTGTTTTTAATATCTTGATTTCAAATTTGTTTGACTGTTAAATGTCCAATATTGCAAAAGTGTTTAATTTTTTTTTCATTTAGAAGAAAGCAAAAGGATGAAGTTAAAAAGAAAGATAAAAAGTTCTCTCAAGTTTCTGAGCCAACTTAAAAAAAAAGAAGACTTTCTCTTGTATAGTACAATTTCAAAGCAAGGAAAAAAAACAACAAAAAAAAACAAAAACAACACAAAACAAAAGTTAAATAATCGTGTCAAAATCCCCAAATACCAAGTACAGACTTCAAATATTATCCACAAGTTTTTGCTGGGGAAAACAGGGTTAATCTCCCAGAACCATCATAATTATACTTAACACATATCTGTAATTGCCATTTTCAGTACACGTATAAACAAGCACCAAGCTGGTAGTGTCAAAATGGTAAAATTAAAACCAAATACCGGAGGAGACTAAGATGTCTGCAATAACTGCAAATATTATACCGCTTTGCTAAGTTCAAGCTGACAAATCATGTTTTCAAAACGAACATTTCAATTCAGATTTGGCAAACAAAAAGAGCAGCAGTTTTCTACAATTTGCTATATTTATTGACACTGTTAACGTTGATGATAACAAAATCATCAAATTTTTATCTTTCTCCCTGCAGCTGTTTGAACTTATTTCTTCCATTTTGCCTCCGCAAACGAATCTGTTTGCTGGCTGAGATACAAATGTCTTGTAGCTAATACAAAAAAGTTTTAAGTTTTCTTGAATTACACTTCAGTTTTCAATTAAATATGGACATTTCTTTACTTTGATGAGATGAATCAACATGCATTTCTTTCACTGATCTTTTAACTTCAACCAACCCGGCCATGTAAACAAATTGCCTATTGCTGAAAAAAAATACATCTCTTTGTGAAAGTGTTGGTCTAGTCCATCACAAGTCGAATCACTCGTCAGGTCACAAAGTAACAGGATGAACAATGACAAAGGAATGCCTTTGCCAATGTTTTTATTTGAATGACTTGAGACGAAAGGACTTGTGATGTGGCTTTGAAGACTTGGTGCAACCCTGACTCCTGCACATGATTAAAAGGGACAAGACGTGGTAAGAAAAGTATCTTGGAAAAAGCATCTTATGTGGATCCTGCCACATTGCAATAGTATGAATGCATTTGTTTGGCACTTGCCACGGCTGTTGAAGTTCAGTGTAGTGGGTTTGAACCCCGACCAAAATTTCAATCATTACGTGAACTCAAAGCATTAAGTTGACCCAACTGAACACCCTGATCTTCATCCAATAATCTTCAACATTTTTGATTTCACATGTTAACCCATAACATTTGGACTTTAGCTCAATATTCTTCGGTCTTTGTTCGATAACTATTGTTATTTGAACAGCAAGTTCAGATGTGTTTCGTGTCAACAATCATCTTGCTGTTTTCTTCAAACTCTCAACAGCCAAGGTTCAAGTCTTATCGCTAGATCATTCTGGGCCATATTTCATGGCATGCGCGGCATTGCCCTCTGTAGACCAAGAATATCTTCCAACTAAAAAAACCCCAAAGGTTTCCAATAATACTTTCCATATATCATGGATTAGCAAGACATTTTGACATGTGCCCATGCTGGTACTTTCTGTGCTAGATCACACAACGGTGATCATAATTGCCGAATCCTGTGGTAGCATCCATGACACAGTACCCTGGTTTTACATAATACATATTTTTAGCTCATGAGAATACAGATATTACGTAAGATATCTTGGTGATTATTTTGGGCAATTTTGAGTAATAACTAATATTCTGTTATCAATTTGGAGCATCGAATAACAAAAGGTGTCTTTCATTAGTTCAGGGTTTGTAGGTTAAAGGTTCAGAAAGAAATATTCAATGGCTGTTAATAAGCCATTTGCGAGTAACCTACACCCTTTGGGATTTACAATTGAAAAACATCTGGTACACTGACTTGCTCAGAGTGCTTGGCACATTTTAACTTTGAATTCTCCAGACCAAAGACACTGTTGCTAATCACAAGATTCGGGGCAAGCTCTTGCATAGTTACGTAAGAGATGCTCAGCACCAATACCTGGTTCACAATGGGTGAGAATGGCACAAAGACACCAGACCATGCCGGAGCTGGGGGTTGCTTGCTAGCATAAGGCTTGCCCTGAATCACGTTGATATAGTAACAGTCTCTTTGGTCGGGAGAAAGCAAAGTTAAAACGTGCAAAGCACTGGATGAAGTCAGCATTCCAGATTGTATTCAAATTGAACTCGCAAATGGCTTATTGGCTAAAAAGATTTAAAGGATTTCCCAAACGAAATTTGTTTTGTATTTTCTATACATAATCCTAGCTACTGCTAGTAGATTTGCTAAGACTGGCTGACACTCAAACTTAGCAAACAGTATTACAAACGTCACATTATCTTTGTTACGATTACCTTCCATTGTCCCCATGGATTTCAAGACCAGCTTTGTATACAAACTTCTATCTTATCTAATCAAATTACTTGTGAATATCAAGGTATTTCTCTAATCAATATAAACGTCGGCTACTATTTCTTCGTCTTTGTCAATTCAATTATACAGGAACAAACAAAAATAATCAACTCATTTAAGTCCAGCTTGGTAGTGATAATATCAATGTTAAACCAGCCATGAATCCATCATGGGTTATTTTTATCGTTAACTCTTATTTATGTTTTATTTTTACAATATTTCTCCAGAGAATTTTTTTTTAATATTTCTTTGTTTTACCTCCAGGGCATTTTGTTACATAGTATAACGTTGAAATCAACAAACGTAATGAAACAGAGATAACCATACGACACAATATTTCAAAGCAGCACTTTTTTGTTAAGACTATATTTACACACAAAAATGAACTATGCATCTGATGCCAAACTGAAATACTGTAGCCCAAACTAGACTTTTTTCTGGGACTGATTTATACTGTTGAACAAAGAAATTGACTGGAGTGGGGCTTGAACAAAGCCTGTCAGCAAGCATCTATGATATGTGTGCAGACTATTCGACACAAGACTGCGTCTTAGAACTCAAGACTCTGACCCTTCAGCGGGCGTCTTTTATCGGGTCTTCAGTAACCCGTTGTCTTGCATAAACATGGTAGCAAATTGACCAATCAATAGCTTAGGCAGAACCTCTGCTTGAAATGACGTCACAATTTCTCAAGCCGACTCCGACTGGCAGACGTGCGGGGTTGTATAAAATTTTCATGCACACACAGCAGACATTAGTGCGGCGCGTGCCGGCTCCGTTGAACAACGGATGATACTCCGACTAGGTCTGAACTGCACCGGTGCTCTACCATCCGAGCTATCCAGCCCTATTTTGGCCTTTTAAAAAATTTGATATTGAAAATGTTGGCATGCATGAGATTCAAGCTCTTTAGTTGATCCAAATTCTTTGTTTAGAAATCACCAACAGAGTCAGTTTGTCCTGAGAACTTCAAAATCATAGGATTCAAAACTCCTCTCAGTCAACTTTAGACTTGAAACAAAAAAAGTGATCACATTATAAAATTTGGTAGCATTGCACAGCATGGGATTACTTTTACGAGTGGTGTAAGCCCACATGGGACAGACCAAATAACAATGCTGGGGATTATGCAAATTAAAGTTCCCAAAAAATCGACCACAAGACTTTTAAACACAAGTTTCAAACTACAACAGACTAATGCACCATGTCGTACATGTACCACCAGGGCAATCGAAAACAAAACATGCAATGCTAAAGCAAGTTAGTTGTGGTCAACTTTTTGTTATTGAAAATAAGCACTAAAAACAACTATTTATACTTTAGATTCGCTAGCCTTCGTCTTAATTACGAATTTTGTTTTTAACCATGGCTCACAAGTTTACACAAACACCGATTAGCCCCCAAAAATTCTGTCTTCACCACGTCGTCGGAATAACGGTTTTTTCTTTCTTTTTAAAAAAATAGAGTTAAAATTAAAACCAAGGTGTTCCACAACCGCCAGGGTGTGTGTTTGTTAAATGTTTACTCCTCTCAGAGGCACTGTTTTGTACAATGGTTTCTCCCCTAGATACCTTAATCTATTTAGTGTTGAGCTAATACTTGGACTGCTATAACTACATGTAGTGCACTACCCCTTACATTTGTACGTCAAAAAACAAATTGTGCATTACCATCACCAGATTTACAAGTTTTCAAGCTAAGAATTATTTCAGCAGAGGTAACAATTAACACTGTACTCATCTTGACTGTTTATCTTGGGGTTGGGATGTTCATTTTCTTTTTCAGGTTTTTAAAAAAATTGTTTGGCCCTGTTCTTTGACGAAATTGGCATGTAGCATTTTCCAGCTAACCTCTGCCTTTTGGCAGAATTGGTAACCGGTTTGATTAAAATCCACCAAGTACCGGTGCATGTATTGTTTAAATTCTTTGACGAAATTGGCATGTAGCATTTTCTAGCTAACCTCTGCCTTTTGGCAGAATTGGTAACCGGTTTGATTAAAATCCACCAAGTACCAGTGCATGTATTGTTTAAATCAGGAATCCTCAACTGAAAGTTTCAGTTGGGACTTTCTAAAAGTAATTTTCTAAAAATTTAATTTTGTTAGGGTTGGACTATTTTGCCATCACAGGGACTTGGTGCTGATGATGAAACAAAAGCGCCACTGTAGAACCAGGGCCCAATGTCATGGCTCTGCCTACTGCTAGGCGCTAGTGACAAAAATCCCTGTCTAGTGCTGTAGCAGAAAATAATGTGCTTACGGTTAGCATATTTCAATGGTTAGTGAGGAATTTTGGCGTATGCGTATGTATACATCCATTAAAGCTATAGTCCATCATTTGCAGCCATCCGAAAAGTAACTGGCGTAATTATTGTTGAGAAACATACTTGGTTGAAAGATAGTAAGGTGACTAAACTCCCTGTGAAACGATTCTTTCTGGCAAGCTGTCATTTTGAAGTAATCATCGAAAGAAGGCCTTTCTGACGGTGCTTCTTAAGACACACCGTAGGAAATTTAAATTAGTAGTTCGTTTTGTTATTCGGCAAAGCGCGCGTAAGCATTGGCACGACGCACACGCAGTTGCTATAATTCGTCGGATCAGTGCGCGACATCGCGTAGCTGCAATCGGCTCAGTGAGAACGTGTCTCGGACGCTGAATTCAGGCCCAATTCAAAACACGATTCAGCAACTTTTGATTTGAAATTGAGATCCTAGAATGCTGTTTTTCTCGGAGTATACAGCTGAAGCTGAGCTGAAACTTCATCAGGTTAGTTGTTTAGTGCCCTTCTTTAGATTTTGAGCACTTTTGTTGCTTCAAACAAAATGCACAAATTACAAATGACGGACTGTATCTTTAACTAAGCATTTTGTGCTTACAGGGTTAGCACAGAATTTTTCTGCTAACTTTTAGCACAGAATAGTGATCGTAAATTTGGTAAGCGCAGAATCCTGTGGTTAGCAGAGCCATTAAATTGGGCCCAGGCTTTTCCCAATAGATTCACTAATATTAAGTGACGATATTTGGACAAATCAAGGTGCATAGCCCAAAAAAACATTAGGGAAAAGGCTCACCTGATAGATGTTTAGAAGATTTGTTGAAATAAAATTTTAAAACAAAGTTACTCACTTCGCTTTGCCAATGTCTAGCTACGAACCTAGTATGGCCTAGGATTTAAACCTCAAAATCCACCTCACTACAACAAAAAAACACCAGAAATCGAATAAAAGATCCTCTTTTATCAGTCGACTGAAAGATCTCTCTTAACTTAGGGGAACGAAGTTTCACAAACTTCTTTTGAAATGCTTAAACGTCAATTGTACATAGTTATATCATAGTTTATATACACATATATACGCACTTGTTTGTTTTTATACATTGATCATATTCAGAGTCCAAAAATATGAATCGAGACCGACCAATAATGTCTTTTTTGAAGCAAATATACAGCATATTGTAAGTTTACATATATGGATCGCAGTTAGGAAAATTAAAGGAACAAGACATATACATAAACATGTACATATACCCAGGAATTTTTGAGGGGTTGAAACTGAAATTTGGTTCCAGTAAAAGAAAACAATAGAAAAAGAGAAAAACATTTTTAGTGATGACTGCCACAAATTTTTATGAAAGATTTTCTTCTTTTTTGGGGGGAGAGCAAAAATCAACATTTAAGCAGATATGGAACTAAAATTTAAAAAAAATATTAAAAACTTTTAACTGTGTGAAACGCCAATTTGAGAATACTTCACCAAAAAAGTCAAAATAGTTAAAATTCAGAACAGAACAACTTTTCCCACAAAGGTCCCCCCTCCATAAAACTGAGTTAAATGAAATAATTTGTCAAGAATTTTCTCGTCTTGAGAAATCATATCTAGAAATTAAATAAAAAAAATTAAAATAAAATACAATATGGAGATTCCTCCATTTTCAAAACTTAACGATTTAGACAAGAACTTGCTTTGATGTCGCAATATTGCTCTTTTCAAAGAAAAGAAAATAGTTACACTGGTTTCCTTGCAAAAAAAAAATTAATAAAATAAATAAAAATAAAATAAAATAGGCTGATACCACTGAAATTGTGACTGAATCTGTAGTTTTTGACTGTACTGTCTTCAAGGTACCTGACTGAGACAGCTTGGTATAACAAAACTCACCAGGAGTTTATGTTATCAACCATTAATTTGCTGGTGAAATGTACATCTGTGTACAAGAGAGATATATTTAGGAGGATTAGTTGCATGTGGGTAAGTCCAAGAAAAGGTCCATTTTTTGTCCACATGCGTAACAGCATATTTTCTGTAATTATATAATCATCGCACAGACTAATAACATAAAAATTCTTGTGGGTATTGTCCTTGCAGATGCCCAACAGCAGAATAAAAAAACCCACTGAAATCCATGAATATCTTAGAGGGTTGAACTTTGTAATGTTTTCTTATTTATCTTTTTATGCCCGAAAGCATGGATTTGCAAAGCAGACACAACCAAGCAAGTTTACAAGCTAGATAAAAAAAATACCTGCTGGGAACCAGTCACAGCAATGTACACTGAATGGCATTTAGCTGGTAACATTTTTTTTTTTTCAGCGACATTTTTCACTTATGGAAATCCAACTCCATCAAAGTCCAAATAACTTATAAATCCCACGGGCATACCATTTCTTTTACATAAATCAACTGAAGAAAAAAAAGAAGCAGAAAAAAAAAAGTCGGAATGACAAACCAAAATATGGAACAAAACTGTGTCACACTTTTTTTTGTTCCGCAAGTGGTAAGTTGGAGTAGACACCTGTAGCTTAGGAATACAAAGATCAAAAGAGAGGAGTACATATAATATCATGCATGATGACAAGAATAATTTGATATCCATTAAATACCGATATACAAAATTTTGGTTGATTAAAATGGCGGACAAGCACAAGCCCTGTTTTACATATCCATACAACACGTGTTGTGGTTCAAGACGTATCTGCAGGGCTTTAGGAATACCGTTGCAGACTGTGGTCCGATTGCCTCAGAAATCCATGGACGCTGCCTGCACTCAAGTGCTGCATGGTGATTGGAGGGGTGGAGGGGTGGGGGCGTGGCTTGGCTCCCATCCCTTTACTCTTTGTTTTCCCCCCCGAGAACGATGCCCTGAGCTTCCTTTGGAATCCTTCTCGTCACTTGGGCAAGGCGTCATCAATTTCTGTTGCTTTTGTTGGGATGTTCTCCACCATCTGATTGAAGAAAGAATGATTGAAACGAATACAAAATGGAGTTAATTTGAGCTTTGGAAATAGCTCCAACCAATGTGCAAACCTTCGCCAAGGCTAAACAATCCCTGCCATATTGTGCTGATGTGGGACCCTTCAGTGGGGCGTGAGAAATACCCGGATGGGGAAACAACCAAGGCGCGATGACTGCGAGTGTTGGAGGCGCCATCTATTGACATGCTTGTCAGTACATGCTTGTCAGTACACCCAAAAGAAATACTCGCATAAATGGTGAAGAATTAGTATGTTAAAAAAAATGCTGCATCAGACCCGATCCGGATCACTTCCAATTTCTAATCGATTGTACCTGTACCAAGGACCACCCCTAAAACAATTTGTATGCAAATCCATACATATCTTTTGACTTATCTTGTTAACAGACAAACCAACCAACCAAACCACCAACTAACCAACCACACATCCAACCAACAAACCAAATCCGATGAAAACATAACCTCCTTGACGGAGGTAATAATCAATAGTGTGCATGGATTGTGTACAGGGTGTGCGTGCAGAGCTGTGAAGTCAAATGTACATTTACCTCCTCGGTGGTGATCAAGTAAAAACAGAGCCGATACTGAGGGGCATGTGAGCACCATTGCTCCTGTGTCTGTGTCATGCAAATACACTACGGGTCTGTGACATGACAGTAACGACTTGCAGCCAATTTCAAGAAACTTTACCCGATGGCATAACTCAACCGTGCGCCAAAATTTATTACGTAAGTTGCGCAACATTTTACGCTGTGCGACATTTCGGTTATGAAACATTTTTTGAAATTTTCACGGTGCGTTAGTCCGTGACTTGTGCAATAAATTATGGCGTAACTTGCCAATTCATTTAGGTGGAGAAGTTGTGGCGTAGCGACTATTTTACTAACAAATCATGATCGTCGTGAAGCCTGTCATTGCACAACTTATCAAGGTTGATACAAGACACTCATAGCTTTGTGTTTGAGGTAAGCAAATTACTATATTACTTGTGACAAAATTTTTTAGAGTTGCTGCACGATTCCGAAGAAAGGCGGACAAAACTTTTTTCAAAATGGGGGGCGGAGGTGATTCAACGACTGTTTTGTGATGAACCTAAATCATGCACAAACAGCTGTCGCAAGTGGTGTTTATTTTCCTTGTCCCAGATGTATAGATTTTTAAAATGTTGCGCAGCTATGCAAAATTTCGTGAAACCGATCGTAAGCTTATTGCGCAGCTGTGCAACAGATTTGTTGTGTTTGTGAAATCAGTTGCAGGTCACACATACTCACACACCCAGTTTGTGCTTTATAGTACAGCAGTGACGTTAACCTTCATAAGGAAATTCTGCTTCTGAAGTTAGTATGCTTTTTGCTCTGCTTGATTCTCCACGAAATAAACGTTTAAAGACAACTGTGTGCTTAGCAGTGCCTCAAGCTGTCGTATCATACCAACGCTGAGGAGACGACTTACCGGACAGGGCGTGCTCCGTCATACTCAGACACAAGTTCTCCAGCCGATTGGTCATCTCAGGATCCCCCATGGGTTGGTTGATGGAGTCCTGCAGGGGCTGGACTTGGTAGGTGTACGGCTGGGCGGGCTGGGATGTTCTCCTGATGGGCGCCGACTTGGTGCGCTGGACACCAATGTGTGGGTTACCGGGAAGCTAAAGAAGAGACAAATGTATACAATGTATACATGTAAATCGGGAATATGTCTGAAAATTACAAAATAATGTTGAAATTGGAAATCAGTGGCAAGTTTTGCAAACTAATTTTTATCTTCTTTTTTTTTGCATAATGTAGTTAAATGTAGGAAAGCATCCGCCGTTAAAAAGAAAGCATGAGGCATTAGTGTGTTTTCGAGCACCAGTACTGCGTAGATTTGTGCACATTCAGAGAAAAATAAGTCATTCATAAGTTGTGTGACCAACACACAGAGCTCACGCCATTGAACATGGGGGCCATTTTATGCACACTACAAGCTTTCAAGCAGACCCAGGTGAAAAAGTAGAACAGTATGATCAAAATTTCAAACAAACGGGATAAAAGTAGGACTTTGGAGAACAATATCAAGGATAAAAGTAGGACTTTGTTGGGCTTTCAGGAGTGGTTTTCATTGATACCCATGTTCATAGCATCATGAGCCTCATTTGGCATGTTCGGTACTCACAACATCCTTAACTACACATATGCTCTTGGAAGTACAGTTGCAGTGCTCCTGCGCCCAAGCCTTTCACTTGTGCGATTTAAATTATGACAGTGTGTAACAATGAGATTTTTATTTTTCAGGGTTGTGGGACAAAAAAGTAAGAAAGAGTAGGAATTTCAAGACGAAAAGCAAAGAAAAGTAGGACCAAGGTGGAAAAAACTTGGAAAAAGTAGGAAAAGTAGGAATTTCAAGAGAAAAAGGAGAGGAGCAAGGTAAAAAACTAAGAAAAAGAAGGAAAAGTAGGAATACTTGCAAGCCGCACATTAACGTGCCAATGTTCAGATTTAGCACACACAATGCAGCAAAATAGGTGATGTCCTGTCATAGTTTCATGACTAAGTCTAAGAACATAAGGGCTTCATGTCATCCTTCAGAATCCTTGGCAAGGGCTCATTTAAAACGATCACCAAGTCCTAAACTAGTCTGGTTCCCTGACCCCGTTGTCATTCGGACATCAAATATGGGGACAGGTAGCTAGCGGTGAATCTTCCATTTGCAAATGATATGCATGACGTGTACAGGTCTGAATCCTGCCTCCTGAATTGACAATCACAACAGTAATGTTTGCCCGCAGCCAGCCTATTGCAAAATGGCAATAAGCCGCGCCACCAATGTACAATTTCAGAAGTGATGAGCTTCGATTTATGCTGAATTCGGAAGTCTCTGGCAAATATTAATAAAGAGAGACAAATTACTGTTCAGTATTTAAAACCTATGCAGCTGAAATGCTTGAAAGTTACCTTCATGGAGACACTGATGATTTTGCGTACTTTTTGTGGTAAGACAAGAATGAGTTTTTTGATAATCGAGTGCTCAATCCCCGTGCATGCACAGTTCTTAATAGAGATTTGAAAATAAACAATCATGCTGCGCGCGCAGAGGTGATCCAATCAATGGCTTTAAATGGGAGCTAGCTACGGATCCCTATATTTTTAGGGGGGGGGGGGGAAACAGTCTAGTCCTAAACTTTCAGCTTTTTTTGGTTTACCTGTCTGGGTTTCATGTACATGTTGGACGTTTGCGTCGGCCGGAACAGCGCTGGACTCCCCCCTCCAGTCAACAATGAGTTGATCCGTTGGGGATGAGGCTGAGCTGGACCCTGAGGTTGAGGCGTTACGAACGGTTGGCGCGTTAGTCTCCGATTACCGGCCGCTCCCTGGGCAGCAAACAAGCTAAAGTCAGTAGGGAAATTGGTGCTGTAATGGCCCCACCTGCACAAATAACAAACGAAAGGCAAACAGCAAATTATTAGCACTGCTGCGTATTCAAAAAGTCTTTGAGAAAAAAAAAATTATTTGTTGAACAGCAGCAAAGGCTTGATCAATTTGTCTAAATCTGTTAATTCAATAGATGGATGACAGTTGTACTTCCATTAACCTTAACCTTCCCAAAATCCTCTAAAATCCTCTTTGCTATTAAAATGGAGGATTTCGCAGTCCTGACTGAGGCTATACATGCTATATAATTATGGCATAAAGGTGTGGCTGATTTTGGAGGATGCACTGTGTCAAGGTCTTGGGCCGGACCTTGTGTTGTTTATGCTCAGCCATGCACAAATGTAGGCCTAGCTTATACTTTTAATCCTGCGCACTGCTCCAGGATGTCACTGGCTCTGCCTCAACATATTGACAGTGATTGCTGGAGGACTGTGCAGCATTGGAGGCAGTGGTCACCACTTCAAGGACCTCATTCAAGAAATAACGGAAGATTTTGCAGGATTGAGGCTGTACCATTCTTTCAATGGGGGCGCTGTTCAAATCCAAACATTATTAACAGTACACACTAATGTACAAATACCCCCTAACCAAGCTGGCTCTGTACGTATTTTGTGCACAGGTGAACATTATTACCAGTATAATGTTTTGGGTGTCAGAGCAGGGGGGGGGGGGGGGGGTCACGTTGTTTTAAAGGAATTTCTATGATTTTTTTTGGGGGGGGGCAAGAGCTGGCTTTTTTTTTTACCCCCCCCCCCCCCGGATCCACGCCTGATTCTCATTTCATTTCGCCTTGAATTCACATGACAGTGACAGCAGCCTCCCTGCGCAGCCTCGTGCCAAGTAAATGAGGAAGTGACAAATGTACACGGCTTATTGGAGTTGGCCGCGGCTACCAGCGTGTTAAGTCGTGAATCAGCGTCACGGGAAGCCGTGAGGCAAGAATTCCTCTGTCTTATGAAATTTCCTGGGTAAAGTCATCACGGAACCACCTAACGCAAGGGGGCACAATGCCAAAGAGATGAACACATTTGGTACCATGGGTAACAAGCAAAAAAAAATCTGAAAGTTAAAAGACAAAGTTGTCTTAAGAGTAGGAAACCGAAAGTGGTTTGGCAGAGTCAACTTTTCAAGGACGCCACTAAATTGCTGTAATTGATGCTTTCTTGTCATATTAGCGTGGGAATTAATCATTTCTCATGTTCACAGGTTCAGAAAGTAATACCATAGCAAACTTCCGGACTGCCCAGTAATACAGGGTATTGACTCTGAGCTTAATAGAAACTGAAACCGAAAAGCAAAAAGGGTATTGTGGACTTTCACAATCCCCAGTTTTTATCTGAAATGTTTATAAAACAGTTGTGTTGGTTTTCCTGAGTTCACAAAGAAAACAACACTCTCCCTTTATAGTTAGCCTATCAAAGCATATTGTGTTTCTTTTTCTACGAAGGAAGAACAGTAAGTAATGTTTGAACCGTTCATGAACAATAGAATGGGCGATCACTTGACAGCTGATGAGAGCTCCATGTGCAGGAAACACAGTGTGCATGGTTCTAGTGCGTTTGGGCGAGGTATGCAGCAATGCCAACTTTACAGACTACAAAATAGTAATTCCTGCAAAGAGTAATGCTAATGTAAATACAAAGGACAACAGTCAAGTATAAGAGTAACCACAGTACTTTGCAGAGTAACCACAATGTTGGCATATAGGACAGCTCAAATTTTCAAGAGTAGTAACATGCCTCAAATTCCTAATAATTACTCCCAAAGAGTAATGGTTGGCATCTCTGGGTATGCATATTTAATTTTCATCTACATGTGTCTTTGCGTGGGCAGCAGCTGCAGATTTCACGATATTTTACGCAACTGCGTAACGCAAAGTTGCGTAACGCAACCGCGTAACTCCACTTGCGCCACCATTTATTGCATAAGTTGCGCAACATTTCACGCTGCACAACATTTCAGTTCTAACAATTTCACGAAAGTTTTTCACAGTGCCTATAAAGTCTGCGACCTGCGCAAGAAATTATGGCGTAACTTGTGCAATCATTTTAGGTGGCGTAGGTTTTGGCGTAGTGACTGAAAATGACCTGTATTACTGGCAAATCGTGATTGTCAAGGAGCCTGTCATTGCACAACCCATCAAGGTGGATACAAGACACTCACAGCTTTGTGTTTGAGGTAAAGAAAGTGCTACTGTCAAACTACATGTGTGAAGTTTTGTGCACGTATGCGAGACATTAATCACGGCTGCAATTGGTCAATGCACTATGGCTTAATATGGATTGGTCTCTAGACAAATCCGGCAGCAGCCATTTTCTGCGGTGGCACCAGGCTGCAAATTTTTTTTTTTTCCTACACGACATTAGCAAATGGGGTGTACGCTACGAGGTTTTGGTCTTTACTTCCCTAAAAACATGAGAAAAAAATATATATCAAAGAAAAAAAAGAAATGAATTCGAACCTAATGAAATTCAGACTTTATTTCCTTTTTAAAAACAATCCTCCAAAGCTGCAAATTAGAAAAGAAAAAAAAAAATTGGAAAAATGCGGTTTTGAACTCACACCCTTCAATCTCAAAACCATGGCATTATCCAGCTGAGCCATCGAAGAGCTGGACAGCAAACTGTAATTCATTGCATTATATACCTGTATTCGTATAATAAAAGTATTGTTGAGGGCGCTCAACAACCATCCATACGATGTTGTTTGGGAAAAAGAATTCGCCACCACGCTCACGCAAGTCGCGCTCAGGTAGTACACACGCGCTCTGGGCTCCTTCAACAAATAGGAATCTTTAAGAACGCACGCAGCATGCGCCTAAGCGTGACACCACCGCAGTAAAAGCCTCTAATTCTGGTCGCCGGATTCCACTGTTGACTGGGACAATAAGGTCTTTGGTGCAAGACTTTTTTTGTGAGGGTAACCCAACTTTTGCAATAGCTACTCACGTTCTGGGTTGTTTGGTCTCCTGTAAGGACAGCTTGCGAGGGTACGGGTTCCGGGAGAATTTCTGACAGCTCTGACGCCAAGAGACAAAGCGTTTCTTCTGGGCAGCCGTGAAGGCCTCGTGGTTGAGACACTTGTCTAGGAGCGCAAGATACAGGCTGACATTGTCTTCATCCGGTCTCTTAGCAACTAACACCTGAGTACACACTGGAGACAACAAACAAACAAACAAATTACTTTGTGAATTAAGAAAACATGTGCAGTATACAAATACAACTTTGCATTCACGGTTTGACTATGAACTTCGTGAAAATGTTCAATGCAATATTATCTCTGTAATCAGCTTACCAGCACTTCACAGAGTCACCCACTCAATGAAAACATGGGCGTCCTTTTCATATGCTGCTAAGAACTCGGTGCATGGCACTTTTTGACCATTTTCGAGAGCCTAGCGTACATATGGTGTATGGGCTCCGTGCGCCAACCAAAGAGGGCGCCCTTTTACCTAGCAACGACGTCCCATGGGTGGGACATTTAGCTGGTTGACGCGTACCATTCCTTGTGCATGACGCACGTACACCAGGGGATTTGTCGTAGATATAGAATGTACATGTACATGCAGTCATGGTACATGGTACAGCCGCGCTTGCGGCGAAATTGGAGTCAGGCAAGATGGCGTCGGTCGGTCACCCCCAACTGTGCTTTCTTTGACGGTGAGGGGGGTACTTGTGAACGGAGCGGATAGGACACACTGCATGCGCGTAAAGGTTTGTGCACTTGTGGCGGGAAGTATGCACAATGAATTATATTCTGAATGCGCACAAAGCCATAGTGTCTTCAGGTGAGTGCAAGCATCATCGACAATGCGTTTGGATGTCCCTCCCAGTGGTCTCCCCCAACTCTCCCTTTGTAACCATTGAGGGGGTACTTGTGCACAGAGTCTATAGTTGCATTCATGGGTTATTTTACTGATTGTGTATCATGTACAATATAAAAAGTTGAGGTAAGCAAACATTACAGAGTTCAAATAATGCAACTCTTTAATGATGTTGCCAAAGTCGACGGCAAATTATTTTCTGTGGCTACGAAGAAAAGTATGAAACATGTGTAAGATAGTCATTTTTGAAACTTTTGAATAAGAATTCCGTCCATGCACAAAAAAACGGGAAACTTTTTAATCACTCTCAAGAGTTTAGTGGGACATACTGGGTTGAGCGCACAGGTTGTCTGCAATAGTTTACACCTGTATGGCTCAAAGAATACAAAACCTTATTTTCACCTCAATGTTCGCAAAGCCATAGCAGTCAAGAGTTAACCCTCTCTAGAGGAAGTACTTGTGAACAGAGTCTATAAACCAGCCTCTCACGGTCAACTCACTTTTGCCCATGAATCGAGTGAGCTGTCCGGGGAAATCCCCCTCTTTGGTCTCTCTCTCGCCGTCCTCGGCCGGCTGTGAAGACGTTGCGTCCTCGCTGGAAGATTCCTGAGGGTCGTATACCTTGATCGGGGTATTCAGCATGCTCTTGACCTCGTTCAGGGCGTTGCGGAGATTGCCAGGGCTGTTTTCACTGACGATGTCCTGAAGAAGACAGAAATTGGGATGTAGTGGGGTAGTTACTATCCTCAATGAAGGTACTGAGGTATTGGCTAACTTGTGCTCAATGAGGTGGACTGTAAGTACTGATTGGGGTAGTAATGTCCTCAATGCAGGTATTTGGATATTGACAAAATTGTCTTTTGATCTGGGTGTGTTATTATGTTAGGGTTAAATGTGATCCCATCACTATCAGCCATGCCAATTATGAATCAACAATTTGTTTTTGGTTTTCGAAATGATTTTGAAGCTTCCACTTTTTCGAAAAAAATTAATCTCGTATAAATTGACAGTATTGATAATGTTTCCATCTTCCTGCTCGATAAATGTTGGTGAATTGACTGAGTCCGCATTTCCTTGTATATTTCTAGCTTAATATGTAAATGTCCAATGTCAATGATCACTTTAAGAAGTATGTTTGCTGACAGACAGACAAACAAATGGAAATGTTACAAACACACCCTACAAAACAAAACCAAACAAAACAAACAAAAACAACCCGTAGACACCCCCTCCCTCCAAAAAAAAAATCTTCACAATGACACAAAATAAAAGTGGAAAGGATAAAAAAAAAGGCCAGTCTGTGACTGGTTCCCCGCCCATATCCTGCACTCCACCCTACAGACAGGAAAGGATTAATAACCAATGGTACAATCATATGCACGCCGTTGAAGACTTGATGGAAACCGGTGGTAACGATGGCACGTGCTCTAACTAGCTCTCATTTCCCTGACAGACTGGGCTTCCGATCACACCATGGTGCAGTTCTTGGCAGGAGGGGGCGAGGGGGCGAGGGGAGGGGAGGGGGACTACAAGTCATGAACTGTTTGCTGATGAGTCAGTGGCTGGAGTTTCTTCCTGGTGTTGGTGGTTTGGGGTGAGGGGGAAAGGAAGTGGTTACGAAGGGGTACCACTACCTCAAAATTCTTTTATAAACATGATAAACAAACAACAAACTGTCGATACCAATTTGCTAGTACTACAAAACAGAGGAAACGTTTTTAACTTGATTCATAAAAATCAGGACAAACACACAAAAAAGGAATAACATTAACAATACATAATTTACAAGTCGCACATTTTCAAGAAGCCCATTCAAGACTGCTGGTCCAGATGTTACCCAAAATCTCAAATGAGGGGAAAGGCTAGTTGTACGGTAGCTTGGTCTCAATTTCTCATTTATTTATTTTTAAAAGAATTCCTGGCACAGTTCATATTGATGTTATTTTTTTATTAAAAAGGCGAGGGTTACTTAAGTTTCAGTTGTGTAATTTGATTCTAACATGGAAACAAAAGTGAGAAATGAAACTCAAGTGCTGCAAAACTAAACCAATCTATTTCCAGCTTATTGCCTGAACTGAAGGTGGTATGTTACCAATACTGCGGGCTGGGACTGCATGCTAATTGCAGCTGAGCCAACACATTTGAGAGGCTCACCTTTTCAAGATTGTGCAACATCAGTTGTCTTTCCTTCAGCTTCTGGATGCTCAGAACAATCTTGTGTCTCGCCCCTTTGGTCACATTCTAGAACAAAACAAACAATAAATCGATAAATATCAACTATACATTTGCAAACAGTTTTGTTATAGCCTACAGCAGGTTAACAAATGATCACTGTGTCATACCACAGTAAACCATCTAAAGAATGGAACTTTGATTGGATTGACTTGGCCAAACATTGTAAAACTACATGTACTCTACATTTTAACCATTGCTATGACGTCACACATTGTTAAAAGTGTGGATTCAGAACTACGAATCTGTTACACTGGTCACAAAGTGTGGATTTGGAGCGACAAATCTTTAGTAAAGTGTGGATTCGGAATTACAAATCCACACTTTGAATCTGTAGGACAATTGTTATCCATAATAAGCAGTAACAGGACCGTCTGCGTGAAAACTTTTCTTCCGAAAATTACCAATGCATCTTCACTGTCAGATTCTCCGCAGTCGCTGCAAAAACTACTTTGAGTCAGAAAGAAATCGTCGTCTGAACTATCCATGTTGACGGAAGGAGCCTACACACAAAAGGACTTGGTTGTACGGGTGTGGCAATTCACACGCTAAACACGCCACAATGCTTGATTACGTATAAAAGCTTAGAAAAACTCCCTTGTAAATTACCCTAATGGCCACAACTCAAGTACAGGAGATATGCAAGTCTTTTCATCTCCACTCACTGGACTGTTAATGACAATTCTTCTTTTGACGCGATGGTTTAAGTCAAAAACAACCCTTGCAAGTGTGGATTCTTAATTTACGAATTTAAATTGGGAATCCACACTTTCCCATGTATTCTCCTTAACTTATCCGACAATCACTGCCAACTTGAATGGAGGAGTTGTGCCTTTTCATGAGAACTCAAACAAGCAAATGCTTGCATGAGAACAAAGAAGTCTTTTTGTAAGTGAACACTGCTGCCAAAGCTCCAAGCAATGTACCTATAAACTCTTCCAGAACTTATTGTTTGTGTAGGCCTTGAAGGGAGAGGGAAAAAAACATGTAGACTATGTATCAATGGCTAGTTCATACTTAACACGAACACAGATGTACATCCACTTTTCCGATTGCTTATCAATTTATTATATTATTAATATTATTTTATTTGTTATTTTTTAATCCATCTGTTATATCTGCATATTATTTATGTTTTTATGCCAGCTATTCCTACCTTTGATAACTTGTAATTTTTGTCAATGTTTTTAACTCCTAATCTTTTTAATCTCTTATTTTTTTTAAATTTTCATTTCAATGTGGTCTTATTTTTTTATTACAATTTATTTTTGTATGTGACCATTAGAGTTAGGATTGACAGGGTTTTGAGTCACAGTGTTTTGTTATACATTTGTCAATCCTGGCCAGCTTGGATTGGGTTGTTTTTGTTTAGTTTTATTTATTTCTGTGGATTGCTTGTTGTATGTTTGTACTGTGGCCAAATTGTAATAATAATATGTATGTGTACAGTGAAATTGATGCCACAAAACATTCCCAGTGAAAGTCGCTTTTGGTTTCTCATCAAGGATGAACTGGCCTGATTTCCAACTAATTTTTGTAAAATTCACAACTTACATCAATTTGAATAAACAAGCCTCAAACTCTGAACAGTCCTTTACAACATATTTTTGCCTGATGATGTTTCATCAAGGAATTCCAGCTAGCTTACCATGGATTCTAGCTTGCCCTCATTTAGTAGCATCATCTCCTCATACGTCATCTGTTGGAACAATCCTGAATACTTGTGTAACCTTAAGCTCTTTAACCAGGACGGCACATCTGGGAAGAAAGAAACAACAGAATTTCATTGGTAGAAAAACAAATGCTTGGTTGCGCTGTGTATGCACTGTGTTTGCACTTTGTCAGATTATATTAGTTATCCCGCAAGCGTGAGTGGAACACGGAATAATGTAGTCCCTGTGTGTCCCACATTCGGCCTCGTGGAATGTGGGACACAGATGCACGAGCGTGAGAAAGACAACAAATTTATCTTCAGGCAAACTTGACGCACTAAAAGCTTTTTAGCAGTTATCCTATTACACCTGCGTGTGTGTACGAAATGGCGCGCACATAGTGGCCATTAGAATAGTGGCCATGCTACATGGTTATATGTAGCACTGTTTGCTGCAATGGATCAACCAATCAGGATCGAGTTTATGTGAAGATTATGGGACAGGACTGCATGCTGATACTAATAACCCTAACCTCACCTAAAGCTACAAACGAAGTCATTGAGATTTTGAGTTTTAAGATTTAGTTGCATCGTTTGTCCAATACATATTTGATGAGTTTTACATGCACATGTAATGCGATATGACAAACCATCTACACATTTGTTTTGGAGAATCACAAATGAATACACCTAGTACTAACATAAATGTAGTAGATATGTCAGGGTACATACAGTGCTGACTTGTCTCAACTGTGACATACATGTATGCTCAAGGTAAGCAGAAAGTTTCTCTTCGAGTAAGCACAAAATTTTCTGCTAAACTTTTAGGCAACTCGGTGAAAGAGGCCCCTGATCTCATGAGTTAAGTGGTCAATGCAAAAAGTGCAAAGACCCCCCCCCCCCCCACGAGAGCTGCAGGTCAGATTGACCACAAGGGTCAGATGACAGCATCAACATGACCGCATGGCCTCAGGCAACCGGCCACCGCAGCCTAGTTTAACACTTTGACTGGCCAGTGCTCCCAATACCCGAGGAACAGAGTTTTTGTGCCCGCTTTCCCTGGACTAGTTTTCTTTTTCTTTCTGGACCACCTGTCAAACAAGTATCATTCATCCCATCCATTTCCTGGATGCTCAATCCTTTTGGACATCAGCCCAAGTTTCATTAAGCCAGTCACGAGATCTGTCCACTGTTGATGGGCCAAGCGACACTGTGTCATTAACCAGGATTACAGGAAGTGAAGGGGATGGGGTGGGGGGGGGGGGGTAGTTCCGAGGGGAAGTATTAACAGGTTATTTCCTCTGAATTGGGCACGATTTCCAAATTTCCTGAATCGGAACGGAATTGTGTAATTGTGTCACACGAGGTTGTCTCTGATTGCTTCAGCGGATCTCTTTCTGTTGGTTCAAATTTGATGGTTGTCACTCTCGTTGTGTAATATCCTGTTCCAAATGCCTGCTGCATGTCAGTGAACTCTACTCAGCCATGCATTTTGCTGCGCAATAAACTGTTGCAAAACTCTGTTTATTGCAAAATTAAAAGTTGAAGAGTGTCTTTCAACCTCAGTGGAGTTGATGGATAAGAGTTGAAAAAATGCCCATTTCTTTTTTTTTATTTTCATAGAGGTTTTAAGCAAATATACTGTTGCAAAACTCTATTTATTGCAAAATTAAAAGTTGAAGAGTGTCTTTCAACCTCAGTGGAGTCGATGGATAAGAGTTGAAAAAATGCCCATTTCTTTTTTTTAATTTTCATGGAGGCTTGGGATTATAAAAAGGTATGGAAATAAATTGGCAGTTACTGGTTAGGTTACGGACCAAAATGACATGGGTGATTGCTTCTGACTATTCCAAACCCATTATTGGTTTTCTAAAGAAATTTGCCAAGCACATTTGTTTTCCTTCTGTTTAGCAGTTCTTCAACATCAAAGTTCACCTCTCATGCCGCTGTTCTCCTCAAGGAAGCTGTTCCTCTTCTGGAGTGCCTGATGACCGCCTCCGTAACACCACAATCCGTCCTCCCCGTGAGCCTCGGTACTGCTGCCCGACGACGCCGTGCTGCTCTGGGGCGACAGCGGGGCGTGCTCCAGGGGTAAGGACAGCGAGCGGCTGGTCCGAGGCTCAAGCTCCTCCTCCGAGGGCCAATCCGAGGGCGGCTGAGGGGATGGGGTGTTGCTACAGGAATTGGGCGGGGTCAGGGAGTGGCTGCGGCTCTTGCGCGGGTGCATGGGTAACGAGGGGCCGGCGTGAGAACCTGCAAAGGGAAGGGAATGACAAATTGACAACAACATGCCAGTGGTTATTCAATATTTGATTTTGCCTTCAACTGATTCATGGTATCTAGTGTTGCTCGAAGGCTTGCAAGAATTCACAAGCTTACTCGGATGAGACTCGAACCTAGGACCTCCTGCTTAGTGAGTGCAGATGTGGTAGCACCCGACCACTGAACTTGCCACTGGTTGGCTGGCTGTTTCGAATCTGATACAGGTGCAGCAACAGCAACCAACCACTATTACTTACCGGTACTTCACTATTGGCAGCCAGTGGTTACTTGGGTGTTCACATAAATGTGGAGGCCAGTGGTATAATTCACATGTTCTTTCCTTTCATGGGGCATTTCCATGTTAAAATAACCAGCTTGCTAATATTTGTGTTTTTCACTTTATTGCCCATATCACTATGTACCCACTGAAATAAAAAAAATTAAATCACCACAATGCATTTGTATAATTTTGATCAAAAATTAGCCAGAATTATGACATTTTTAGGTAAAATTGCGTGACATTGTTACAGCTTGTCCAATGGTGCACAGTTTTCATTCTTTCAATTGATAAATTTGGTCCTTTTTAATTCTAAATGATTGATGATAACCCAAAACTTAATATTAAACACAATGTTCGTGCATCGGCAACTTTGTATCATTTTGACATGCACGCTAAAATACCATCACTCTGTAACATTTGGTGTCAGCAAATCCTGTTACAGGGTGAACTTTACCATTGATTATAATATTTGTAGAAACTGTCAACTATTCTAAATTTTAAGTGATTATTGAAGTCTTTTATTAAATAAAGAGACTAAAGAAGACCAAAAGTGAAATTCAAAGAAGTACAAGAAATATGCCAATTTTAAATATTGGCAGATCAATTTGGTGTCATCAAAAAATGTTACAGGGTAATACTTTGCAGCTGCACTCTGAATTTGTCAAACTGTATTTGTCAACAAGTTTAACTAAAAATATATCCTGGAGATGGGCTTGGAATATAGATGTCATTACACTTTGAATCCTTCTCTTAGAATTTGAAAAAAGAGGCAATAAAGGTTTGGTGTTAACACTGACTCCGTTACAGGTGAAATACCTCTTTTCAGCTGAAACAATGAAGCAAAAGCACCTGTTTGATTGATGATTGAGGTTTTTAGCTAAAATAATGACTAAGTTTTTTAATACAATGAAAACTTTGGCATAGGACAGGTTAAAGTAGAACTACAGTGAAGAAAAGTGATAAAAGTGTTTTGGTGTTGGTGTCAGCGTTACAGGTGAAATGATTATTATAACAAACTAAACTTCCAGTCTCAGAAACAAGTATCTGATGTAGAAACCATCAAGCTTATCACTAAATAGAAAGGTTTAAATGGTTTGATACCATTTATTACTATTATTATTAGTTAGTTGTAGGATTGTCACTCTGTAACAGTGACTATTTGGTGTCAGCGTTACAGGTGAAATGTTGGTTAACACAAGGCTTTACTTACAATAACATGCTTTCTAGTGGTGTTTGTAAATCTTCATTGTTCTTCATAGTTGCAGTTTTGGCTGTCAAACTTGCTTTTAGAGAACAAGTGAGTGTTTGTCTTAAAATAATATAATTTTATGTCAAGTGAGAGCTACATTTTTGTAATCATCATAATATGTCAAATTTCCTGAAACTTGATATTTGATTTTCAACAAATGTTGAACAAGGATAGTTTTAAAGTTTTTTAACTTATATATATGTTGCAAATAATTGCTTAAAAAGCAACATGTCTTTACCATACCTGAACAATAACCTGGTGAGAGCTCTAAAAGAAATTAACAATTTGGTGTCACTGTTACAGGTGAAATTTGTGTCCCATATGCTAGTTTATCATGTTGCTACTCTAAAAAGGGTCATGTTACAGAAAAATGGTTTTGTTTTTGACAAAATATAGACCCTAGACTGCAAAACCATGTGAAGCTGAATTTAATTTGGTTATTTTGAAAATTTGACCCTAATGTCACACACTGGCCTCCACATTTATGTAAACACCCACTTACAAAACCAGAGTCTGAAATGAACAGAGCTACATGTATACTGTAGTCTAGGACAAAACTTTACACATCTAGCAATGTTTCCTTGCCAAGATAATACATCACGAAGATTCTTCACAAATGAATTTGCATCTTCCGAAATCCTCCACATTTTTTTTGCACATATCAGAATTGTTTTCAAGTTTTATGTAAAAGACATCACAGCCTCATTGTACCTACCCGTTCCTACCACAATTTCAAACCATCAGGTGAATTTAACAGGATGTGGATGGATTGGGGTTAATAACTATTGCAGAAACCTATGGATAACTGATTCAATTTTTGTCCTAAAGCCATGATACAAGTACGGAGTTAAATGGGGGGATGGGTAATTCCTGGGTTTTTTTTCCAAGTAATTATATTTGACTAACTTACAGTACTACAAATTGAGTAAGCTTATTTACACAAATGTAGATTCTACATTTGTAAGTGTCCCCATTAATATGTAAACATGTTCCCTCTTTATCATCTTTTCAAATATGGAGAATGAGTTGTTTGTACTTACTTGAGAAGTACTTACTTGCTACATCGTTGGACGGGCCGGTAACGTTCACAGCCGGGGGTGCTGAGAGCGTATTCGTTAGGGGCTGGTGGGGCACACAGCTGCCCAGAAAATGTGACGAGGGGGGAAAATCTACCGCCCCTGAGTCCCTGAAAGAAGGCTGAGCCCGCCAACCGTTCAGGCCACCCTGGAGGCCATTGCGGCCAGTGTCTGAGTTCAGTACCCCCGGGAATGGAGAGGGGGATGGGGAAGGGGACTGGGAGGGGGACAGATCAGGCGAGACTTGGAGTCTTGAGGGGAATCCAGCCTGGCTGTTGGTGTGTTCCTCCAGTCGACCCAGCCACCACGCCAGCGAACTCCGGTCCTCATTGGACAACGCCGGGTGGATGAGGAGGAACGACAAGACCTGCCGACTCTCTTCCAGGTGCTGGGAGTTCTCCACCGAGTGCAGCAGGATCTTGGGGATGAGGTTGAGGTACTCCTGCTTGACATCGTTGTTGCCGGGCCGCAGGAGGGGCAGATGGGACAAGAGTTGGGCTACGGCTGTGTCTTTGCTCTCGTTGCACAGGCTGCAAACAAAACCTGAAATGAGAAGAATGAAAAGTAGTAAATGCATTTCGGCATCTTTGTTAGTCTGAACACAGCCTCAAAATATCGCAGGGTCAATTAATCACGCCAACAATAGCATTCTGAATAGGGAATAGCAGGAGGCCGGATGTTGTTTTTGAAATGGAAAATTTTTCAAAAAAGATATTTTGCAAAATTTTGAAATTTTTGAAATTTGGGAGACCTACACCTACATTGCATTTGTCCACAAAACACTCTCAGGAACTGTCACTTTTTTTGGGGGGGGGGGGTTCAAAGTCTACAATATAATCCTTGCTTTTTGAAATCACACTTGGAACCATGCCTAGAAAGCTCAAATACCATGCGCAGGATGTATACAATGTAAATCTTTAGTATGTAAATCTTCACAAAATCTCCCCCCCCCCCAAAAAAAATACCCCCCCCACTCATCTGATTTTCAACTACTTCAATTATGTCAAGTTTCACTGTAGTGCAGAAATCCGAGGTACATGTACAAGTACATGTACATGTACCGTACAGTGTATATCTGATGTGTTACTCATCTGATTCAGAAGGGTCAACACATCAGAACATCTTATTAAAATACAATGCATCTCTAGCAGGCAAACAGGATTCTTGGAAGCATAGCTTGTATCAGTCATGCACTCCAAGCCAAGTTCTTGGAAACGATTACTGTTTGTACATGTACTAATAGTAATACAGCGTATCAATGTAAATACACCTTTGGGAATAGACAGCAGCTGAACACATCCACAGGCACAATCAATCCTTCATTATGTATTCTACCTTAACACCCTTCCCCCTCTCAGTGACAAAACAGAGAGGAATACCCTACCTGTCAACATCTATCAAGTGACAGTTTTTAACAGTCTTGTAAATTTGGCTCTTATTGGTAAATTTGACAGGCTGTGGCAATTTTGTCAACTGAGGGAACTATGCCTTAACTGACAGTAATAGATATAGTGGGTTTAAGTAATGCCGAGTGCCTGGCAATGATTGATTTAATTAAGTAACAATGAAGGCACAAAAGGTTCACTCATGCACATCCCAGCAAAACAAAGGCATTGCCCTGGCAATGGCTGCTACGCATGCTACATGTATGCATAAGGTCCATGGAATTGTAGTACAAGTTGTAGCAGTATTCAGGGACACCCTAAATACATCTATCAAACCCCTTCAACAGGTTTTGACAGTTAGGCCTATATGGTTGAATCCATAGGGGTTCTCGAAGTTGGAGACCAGCCTGTACAAAAGCTATGGGAAAGGAAGTGGGTTGAGTTTTTTGACAGTTTGTGACAGTTCTATCAGTAGGAGGGTTTTAATTAATGCTGTAACTTACATGTACCGTATCTTACATTTGATGTTACATACCGGTATATAACATCTGTTGCTTGTATGCAAAAGTGCACAATTTTTTCACATATCCGCTGGACTAGTAAATGTACGTATGTGGTTTTCAAGAAGATGGACCGGACTTACATGTATGCGTACCGGTACATGTACATGTACACATTCATACATGTACAAATGTACTATGTACCGGTACATGTGTATGCATGTATTTTGATGATAAAGCTAGGGATTATTTCACATGTCATACCCATGGAAGAACTTTTAGTTTTAGACCATACACGTATATAACCATACATGTGTACATGTGGCACACCATTGTCTAATAAGTGACAAGAAACAAATCTAGTGTTCAGTTCAGTTTGAAATAAATATTTACAATGTACATTGTACATGTACGGTACTTGTGGAGTAAAAATTCAATAAACCTGTTCATTAAAACGTGCTTTTTAACCCTAACCTCACACAAAGCAACAAAATACTACTAGTAAGTACATGTAGTAAACTGTAGTATGCAGTACTTCAGCGTGTAAGTGGGCACTGTACTCCTAGTATTTTCTGGTATTTGGTACCTGCATATAATTTTTGTAGTGGTACATTGTATTTTTACCCCAAATGAACTTTTTGGGAGTTAGGGTTAAAAGACATAAAATAATATGCATCAGGACACAAAGCTTATATTTTTATGCTGGTCGTTAAAAATAAAATTCACAAAAACTAAAACTTGCACTTTTATATTATAAAAATAATACTCACAAATACGGTAACAGCTGCATTTTACATTTTGATCTGTTTTTCTACATAAAATTTTAATGTTACTCTGATACAGCAATTACAGCATGTAGGTACGGTATTCCCATTTGTTTTGTTTTTTAATTTGCATACTCCATGTACACATACACGTACCAGTACATGCATGTACATGTACATGTATTGTGCATTTGTACACATATAAACATAATACATGTATACCGGTATCCACATACAACATACCCTGTACATGCACATGGATGTATACATGTGCATACATGTACATGTACAGGTACATTGTACTGTCTGTACGAAATACACGATGATGTGATCATCCCAAACTTTCACACAACAAAGCCAAGCCCATCTACATGTATTCATGACTTAACACTATCAAAGGAAGTGCATGAACAACGTACGTACAATGTATTCAAATTAATGCCAAAAAGGTGATGTCACATTTTGTACAATATGTACATTTTTTTCTTGACGGAAAAAAAATTAACAGGGTTCAAATAAGGCTGGGCACTTGTTACACCATTGATGTCTCCATAAAAATTGCAGAACAGTAACAGTAGCAAATCATTTATATTGCATACATTGCAACGTCCTAATTCTTGCGTGAACTCTATGAGTCGACACCCCCTGTAATAATAAAGCAGGACACTCCGTCCAGTCATGCATGTAGGGATCAGTGACGTAAGCCGATGATATTGCAAGACCAGTTAACAAAACAAGAGTCGGTACTACGCGTAGTGAAGCCAGTGGAATTTGTCATCACAACACACTGCACGAGAGTCTGAAGTTCGCACACAGAAACACGCTTTCACCTTGACCTGATGGAAGTGGGCCAAAGTGGGCCAGGACATCCCACAGGATTCTGCTGTCGTCATTGTTGTTGTTGTTATTGCTCACGATTACCGTCAGACGTTTGCTCATAGACCATCGTCATCATCAGACGATTGCTGTCATTGCTATTTCTAGTCAAAATAGGCTTTTAAAGTTGATACTTTTATGAGGAAAAACCACAAACCAATAATATTTTGTTAATTTCTGAATACAATCTAATGTACCTGAAGACGTTTGAACTCTTATAAAAATGTACAGTATACATTGTATATACATCCATTCAGGTCACATACATGTAGTGTACACATGGAAATGTGGCATTTTTCAAAGCAACAACTGACACATGTACATGTATACAAACACATGTAAGGCCTACAAAATATGTACATGTACATGTACAAAACGTACGCTGGTGTACTACATGTACATACGGTACAATGTACATGTACATTCAGTACTAAACAAGCTCGATTGGATCTTGGGAGCTGCAGGCCAATGATGAGTCACGTGATTGTGCTATGTAATTTCTGGAAGGAGTAGTGTTTTGAGTAAAAAAAAACTACAATGTATAAATTTGCTTGCAAACATTGTTCAAGTACAGGTACTGATGTACACATGTACAAGTGACAATTTTATACCGTAAACCCACATGTACCGGTACACGTGTACGTACCGCTCATCAACTTGACGTTCACACGTCCACAATTTATGAGGTACACTTAATGGAACTCGCTCTTGTAAACTTTATGAGCACCACATAATTGTTATAAATAAATTCAATTTTCTTTTCAAGCAAAACAGGTGTAAATTTTCATCAACCACACTAGGGGTGTGCACATACATGTAGAGTATACGGTACTTACGGGAACTGGGTACCCGATTGAGAAAACCACGGGTACACGGGTACCCATTAAAGAAACTCAACCCCAAAATTCAAATCTCAAAAGTTGCTGTACAGATTGTTCATACAGAGCCATTGTACATCGGTGCATCAATACAGCAGGATACTCTACAGCTTTACTGTGTAAGCTGTAACTTCGCCAGCGTCATTAACGTGAAATACATGTATGTTTTGTTTTCTCACGTAGCCTGGTTTTCATTTGTAAAATTCCCTACAAATGACATTCAAACCTTTCTTTCTTATTGTCTGAGAAGTTACTAAGTAATTTGTAAACTTGATAAATGTGGTTTTGCCATACATGGTCCTGTACACTTAGTAGGAAGGAATATTGTATGTAAATGGTTTTTGTGTTACAGCTGAAGACTTCCAAAGCTGTTTTGAGTTGATGTGGTGTTGTTAAGGGCTGTACCGTACATCGGACCCATATTTATTTTCAATCAGGTTCCCATACTACCCGATCCCATTATCTGGAAACGGTTCCTGACATCAACGGTCGAGTATGCAAAACTACAAACCAATTTTTGTGAAATTCAAATGTGCAATTGTGTAACATGACTAGAGCACATACCTTTTATTGTAAAATGTAAGTTCAACCACCAGACCCAGAAAAATACTTACGGTGTATCCCACAATAGGAACTTATTATAGTAAACTTTGCACCAATGAGTCATCTATGGAAAAAGCCACAAGTGTCCAATCAAAGATGGGTTACAAGCAGCGAATAGAAAATAGCTTGTGTGGGATAAAACAGCGTACATGTCCTTTCAGTATTTTGTTTCAAAAGTACATGTACATGTAAATGTACTTTTTGGCCAGTGATTAAAAAATTGTTATTCTGAGTTGTAAAATACAAACTTTGTCTGGTATTAATTAAGTATTTAAGTAATTTCAATGCTAAACTTTAATAATAAATGGCCAGACGAATATGAAGCCTTGCCAAATCAAGGAATACATTTTACATTAGTTTTGTTTGTTCTCTGTTGTCTACTTTTACAAAAAAATCCATTTGTGAAAAAGAAAAAAATTTGAGTAGTTTTAGAGTGTGACTAATTTTTTTGAATGATAGACATGTACACGTAATTATGCACAATACCGATACATGTTATTGCCTAAACCCTAACCTCACCTAAAGCTAAAAAAAATACTACTACATGTAGAAGTAAACTGTAATATACTTTGAACAGTAATTGGGCACAAATCTCAAGCATTTTTGGGTACGTGGTGCCTGCATTCATAATTTTGTAGTATTCTGTAGTTCTCAGAGTAATGGCTGGACGTCAGGGTTAACGGGATCAAATTATAAACAACAAGAAAAGACAACCATTTTTCCACACAATGCAATTACCACACAATAGGCCTAAATGCTACAGAATTTCACAATCCAAAAAAACCACAATCCACATGTACGTGTACATGTGTACATCATTTTCAAATATATGCAGACAACAGACCCAGGCAATATATAAATGATTAAACAGAGAACCACTCAAACGGCCTGAGGTGCACTGTATGGAAGGACGACAGTCTATTTATAGCCCCTATTGATCAAATCACATTTAACCAACTGTAAACATAGCCATACTCACGGCTGAAAATCAGCCAGTTCAGTTTTTCTGATGATTTGCCTGTGTTACCAAAATAGAAAAAGTATAGATTTCCTTGGTTGTTTACATTTTGTGATATCCAAATTTTTAGAGTATGGTGAGGAATTCTTGAATTTTTTTTAAATCATGTGTTTAAGGTAATATACAACGTTTACAAAATGTACTTTTGCCGCTGTAATTTTTAGAAATGGATGGATTTAGAGGTTAGTATTTTAAAGCAAGTGTTGTTACATGTACCAGTACTGACCTGTTTAAAGTTTTGTGTTCATAGATGCTGGAGAAACTAAGCAAAGAATTGCTGTTCTTGAGTCTGGTTACCTGACCCTACTTCACGCGAAACAGAGCAATTAATAGACATCTGGGAATTGTCAAGTCAGGGTACCAGACTAGCTGGCGTGCACCCGTTCATGGATGTGTAACCGATTGCAAACAAAATGTGGACTAACTTGACTTGGTAAATTGGGGGCAGTATTCACAGGATGCTTGAGACAGTGTCAAGCGAGGTATTTCTTAATAATTTGATATTTTTTTTAATGTTTGCAAATGTTGTTCAGTACCTTTAAAGGGAATATACAACGTTTGCTTTTGCTGTAGTTTTCAGAAACGTATGGATTTGGGGGGGGTTAGTATTTCATAGGAAATATTGTTACACTAACTTGTTTGAAGTTTTGTGTTCGTAGATGCTGGAAAAACCAGAAAAACAACCATGTTCCTGTAGTCTGGTTCACTGACCCCACTTACGATGAAACAGAGCAATTTCATAGATGTCAGGCAATTGTAAGGTTGGGGAAACAGTCTAGCTGGCTTGAACCCATTCTGTGTAATCGATTGCAAACAAATGCAACTTAACTAAATAATGGTAATTCGGGGCAGTATTTGAAAAAAGCCATTTTTTTTCAAATGCTGGTCGGCCGACCAGCATTGGAAATTGATACAAAAACACCACTTTTCTTGAAAATGACGGCACATCAGGTGCCACGATTTTACAGGATGCTTTACACTATCGTTCACTAAGAGTCCAGTAAGGTATTTCACATTAGTTTGGCAGTTTTGTTTTTTGATGTTTGCAAATGTTGTACAGTACCTTTAAATGTCTGTGTCTATGGACCAACAGCAGCAAATTACAAGTCTGCTGATTTCAAAATTAACATAAACACTGAAAGGACCTTTGTGCACTGACACTACAGATGGGTTGAGGTTGTTGCAAACTACAGTATACTTTAATATTTCAAATTATGTATGAACAAGCACACACAAACGTGTACCGGTACACGTACACACATGCATGTACGCGTACGTTGTATCTTGTGAAAAAGCAAATTGACATCTACAATGTACACGGTACATACAATAACAAATTGGCTGACATTGTATGACATTATTGACTTACAATGTACATGTACAATGTTATTACAAAAATGAGACACGTTTTATTATTTTCAGGCTTTGGGCAATCACATCCCACTCCCAACAACACACGTCATTAGTACACCCCCACTTGCCGTGAGGCAACATTCACAGATTCAGCAGGGCTATTTATAGCTTACAAATGAAATCAGTACTAGAATGTATAAGGTACGGAACACATGTGTCTATGGTACAGCATAGGAGGTAAGCGATGTACATTTGTACATCATGCTTCATAAGCTGCTGTGCATATGATGATAAATGATCATACGCACCGGTACAGTGCACATTTATGATTGTGTAAATTTGTACATTTATGTAAAATGAACATGTATGTATACATGAACACGTGTACCAGTACTAGATGAATTGCATGAGATTTCATGTGTCTAGCATTCCATGAAATGTACAAATGGGGATTTACATATACATACAAATTAAAACTTTTAACCATCAAAAACAAATTAAGGAATTTGCCAACTGCGAGGCAGCTGCAAGGCAAGAAACCAGCCAATAACTGGAGAGAAGGAATCTCCACACTATAATGTTACCATGACAACAAGGCAGACATTTTGAGTGCTTTTTGCAGAAGTACCTGGATTTTTTTTTTTTTTTTCCAAAAAGGCTGAGTAGACAACAGTGTATTATTGTTCCCATCGATTCTTACTACTATTAACAAATACTACACATGTACATATGCCCATTATTTAGTAGACATGTTGTACATGTCCAGACACATTTGTTTATGGTGTAAATCGAGGATTTTCCTTTGTTCCTCTTCCCTTTTCCTTTGCTTAAATACTCCAACTTTTTGCAACAGCTCTCATTGGTTTTGTACATGTTTTCCAACCGAGGAGTCCTTGATTTGGTTCATGTCCTCGATTCATCGATGATGTTGCATGTGTGGGTCCGCGATTTACACCATACATTTTGTTAACAAACTCATACATGTACATATGTACACACGTACGTGTACGTTCATCATAAGTTTGTTAACTTGAAAAAGACACTTCTGTTCAGGTTCCAGAACTGCATACATAAGGACCGGCACAATCATTTTGTACATACCTGGAACAAGACAAGGCAAGCCTAGTAATGCTGGTCCCAGAGTGCACACAGTTCTATTCAATTTGATTCAGAATGGCTATTTACTGGAAGTCTTTTCATGCATATATGGTCTACACAATGGGCAAGATTTAGCCCATTAATTAAGTAAAAAGTAAAGTCTGTCCCGAGCCAATGTGGCTCATCAGGCCGGCGTTTATCTCCGGTTTCAGTAGCATGAAACGACTGAGAATATTTCTGCTCCCCCTCCATGGGATGCTAGTCCATCGCAGGTTACTTACTCCCCAGCTAATGCCGGTACCCATTTATACTCCTGGGTGGAGAGGGGCAAGTGGGGTGAAGTGCCTTGCCCAAGGACACAATACATACATGTATATGACCAGCGGCTGGATTCGAACCCCAGACCCTTTGATCATGAGTCACGAACCCTTACCACTAGGCCAAACAAGGCCAAACAAAGTTCTGCTTCCCTACATGTACCCTATTTTGACAGCCCCTACCCTACTTTTGGGGGGGGGGGGGGGAAATGAGGAAAAAACTTGAAAATCATCAATTACATGTACTACCTTTTACCTTTGACTACACGCAGACACCACCGTATGATCATACACACACAAAAATTGCCCCCCCCCCCCCAATTCCCTACCTACATTTGTACCTACCCTATTCTCAAATGCCATGTAATCGGAAGCAGAACTACCATACTTTTTTGGGGGGCCTAATGTCCACATACATGTATCCCACAAACTCCCATGTTCACTATCTCCATGATACATGTGATTCATACCACATTATAAACCTACATGTTCACTGCTAACAAAACAGAGAAAACAAAACCAGCAGCATCAATAAAAAAAGGTTGTTGAACTCAGAGACCAGACAGGTTATGATCTTGGCCAGACTTCCTTCCTGTATGGTTCTCTAGACCTTGGCATTTTGGAAAGCACACCAGAAAACAAACCAATTAACCTTCACTGGGAACAAGTCAGACATCCGTATTTTCAACAAAACGTCCTCATCAAATTTGACATCCCCAAAATAGATTCCATTTCTAAATTGCTTTTTTTTCCTAGCAATACAGAAGTTTTCCACGTTTTGGAAATTGAATGAGATATCAAATGAATAAAATCTGCCCACGTTTAGTTTTGAAATTACTTTACGGCCGACAATAATTCTGTCTCTTGGGGTAAGCTGGTTCCCCCCTAATAAAACCCACTACTGATAATGTTTGGAGTGGGAACCAGTCTGCTTACAATATGTTGTACGGCGGATCAGCTAACGCCCAAAGTAAAACGTTGCAGGAGGCTGCAGATGCCAAAAAATGGAAAGAAAAAAAGGAGTTTTTTTGGGGGGTAAGAATAAAACACACAAGTTGAAGATTCATCAATGGAAAAAAATATATAGGCCTATATTTGTTGAAGAGCACAGGGGAAGAATTTAAAGTTACATACATGAATGGCAGCTTTTGAGATGTCTGCAGTAAGCGAGTTTGGTATTCCAACTGCGCATAGATTTTTCTTTTGGGATAAAAATTTCATCGTATGCGTGAAAAAGCATAGCGGGGTACCAGCAAAATTGAAGAGATCATCGTGTTCTGAAGCACATGTACATGTATAACATTTTGCAAAAAAAAACTTTGGACAGCGAAATGTTTTTAGGTGTCTTGTGTGTCCAAACTTTTGTGCGAACGAAAGTCTCATCTCTTTTCGATTGCACAAAAATTTCACAAAATGCAGATTTGGTGACCACAGACCCCATAGCCTTGTGAATTTTTATCTGCTGCTGTTACTGGAATACCGAACTGGCTTATTGTTGTACAAGTTTCACATCACCTTTTAAAAAAAATAATTTATCAACTTTTTTACATTTTCTTCTGATACAAAATTTGACAAAGTATTTTTTTAAAAGTATTTCTTTACACGTATTATTTTAAAATGCGGAAATGCCTGTGTCCTGTTCATCGAACAGGCATAGCTCTGGTTGAAATTGAAATTCTAAACTGTACAAGACGCTGCTAAACCAACCAATTAGGGACATTTACAAATGTACATGCATGTACATATGGTACTACATGTGTACATGTTGTACATACATGTATACATGTACGTGTACACCACAAGTTTATTTCAGTTCATAAATCAACAGTATCATCACTCATCAATGAAGGATGTTCTTCTGCATTGAAAGGTGTTTAACACATGTCATGCTTGAAGTTGTGCAATTAACAGGCTACTCTGTACATGTAGGTTGCAGCACAAAAGGTCATGCTTTCTGTAACTATGTCAATACATTTTAAGGTAATACAACATTTGCTTTTGCTGTAATTTTCAGAAACGGAAAAATATGGGGGTTAGTGTTTTACATGTATACATAGCAAATATTGTCATGCTGACGTGTTGACCTTTTTTGTGTTCATAGATCCTGGAAAAAAAAAAACAAGAAAAAAAGTCTGTTCTTGTACTAGTCTTGTTCCCTGACCCTACTTCAGACAAAACAGAGCAAATTATAGACGTCAGGGAAGTATCAGGTCAGGGAGCCAGTCTAGCTGGCTTGCACCCATTCACGGATGTGTAACCGAATGCAAACAAAATATGGACTAACTAGATTGGGTAAATTGAGGGCAGCAATTGAAAAAAAAGTCAGTTTTTTTCCAACGATGGTTGGCTGACCATCGTTTGAAATTGATACAAAAATTCCATTTTTCTTGAAAATGACAGCACACTACCGGTAGGTGCCATGATTTCACAGGATGCTTGAGACTATTATTCACCCACAGTCAAGCAAGGTACTTCATAATAATTTGAAAGTTTTGGTTTTTGATGTTTGCAAATGTTGTTTTATTACTTTAAGTTTAAGACACTAAGTAGGTCACTTCGGGAACTCTCAGTAAGATACCAAACCTCAACATGTTTGTTGCGTTGTCATGCCCGAGAATAATGTGTGTCAGTGTCTTTCACCCCCACGCCGGAGCAAACTACAGCTGGGTTTTGGCTCTAGACCGTGGTTCGCACCACTTCATCCTGATTATGAGATGCAGTGGTGTGAAGCAACGCAGTCAGGTGCGGTTGTGGTGTGGTTTAGGTCTATGCAATATAAACACACAATCTACGGGTACATGTACGCACATGTAAATCTTTACTACCGGTACATGTATGGTGAAGTGATTGTGTTGGCACACGGATGGCCATGGGTACCTACATGTACAATGTACCGGTGTAGCGTGAATTTAGGTTTCTATGAAATTCAGACTCATTGGTAATACCACGCATGCGTAAATATGATAATTAGGAGAGTGACCGGTCACATGAGAAGAATTAACCAATAATAGGGAAAAGGGGTCCGATTTTCATAGGAGTCGGATTTTCATGTGACACCGGTATCACACGCTTGATCACAAACAACCACGCTTTACCGGTACCATTCTGTGATTCTTGTAAATTGTGTTTTTGCCCTTCACAGCTTGCCACAAATAGGCCTATACTTCACATAAAATTACAAGCTACATGTAGCTTGGGTGAGACTTGCACCCACGACCTCCTGCTTACTGTCTTATCCACTCAAACACTGAGCTTGCCAGGTCAGCTGATAGGTTCCAATCTGACATGTACTGTGCCACAGTAGCAGCAAACACTTTTATCAATATCATATCTTGCATGATGAAAAGGCACAACACAATCTTTATTACACATCTCCCCGACACAATATGGAAAACATCACGTAAACTACGGCATTTAAAGATGTGTATATGTACCGGTATGCACATTGTACAGTAATGTCCATGCTATTTTCGAGTTTCACATGAAAACAGATCTTTCTAGCGATACAAACATAAAGTCACATTTGAATGAGACATCGTGTGTGTTCGTGTAGTGCATGTTTAACTCTTGTTACATGTACATTTAAGTAATCATGGCAACGGACCCATAGCAAGGGGCTTGTCTGCTCGGTTGCCATGACAGCAATGATGTCATACCTTTGCCCTACCAAACGCGATAGCATCTCTGGAAGTTGGAACGTGTCCAACATAATGTTCTGATCTTGAAAAAACCTAAGAAGAAAAAAAAAATCAAAAGGCCCTTGGCTTGAAGTGCCTCATTTGACCACACTTAAAAATCTACAAAAAGAGAGGTACCGGTAACTGGAAAAACAGAGTGTGCCACAAAAAGTGCAACATTTCAGAAAACAAATAATTAAAACTGTTAAAAGGTTTTTTTCTTCAATGAAATTATATACATTTGTATATATATATTACATTAAAGCCTGACTATTTCTCAATCCACTCCTTTTTTTTACCTCATTCCATTTTGGTCCCTAGATCCAGAAATACAATCAATTAAGTGAAAGGGTGTACATTTTACTTGGGCCACTCTTTTCATACTCCACGCGAATGTTAAATACATTTAACAATTTTAATTATTTTTTTGACTGAATGTTGCACTTTTTTTGCACACTCTGTACAAGTAGCTTGCTCAAACAATGGACCCACCTTGGAATTCCTAGTTTTTGAGTAAAATCCACATACATGTACAGTATCTATTTCGTGAAAACCTTGTGGAGACGTATTCATCTATAGAAATTGCCCTGTGGAGATGTATACAATCTTTTGTTCCCTATTGTGTGCATGTCTCCAGAGGGCACGGTGTGTCAGATCAGTACCTACATGTACATGTACATGTACATGTACACAATAGCGCAGGTTTCTAAGAATAGATTATTCTACTGTCAGGTGACTGTACATGTACATGTACAATAAACTATTGAATTCCAAGTGTCCTGGAATCCTTTTGTTCCTCCTACCCGATACTCAAAGCAATTGGGGTATGTTGCAACTTTCACTCTCCTTCATTTGGTTTGTGTGTACACTTACACTACACTATTGAAATGCCATGTATTGTTTGTTAACTTGTACACTGTGTTCAATGAACAAGTTGCATTTAGATGTGTTCAGTTTTGCTTAGACTATTTAACCAAATGGGAGAAATTGCACCCCAAAAAAACCCCAACAAAAACACTTAAATTTTCACCAGTTGTGGCATACAACGTATAGTATAAAGTATTGCTGTAATTTTGTTTACAATTGTGTATTCTAAAAAAAAATACAGATCACAGCCGTTGCATATTCCACTCACAAAAAAAAGAAATGATCTTGGAAATTTGGTCATTTCATTTTCAAAACATAATTTGAACGGAGAATAAAAGTTACAGGCCTGTCCAAGTGCCGGTACATTCAAATCCACTGAACCACTTAACACTGTGTAGACCATCTAATCCAGAAATGCATGCACCTGTGTGTACATGTATGTACACGTACTATATATACATGTACATTCATGTGTGAACACTGAACAGTTAACAGTGTACTTTTATAAATGCCCATGTTAATTCTACATTCCATGTAAACATACTGCACATGTTCATATGTATCCGTGTGTACATGTACATTGTATGTAATATTACATGTGTAAACGTCAACTGCAGTGTACAGCGTTTATGTACACAACCCTGTGCTCCAAGTTCACACTGAAAAAAGGTGAAACAATTCTAGGTCACAAAAAGCAGGGTTACAAACATGTGGTTGTGTAGTACAGATTCACCTCACTGGGCTGACTCAATGTACACCTATTGTGCATACATTGTGCACAAGTACATGTACATCTATGGCTTTTCCAGTGTACATTTGTAGCCTTCATATACAATGTACAATGTATACATGTGCATGTCCTAGTTCATGTATGTACTGGTACAATGTACATGCATACATGTATCTATACAAGAACATGCACAATTTTTTGCACAATTTTCAATGTAAAAATTTTACAATTTAACTACAAACTTAATTAAAAGATACATCTACATACATGTACATCAGCATGAACTAAACAGGTCTGATAGTTTACTACTATACACCAATTGTCCAGTAAACTGCAGAGGCTAGGACAGCACAGCCCAGACCTGGTACTTCAGTCAGTGACATTCCATTGCTGGACATGTCCTTGACCCGATAAGTTTAGCCAGTCTGCTGGCAGGCCTATTACATGTACTGGTATGTACACACGAGTGTACATGTACATTGTATGTACACTGTACATGTACATGTATAAAGTATCGTGGATCATAATGAGAATGATACACGTACATGTACATATGTAAGGCCAAATAACAGCCAGACCTATTCAAAATTAAGCACGCTACTAGTTGTTCGTTAGAGCTACGTACCGGTATGTGTATACATGTAAGTTGTGTATAACTATAAGTGTACTAGTTGGAATGTTTTTCAAGCGAAATCTTTTTGCCGTCCATATTCGTTCTAATTCGCTTATTTAAAATTGCTGCTCAATCCTATAAAGTCCTCCAAAAGTTATTGGCGGATTTTGAAGGCCCTTGGAAGGTTTAGTTCAAACTGTTAGTAATGTGTGCCAGAGTTAGTTATGCAGCAACTTACCAATATCATTGGCCTCCTGCTCCAACCGCTGACACTCGTCTGCATCGGCAAGTGTTTGTTCTAGAACTAAAGTCAGGAACCGTGCTTGTGTCGGGCTGACCCGTCGTAGCAGTGAATACAGGGCTACAGTCTGTTCGCAATCGTTCCACTCCTTGAACCAAACGGCCAGAGCGTTCACTTGGTCGCGGAATAGGTACGCGGGCTTCATCGTGGCTGTCCAGCGCACTGGGGAAGCCAGCACAGCATTATCTCCAGTTCCAGCGATTGGCAGCCAATAACGTTACCAGTTGGAGGCTTTTCCCGGCTACCACTGATGCAACTCCATGTGCGACGTCCATTACATGTTGCATGTCACGTCGAGAAGCGATGAATACAATCTATAGACAAAGATAACAACACACGAAACGATAACACCAGCATAAATTTACGATGTACATTTCCATAATGTGCAACATTCCATAGTTCACATGTAAAAATGAGAACTACACAACATACATGTACATGTACCATACATGTACACATGTATAGGTACATAAATAAACACCAACTGTACATAACATGTATAATGGTACAATGTATCGTACAATGTGTACAATAACTTTTTGTGTACATTGTGCATACATAAATTATACACATGCATGCACCAACCCTGCACTCGGGTGCACAGTTGCATAGTACTGCTTCCAAAAACCAACTTATCACTCGATCACCAAACCAAGGTGATTTTGTACAGTGTTATAAAATTCTGCACACAGAAGTTGTGTACTTAGACAAAAAATGTGCAGGTCCATACAGTACCTTCCTAAGTCGAAGACAATCTTCAAGTGCCACAGGATACACAAGCACGGTAGTTTATAAGACATTTACAACACGATACCGTCGTGGCAACTCTCAATACTAGTCTGGCACGGGTATGCAGTGCACGTACACTTGACAGCATGTAGGGTCACGGCCAATGGATGGATGGATGAACAGTTAATTAATGAACACGGGGCCATCCCATGACAATCCCCGTGACTCCCTAGCTATGCAGGAACTACTGGCAATGAGGAAGTGGTGCATGACCCAACACCCTGTGTTTTTTATTAGTGACAGCCGCAGCGCACTGGCTTGCCAAGCTCATATGATGATAACACTGCACTGCACCACGTCCACGCACAAGCATGTGACTAGCTGGGGCGGTGGACTACACAGAGTCAGGAGTTGTCAAATGAAGACTTCCCTTTCGGTGTCCCCACCTACAAGTGTACCGGTACATATTTCTTGGCAAACAGTCACAAGACTTGGTCCTGCGCCAGGTGCATTTCATGGGTGGGGCCCCTAATTCTAAACCTTTAAAGGGGCACCACAGCCACTACAACACAAGGCCAAAAAATAATCTGTGTGTTTAAAGTCACATGGTTAAAATTATGCAGTTACTTTGTTTACTTTAGGATACCTTGAATGGTATTCCGTTTGCATAATTAACATGTTTAAGCTTTACTCCCTAGGCATATTTGCTAGGATGCAACCTCAATCCTGCAAAATCCTCCAACTGCCTCCATGTAAAAATTGCACACAGCCTCAATCCTGCTTAAACAGGTTACAATACATGTACTGGATGTTGTCTTGCACCCTACCATTTACTAATGATTTTGACCAAGCAAATGATCCAATGTACGTGTACCTTTAACCCTTACTCCCTAGGCATTTTTTGAATGGTATTCAAAAATTGCATACAGCCTCAATAATCCTGTCTTTCTTGAATGTGGCCCTTGGAGGGGTGACCACTGCCTCAATCCTACAAAATCATCCGGCAATCACTGTCAGTATCATTGACACACCCACGATTTGACCTTGGTGATATGTGGCCTATTTTCGAGTAGTATAATAGGGGGGTAAGTGGTGCCACCAATGTCACATTCCACTTGCCTTTTCGAAAACTTGTTGCGTTACAGCAATCCCAAAAGTGCTAGTGGCGTGCCACTGTCGGTGCTAGAAAGCATACAGGTGGCTTCTATAGGGCTCTGGTTTTTTTAACATGCCCATATTTGTCAACCAAGAGGGTAAAAATTGAAAATATGTTAACACACTTGAAACATGTAGTTTTACCATCAAAACTAGTTATATTTATGAGAAATGTAAAAGTCGGAGCTTAAATCTAACTCTAAACTTGTGAAACATTCATGAACATAACAACATTTGTATATTTTACTACGAACTGTTACACATCTCAAAATGGTGATATTGAACTCATGCTTTACCAACTTCTTTAGCAATGAATGTTAATGTTAAGAGCATGGTTCAGAGATTATTTATGCCAAGTTTTGAGTTTCTATCACAAAAAAATTACGATTTTACATTGCTTGAAAGTCAAATATAGCCGAAAATACTGGGTTTCACCATTTAAAGTTTTTGTTTGGTATGGAAGAATGGGGTTTTGTTGGGTCAAACTTATTGCATGTAAACCATGGATGATAAAATATAGTTACATGAAAAAAAATTGGAAAAAGTACATTGGCAGATAATTTTCATACCTGTGTCCCCTGCTATGTTTCGGACGTTACACTTTGTTAACATCTCAACTTGTCTCACATTTCATGGCATTGCTTTGGTATCATTGGCCTGTTAGCTTATTTGCAGGCAGAAAATAACTAACATATTAACATTTATGCAATTTCTGTATTCAAATTGCCACAGAAATAGTTTAGCAGTGTGTTCTATCACCTTAAATACTGGTATATACAGTACGGTACATGCACTTGCACTTGTTGCAACTGGATCTGTCTAATTTATCTGTGCTTCAGAACGTTATGTTGCATACATATGGAAAATTGCAAAATATGAACTTGATTGCAGTGGTAATCATTAAAAAAAACCTGAAAACATACTGAACTGCATTTACTATGGTACAAAAAGACAACATGTCATCTTTTGTTTCGGATGTTACATAATGTTAACATCAGATCATCAATTTCTGCAAACTTTGCTAAGGTTTGACCTGTTTGCTTTGTTATTTTTGACTAACCCACATCAGTAGGCCTACAGTTACAATATCCCATGTAATAATTGAAAATCAATTTTGGAATGAAACCTGTCGAAAACCTCGATATTAAAGGTAAACTGATGTGATTCGTGCTAATTCCACAGTTAGTTTTGTTACATTTTAAGCAATGTAACACCACTGTTTGGGCGCGTATTTCAACGTTACAGTTTGTCCCCCCATCTTTGACAAAAGTTCTAACATACCAAAAAGAAACTAATATTCAAACAAAAGGCCTCTATTTGTACAGAATTTTCACCTTTCTCTAAAATACAAAACTTATACATAAATACCATTCAAGTTTTGCATGTTAAAACAAGTTGTCAAAATTTGTACCAAAAATCCATGATTTTATCAAAAAATACCAGGTTATTTAACCAAAATTCATGCTTTGCTCATGTCATCTTGCTGCAACACCAAATCTTGTTGTCTCCTTTAATTTGATACCACACTTATTGTTGTTAACTTTCTAAAGATATAACAAATTTCATGTTTTTTAATTATTTGTCCACCTTTTCATGGAATTTGCCTTTCAAGTTCTTTGAGCACTGCATATGTAATTTTAAATCAAAGAATTTACATGAGATTGAAATACCGGTACTGACCAATTAGTGCAAATAATCACACCTACTTGTGAGCTGTATTCATTGAGGGAATGTAATATTTTACCTTAAAAGTCTCATTTTTGTTTGTTTCGGATGTTACATTATACATGTTAACAAACTGAACATGTCCATCAAAATAGAATGGTAAAAGTACAAAGTACATAGTCTCCCACCATACAGTACATGTGGAACTGGAATCATCCATTTTGTTAATAGAGGCGACCAGCATGCATGCAGAAAGTTAAAATCTAGATCTAAATTCGGTGTACTATAGTGTAAAATTGCCATACAGGAATTGAGAAATAGACTTTACTTATATTGTATAAGTTGGAATTACCTTCATAGAAGCAAGACCAGATAAAATATAAAAACAAAACACACCAGGGGGACTTAAAATGTTGAAATCTATTATTTCAATGTAAGAGTTTTCCCTCATTTGAACTTGTCTGACGTTAAAAATGTTTGTTAACACTATGCTGTAACGTCCGAAACACGACAACAATACCCAAGAAAGTATTATTTATAGGGCTCAGGAATTCTGATGAGTAGTTGTGGTTGCCATTGTTTTAGTTTAAGTAACAGTAAGGTTATTTTTGAACAATCCACCAATGCCATGCATCACATACAGTGTCTTTAAAAATTTCATTGTTACCAATTTAATATAGTAGAAAGCTTAGAAAGTTAACAGTAAATTTGGATTTTGGCATCAAATGCATATTATATTTACTTTTAAAACTGAATGAAATGGTTCAAATATTTTTCTTGACAAGATAAAACAATGAAAGAATCATAAAATATTGATATAATCATAAAAATGCATGACAAATGGCAATTTTGTGTTAACAATACAACTGTGTAACGTCCGAAACGAATTTCTTGTGCTACGAGAAATTTGTTGGATATCAAAGATCTAATTTATGTATAGATTTGTTTTAAAACTAACAGTGGTTTATTTCATGATGATTGATTCACTTCAGGTACCCTCTACTTTGAGTTATTAGCTGAGAAATGGTATTTTTTGTTTCGGACGTTACATTTGTTTCGGATGTTACAACTGTTAACGGAAAATTTGTTTTGCTGATATAATGGTAATGTAATTAGATACTGCATTAATTTATGCTGGGATGGGAAGCTGCCTTGAGCTTCCTCCAAAATGAAATAATAAATAGGTTCTGCAATTCCTTTATTTTCTGAGACTCCAAAATAAAAATTGTTTCGGACGTTACGAAACTGTTTACGGAAAATGTGATAACTTTTTCATTTGATAAAAAAAGTTTTAAACAACATCACTGCAATAAAATAATGTTACTTTCTTTTTAGGCATTGGAATGGGGTAACCAGAAAAAGTATTTTAATACTGATATCATGTAATTTAATTGTAGTCCTAGTGTGTCAAATGAGGGGTAAGATTGTTTACGGAAGATGTAACGTCCGAAACGCCATTTTCAATTGCACCATTCCATGAAAATAATCAAGATAGTTCCGATTAATGTTCGCTTTCTTAAAGTTCCACTCATACTTATTCATTATATATAGGAAAGAAAATTATTGTTTCTGATTTTAATTTTTTTCCAACCAAAACGAAATTGTCTCTTGTTTTGGTTGACAAAATTCCGTTAACATTTGGCTGTTGAGCAACACGTCACTCACATAAACGAAGGTTGTAGGATTTTCATTAAGCTATGGGAGATCAATCTAGGTCTATGCTACAAAAAAATATGAAAACTGATTTCCAGCTCTGTATCTTTACAAAATTTGAGGCTCTCAAAGTGCCATTAAGCTTTTTGGTATATGTTAAAAAAACCAGAGCCATAGTAGAAGTACTCAACACCCATGGGATGGGGATTGTGAAGTATTAAGCACCATGCCGAAGAACAAAAATCTAACTATGTCATTGGCCTCACAGAACTTGTAAGTAATGTTTAAAACTAACAGGAATCATGAGGAATGGCCTGTAAAGGGGACGGTGCACAATTGTAGAATACCCTGCATTTCAACTCATCTACATGTAGCCACCTTGTAGCCGGCTACAGAGTCACGGTTGAGTGCCCTCAATAAACCCTCTCAGTGCTACCAGCCTGTGCACGGGTCACGCTCCATTGCACTCCCACCCTGTATCCACGTAGCCACTCTGGGGGAAAACCACTTTCGACTTGGACTTTTTACATCCTATCCATTCAGTTTGGTCTGTGCTGATTAAAGCCCTTGGAATTTTGTTTTTGAAAGGGAAATAGTGCCCTCATTTTGCCGTGTACATGTACTCCTACTTTGTATCCGCATACATGTACATGTAGCCACTCTGGTGGAAACACAATGGACTAAACACTTTTTGCATCCTTTCCATTGAATTTATGTTGTCACTGACTCATGTACATGTACATAGGCAGTGACTTTTTTGGGTGTTATTTGCGAGTTACGGGGTATTCTGGACTATGCAATTCCTCCAGGCTCATTCTGTGGCCAAGACACTGGACTCCCTCCATATACATGTACTTGGCCACAACAACTCACACCCAAATGTTCGCAAGTACAATATAAGGCCTTTTCACACTATCTCCGTTTCGAACCGTGTTGAAACCAACCCGGATCAAACCCGGTTCAGCCCGAGTAGTTTTCGACACGGATCGGAGAGTCGCAATGTTCACACTGTTCTTTCCGGGAACGGCCGCTACGTGAACCGTGTAATGTTCGATCCGGCTACGGCCCATGTGTATTCACACTACAAATCCTCAACAAGGATCGCATTCGGCATGGGGCGTTGTGATGATTTTTTCAATCCCATAAATGCTCCATACTCCAAAACATTATTGGATGATAATAGGTAAGGAGCGATTGTTTCGTGATCGGTGTTTGTGATGGCGATGATGGTGGAGGGAAATATGGACGACGTGTCAGATTTTCGGTAGAATGTCGGCCTCAACTCAACACGGATCAGCCACGAGTGACTCAACTCGGGGCAGTTCACACTATCATTTTCAACACGGTTCACGCCGAAAAATGCAATTTCGATCCGGGTTGAGATTTTCAACCCTGGTCCCTCCCAGGGTTGATTTCGATCTGGCTAGAGCTCGCTACCAGGGTCAGAACCGGGTGGAAAGTTTCATCATCATCATCATCAGCGTTTAGAGTCCATTTGTCCCACTTTGTGGGGTTGGACATTTCATTTCCTTAATGGCTGCTCTCCAAGCTTTCCTGTCTGTGGGGTCCATGTGAGCGATACCAGATGTTTTGGCATCTTCTTCTACAGTTTCCCTCCAGGTTTTTCTGGGTCTCCCACGAGGCCTTCTTCCGGTGACTCGAAAATTTAAAGCTCTCTGGAGCCAGTGTGTTGCCTCTCTCCTAGCCACATGTCCATACCATCTAAGCCTGTTAATCCTCATAACCTCTGCTACCCCCATCAGGCCCACTGACTGAAGGAGGACTTCATTCCTCGTTCTTTCATGTAGTGATGTCCTGCACATCCACCTCACCATCCTCATCTCAACCTTTTCCAAACGCTGTACACTAGACGATTTCATTTAGAAGTGGGAAAAGGGTTGAAAAAAATCTCAGGGTTGGAACCGGTTCCAACCCGGAGTATTTGGACAGTGTGAAAAGGCCTGTAGTGGCCAAACCTAGCGAGTGCCTTTCAGCTTCCTTATTTGGTATCCGACAGCCAAAAGAACATACAGTAGCGCCCCCTGTTGAAAATATAAACCATTAAAAATACAGCAGATAATTGACGAGGGCACATGGGTGCTACGGTGGCCATAGGAAACCGTGCATTCATTTTGCAAATAAAAGATGTAAAAAGCATCTCTCACATCTTCGTGAGAGAACATGATGGTGTACTATGACTTGCAAAAATACACTGGAATGCCAAAGGGTAATACAAATCAGATGTACGATTGAACACTACAATGTATTTCACTATTCAAGAAACCTCACCCAACGAATCTTTCACATAATACTTAACTGTACGTTAATTGCAATGTTGATTTGGGGCCACCATAGCATATTCGTAACTCAAGTGAATTATTCCTTAAGTAAATGTGTAGCTGTATCCCGGGTTTCATCTCGGATTTCCAAAACTGCCCGTCATACCGTGGTACACTTTCAAAAGTACTCGTCATCGTAGCAAGCAGGACTGTTGGCGCCTCATCTCGTGCGATCCGCTAATGGATGTACGAACACATGTCTTGGGCGCATTCTGTGTAATATTATTTGCGCAATGGACCGCTAGCTAGCTGCGCAAAAGATAGATCGCTCACCAGCACATCCACTTTTTGTTGCGATTGATCGATCCCGCAACAAAAAAGATAATAAAGATAATAATTTATTTTGCTGCGCTATCAGGCTATCGTGCAAGCAAATTGACAGAGGGCGCCCATAATACACTGGTGTCCGTGGTGCCGAGCACAAAATGCATAAAATGGCTACGGGCACCAGCCCAGGCAAATTGAAGACATCGTAAACTTGTGTGCATGCAGCGCAAACGTCCATCATGTGCGTGTGTTTTGTTGTATGGAGCTTTAAATGCTGCACAGAGCAAGTGGCTGACTGGCGGCCGATTGTTCGCGTAGATTAAGAGGTATTTTGGGTATTTTTGTGTTTTCTTTCTAAACAAAAATACAACTTACTCGCTTCGTTTTTATATAAATTTTCCAAACAAAAGTACAAAACCCACCCGTCATTTTGATGTCCATTTGCCAAAATTCTACCCGTCATGTAATTTTATTGTCCATTTTGCAAAGTGCCCGTCCAAAATCACAAACTGCCCGTCCAAAAGACGGGTGGACAGGTCGCTAGATGAGACACTGGCTGTATCAACGAGAGGGCGCTGTTTTTATTTTTGGATGAGTATGAAAATGTTACAGCTAAGGAGTGTTTTGTCACATGGTATTCACGATGCACTGCGGCACACATAAACGTAATGTCTGATGCTTGCATTTCGATAACTCTCTGCAAAACTACAATTAACAGCTGATTTTTTTGGAAAAGATTCCCATATTTGGCCATCACTCATTTTTCCCTTTATGACCTTTCAGCCATCAGAAAGTGATAATATGTCCTAAAGTCAAAATTAGCAGTAACAAATTGTGAATTTTTACTGAGAAAACACAGACATTTTCAGACCAGTCCCATAGGGTTTGTGCACAGGGTGAAAAGTGATGGCCAGATATAGGAATCTTTCCAATTTTTCTGTGATAGAATGCTCACAACAGCAACTTACATGTAGCAAGGCAGAGGTTTCGGGAAACGTTGAGGAAAGTGTAGTGAGTAAGAAGCTTGCACACTGGGTTTTTTTACGCAGCACCAACTTTTGCAGGATATGGATACCTTAACCCTAAAAGAGCCGGGTTATTTTGACCACCTCTCAACCGAAGGGGGTGGATTCCCCCCCCCCCCCCCCCCAAGGGTTTGGAATTATGGCTAATTAATTATTCATACGTACGAATGGTAATTCTGCTCTGTGTACACTACCCGGTACGTACATGTATATTGGAAAATTCAGTTTTCACGGCTCGTAGCGTCAGAAAATCACAGGGCACTTTGATTGGTCACCAATCCAGGTGACCAATCAAAGTGCCCTGTGATTGGTCTGTCTGATGCTTGCCAGGAAACAGTCTAGCCAGAGCCATGTACAAGTCTACTTTTCCTGAATTCAAAATGGCAGCCTCAAACAAGGCGTTTGTGACAAGGATGTTTCCTGAATTGAAGGTGAAATTTCTCTTTTCTTCCCAAAGGTATGTAAACCTAACCACCACCATTTGAATTCCAATTCCCACTGAAGCCTACAGGGGCGCATAAGACAGTTTGAAGACTGTTTTGGGAGCAAAATCTGAAGATTTTGATTGGGGGTACGAGTGAAAAGGGTAAAAAAAAATTATTAGTAAAGCAATAAGGCTATGTACCTAGGACTCTACTATCGCCCGACCATGTCCAAATGTTAAAAAAGGCGATTCGTAGAGTCCTAGTTACTCGGACTACATGTACATTAGGGGGATTATTAAACGTTATGCTTGCTTTGTGACTTTATCTAAAATGTCCGTCATTCGTTACGTATCCTCGATCCTCCTATTTCTGCGCAGATATTAGGCTTTGCAACCAAGTACTGAAGTACCGGTAGCTTAAAAATAGCAAAGCAACCACTCTTTTCCTCAACAAAACTTAAATTGATGGCTTAGGATCATCCACCATACCGATTAACAAAGCGAAATCTCTTCATTTGTGGCAGCAAGAGGGAATTCCAAAGCGTGCAGTTTTGGCGTTGTAGAAAAAATCCTGCAAAATATAAGTTAAACATGAGTGCGTAGAAATAGCATGAGCGCCTAGCATCTACATGATTTAGGTCTGCCAATACGCAACCCTTTTGAAAAAGGCAGTGGATATTTTGCCGGAGACAGCAAACCTTTTTAGTAAACGTTAGCTTGCCGGATATGCACTGAACATGCGCAGTTACTATTTTTTTGTACTTAAGACATTTTCCGGTGACAAATTTTAGTCTGGCTCCATGCCAACATTATCGTTGTAACTACATATTCACAAGATGGGAATCAGACCATTTTACAATTTCGGACTTTATTTCCCTTTAAAAAAAATCCTCCAGAGCTGGAGCCACAAATCTGAAAAAGAAAATGTTATACTCTGCAATAAAATTAGCTATTGCACATCTCTTTCAGAACCATGTCATTTGCAATATATTCCTCAAAACGGCGAGAACTGTCTTAAAACCTGGATAATAATAGTTGCTCAACTTTGTCCAGTACTTGAATGATAAATAAAACCAGAGATGTTCACTACTTACGTATATTTTGGCTGAAACTGAGGAGACCCTTGTTACCAACATGTCAACAAATACGACTGTCTTTTCATTGCCTCATGCATACACATTTTCTTCCTGGCTTAAACATCGCCACCATGCGGTCACTTCAAGATATTCGGATCGTGTCCCCAACCCCACAATACCATCCAGATTGTATTAGTCCTTCTCATTTGAGGCGTGCGATCACACCCCCACACCATCGCACACCTAAAAGCTTCCCAAGAAGTGTGAATAATTGCACGGCTGAATTTCCCTGGACCACATATAACACACCTAGAAAATCACAAACCTAGAAAAAACACACGCCTAGAAAAATCCAGGTGTGCCTTTTTCCACACGCCTGTGATTTTCAAATCAGAAGGACTGTTGTATACGACTGTTTTATGTCATATTCTGATATATTTATTGTGGTCCCCTGCCGTGTGTTGTGATACATGTACTTATCTCAACTCATATTAACATGTAACAGTCGTCTGGTATACATATTCAACATGGAAAATAATGGTGGTGGAAGCGCACCCGACCATTGCTTAGCGCTGGTAAACAATGCGTGCTTCTTAATGCAAAGTACCTTGCATTGACCTGTGACATGTGTTTACACTCGACAGTCATTTTGAGTGTGCTTCAGTGTGAGTTGACGAAAACAGACCTCCAAAAATTATCTGGAAAAACGTGAGTTGTCAGTGTTTTACTATTCATCTTTTCATCATTTGGTGCATTATACTAGGTCTGTACTTCATACTGTATTAGTATAATACTTCAATATTGAATATATTATAAACCTTTTCGTATCTGAAATTTTTTTTATAGCGTTATGCATAAACATAACGCTAAGGATCATCCTAGTTACAATAAAATGTACTTTGAGACACGTCAAAAATAATAAAAGAAGAATATTTTTATTTTTTGGGATGGGAAAAAAAACACCTTAAAAATGGCGCCAGCCGGGATCGAACCCGGGTCCTCCCGCTCATGAGATCCATTGCTTATCCACTAGGCCAAGTGTGCTACACAACCGTTGGTGGTAATATATCTTATAATTCAGCCCTATCTTAGAGAGTACAGCGCCCTCTGTTGATGTGGATTGCCGCCGGCAAACCTTTAGTAAATGTTAGCTTGCTGGCATTACCTCCGGCAATAGTCATTATTTATATCCACTATCTTTGAAAAACGATATCCACTGTACAGGTATTTCTAAAATACAACAAAAAACAATTATAATATCCTTTGCAGGTGAGGATATTCAAACTTGCTTGCAATGTTTAGACAAGATCCAAGTTTTATTATCAAAACTCAAAAGGTCTTCTTGAACATGTCGAATGTCACACTTATGGGCCCATAGCATGGCATTAGATAGCCCAGGTTGGACGAAGTCTTCATTGCATTACGACTAACGTCCAGGATGAGAATTCTCTACATACATGTAGGACCACCCAAAATTTGGACCAGATTTTTGTTACGTTTTACCTCGTTACAGAAGCTTATTTCACGCCTACATCTTCTCTGTGTCCTTACCTATTGGGCCGCTGGGTTCAGGAATTCCATATGTGATGCTGACCTACTCCTAGAATTATGAGGCTCCGCGTGAGCGGAGCCTCACAGATCAAGAAGCCCGCAAAATTGCCTGCAGCACAAAACACTAATAAAGTACAAAAACGTCCATCAAAATGCAGCCATTTCACACAGAACCGCTGCACAGTTTGCCCCCATACTCCGTACTTTATCTCTTGACATACTCACGTATCTTGTGCGGAACTAACATAGGTGGATTCTGTCGGTTTTTAGGCCAAAATGATGAAAAATATGCCCTTTCCGCACTGAGACAACCTGACACTTGAAACGTGCATGCATATGATCGAGCGATGATTTTCGGAGCGCGCTGCGGGGGGTACGGTACATGCACTTGTACGCTTGCACATACTATCATTTCGCTTGTACTGCACTCCCGCAAGCGCGCTCCGAGCGAACCGAAAATCATCGCTCGATCATATGCGTGCACGTTTCAAGTGTCAGGTTGGCTCAGTGCGGAAAGGGCATATTTTTCATCATTTTGGCCTAAAAACCGACAGAATCCACCTATGTTAGATCCGCACAAGATACGTGAGTATGTCAAGAGATATAGTACGGAGTATAGGGGCAAACTGTGCAGCGGTTCTGTGTGAAATGGCTGCATTTTGATGGACGTTTTTGTACTTTATTAGTGTTTTGTGCTGCAGGCAATTTTGCGGGCTTCTTGATCTATGAGGCTCCGCTCACATAGTTCTAGGAGTAATGCTGACCGACATTATAATCAGGAAAATAAACTCTAAAGCAGCATTAAACTTGTACGTGTTTGTAGTCTCTTTTCATCAGTTTATTCCCAGAGTCGTACGTCATGTACAATGTACGTGCGTACGAAAGCGCGCATGCACGCAGCAGCTAGCGCCCTCATTTGTTTAGTTTTGGTTGGAACCGTGACGTCACTCCAGCCAAACGATGTCACGAAAACGCTCAACCAATGACCAAAGCCGAAACATGTTTCTGGTAACTGGCGCGAAAACACGCTCGGTCATTGGATAAGCCACCGCGCCTTCAAGTAAGTGCGCGTGTGTATGAGGGTGGTTACTAAGCAAATCGCGCGTGCGCACTGCATATTCATGATGCATAGTCTGGCCCCCGGACCAGACGTGATATGAGCGTCGAGAATAATTGTCCGGTCTAGGGAACCAGACTTCACGCTGCACAGACGTACAACATGTACGACTCGGCGGTGAGAAACTGATGAAAAGAGTCTACAAATACGTACAAGTTTAACGTTGCTTTCGAGTTTATTTTCCAGATTAAGGTCGGTCAGCATCGCATATGGAATTTCTGAACCCAGCGGCCCAATAGATAAGGCTACATACGACGTAAAAATTAGCTTCTCCAACAAGGTTTTGAGCACTTTATACCCTGGACTCCCTCCGTTACGTAGGGAGGAA